>JACEEZ010025810.1:0-64492 GCA_016584305.1 Chionoecetes opilio | reverse complement strand
TAAACACTATCTGGCGATCTTAGTGTAGCCCGTTACCAACGTCGCCACCGTTTATTGGTATTGTCATTTATAGCCATAATATGACACAGATGAAGACACAAAATGACACAGACTCTCCATATAGCCCATTCTACTTTTCCTGAAATCATGGATGTAGAAATGTAAGTATTAACGTCACCAGACGTCTGTAAATAAAAAAAAAGAAACATTGTCCTGGCGAATTAAGTGTTATCTACGGTAGAGAAGAATATGATGTAGGAAAAGTTCTTACGGCTAGTAATGAGGATAGAACAAGAAGGAACGGACTCAAACTGGTAAAGCTTAGATTTAAAAAAGGAATAGGGAAAAACTGCTTAACAAATAGGGTGATAAATGATTGGAATGGACTCAGCCGATCTTAGTATAGGTCGCTACTCGGTTGATATTGTTGTAATTTGTTCATTAAAGCCATAATATAACACAGATGAAGACACAAAATGACAGTCTCTCCAGATAGCCCCTTCTAACTTTCCTGAAATCATGGATGTAGAAATATAAGTATTAACGCCACCAGACTTCTGTAAATCGAAAAAAACGTTGTCCTGGCGACTTTCGTGTTATCTACGGTAGAACTCTCGCCGACGTGGAAATTTCAACCTAACCAGGACATTGGCACTTAACTTAACCTAACTGATCAAGCTATTGCTGGTATTTCATCCCTGAATGCAGAAAAACGGATAAAACCTGAATAAATGCATATATTGAGTCCTGTAATATCAAGAATTGGAACACTCGCTGACGGCGAGGAGAGTTCCGATCGGCGACAGTTCCAGGCACCGCAGGAACTACCCCGTTTAGGTCTAACGCCTCACGGCCTTTTGTAGCTTCCTTATTTTTCTTATATCATAACAATATTAGATTACCTGAAAATATGGTTTATATGTATCTCATAGAATAATTATTCATCTATAAATATTCATACATCAATTCATATCTTATATCTATTTATTTATTTGCACTCGAACTCCGGAACTACCAATCAGAAATCTTCATATAAATAAAACTATTCATCAATCTCTAATCTCTAACCTTTAACCCTCTATAGCGGTTTTTTTATATCAACCTCTCTATAAGCCGAATGCTATGATCGGGTGGAAAGATCAGTGTTGCCAACCTCTAAAATGTCTTCGCCCTACACAAACACTGAAAACGCCCTACACTTCCCTTCATCGCCCTACGGCTCAGGATGAAAATCAGTATTTGTCGATATAGCCTTTTCCATAATCATTGTATCATATAAATTATAATAGCATACACCAGGGCAACGCATGCTGTTCTTTATACGGATATTTTGGTAATGAAACACCGGTAAAATAGACCTTATTGCAGCGTACCGTACCACTGAATGATACGCAACGATAATTATGATACGTAGAAATGCAACAAGTGGATATTCAGCTTCCACCCGGTTCCACAGAGGACGGCAGCACGCTCACGTCATTTAGCTATACCTGTCCTATTCCTGTTCATGTTTACAGCCACACCAGCGGCACAGCAGCTGATGCGCTATCAGCTGCCAGAGTCACTCATTAGTTATCATTTAATCAGTTTTCCCGAGGGTTGTAGAAAATATTAAAAACTACTAACTATTTTGAACATATTTCGATCCTTTCGGCTTAATAATTTATCATTCATTACAATATAAATATAACTCATACCAAAAACTCAAAAGCGCCCGACGTTTTGCTCATTTTCTGTAAAATCGCCCTACGGCCCTACAAGCCATGATATGATGCAAACTCGATCGCCCTAGTTGGCAACACTGGGAGAGATCCATGGCGAGAAACACCATTGGCTAAAGAATAAGATGTTACTTTCCTTCTCCTCTTTGCTACTTTCGTCTCCCTTTGAGCTACTTTCTTACCATTACTTTCCTCTCGTTATGCTACTCTCCTTTTATTTTCCCTCCAATGCCCCCATTTTCCTCCTTTCTGCTACTTTCCCCCCTATTCTGTTACTTTCTTCCTCGTTTCTGCTACTTTTCTCAGAATTTCTCCTATATTCTTTCCTACTCTACTAGTTCCCCCTCAATTCTACTTCCCTTCCTTACATTTGTTATTTTTCCCTTTTCTTTCTCCTGCTCCTTTGTTCCCTCCCTTTCTCCCTTTGTTCTAATGTCATTGTGGAAATTAACCACCAACCACCCACTCAATAATTGGCAGAGTGGTGGTTTGTCCCTCCCCCTTGTGAGGGAGGTAATTGTCCGCTCATCATAGGGGAGCGTAGGGATGTATATAGATAATTATAATGGTAATGGGTATAATTAAGGTAATTTAAGTAAATGATAGTACTGGGATAATATAAATTAACATTCACAGTGGTTATTAAGCATTTGCACCTTAATTTGGAGCGACCGGTCATTGGCCGCCGTCCTCTAAATTTACACCAATTGAGGTGGTCCACCTACCGCCTACCTAAAGGTGACACGTTTAATTTGTGGTGGCCGCTGCCCGCTCCGCCCACCGGAGATTCAGTACACTCCAGGCTCTTGCGGGAGTAACTTCAATTGTTAAATATATGTGCTTGTATATAAGTACACTTCCAGCCCTCACGGGATTAACATCTCTTCTCTGATTATAATGAAGATATTTGTACATACGTTCATTTTGTACACATAAGTGATAAAACAATAGGACTTGTCTCATTGACATAGTGAATATCAGTGCTGCGTCTATTAAGCCTGAATAGCTTCCTTGACGCCAACCACAATAACGCCTCCACCTCCGCACTTCACCTGCGGCCTCGATCACGGCTACCACTTCGGATCACAAGACAGGCAGTATTAATCAAAAGCCTACAGCGATTTCAACCCACTATCCACCGATATGTATCCTAGTTAGTTGATTAGCTGGGGTATTGTGTCGGGATGAGATAGACGATGGGTTTTGATTAGGTAAGACCTCAAATTAAATATATGTATGTGACATAAATTCCCACAGTCATACCCTTTTCTACTTTCCTTCTCCTCCTTATCATATATATTACCATTTATGTTCTATTCTGTTACCATTTATGTTATGTTACCATTCTGTTACATTCCCTTATACATACATCATCACAAACACTACAACAATAAACACTGCCAAGAAAACAATACTATTATTACGTATTTGATCATCACGCGAAAACTAACACAACAAAACAGACAAAACACTTACCCTGCAATACTCCTTTCTCTATCTTCCTTCCTCTTCACCACACAGTACTACCGTTTCATCCTCTTTATCTCGTACATCAAAGCGTCCACCGAACACTCAAATAAACATTCCTGCACCATTAGTTCACGATATAGTAAGGAATTAAAACTTCAATGGGGAAAGTGAGGCGACGCGACCTCACCCTTTGAGACGCGGCGACACACTGGCACCGACCAATTAGCAAGTGTTGCCAATCCCAATTTTTTTTGGCGCCCTACACAGACAATGAAAACGCCCTACATTTCCCTTCATCGCCCTATGGTTCAAGATGAAAATCGTCATTTGTCAATATAACCGTTTCCATAATCTTTGTACCATATACATTATTATAACATACAGCAGTACAACGCATGGTGTTCTTTATACGGATATTTTGGTAATGAAACACCGGTAAAATAGACCTTATTGCAGCGTACCGTACCACTGAATGATACGCAACGATAATTATTATACGTAAAAATGCAGCAAGTGGGTAACCAGCTTCCACCCGGTTCCACAGAGGACGGCAGCACGCTCACGTCATCTAGCTAGCTAGACCTGTTCTATCCCTGTTAATGCTTACAGCCACACCAGCGGCACAGCAGCTGATGCGCTATCAGCTGCCAGAGTCACTCATTAGTTATCATTTAATCAATTTTTCCAGAGGATAATAGAAAATGTTAAAGACTACTACCTTTTTTTTACATATTTACTTTCCGCTTATATGATTTATCTTTTGCTGCAAAGTAAATATAACTTAAACCAAAAATTCAAAATCGCCCTACTTTTTGCTCAGTGTCTGTAAAATCCCCCTACGGCCCTACATGCCATAAATTTAAAAAAGGGAAACGCCCTACAGTTGTCAACACTGCATCACCCCCAGTGTATGGGCAAAATTTTTGTGGGGAAGCTGCAAAAGGGCCTTGGTTTTTCTCTCTCTTTTGCGTGCCTCCCCCAAAAAGGGCGACAGTTGCCAGCTTCGGGTTTGGGGGATTCCCCGCTCGGCGCTCACTGTTAAAAAACTGAAAACCAAAACAACCCCCCGATGACGAATTGCCATTTTCAACCCCATACCCAAACCCACTCTTTTTTCAAAAACATACTAATTTAAACGCAATGCTAGTCATTTTTCCACAATCCCTTCAGCTGCTCCCCTCCCAAATTTTAATTAAACTTTTTTTCCAAAAAAATTTGTCCATAAACAGAAAGTCTTTGCTAGCCAAGACCCTTTACCCCAAAAATAGGCTAAAAAACCGGGAAAAAGTTTTTGGGGCGAACAAGCTGAACTTTTTAAAAAGGGTCCAAAAAAAAGTGTAGAATCATGTACTAAAAGTCCTCAAAATTTCCCCTTTTGTGCTTTTAAAAAAAATTAAAGGGTGCGTCCAAAATGGGTAACTTTTTAAAATTTTTTTCACAAAATTTTTTTAAAGACATTTTGGGAAACATAAATAAACCCTTTTAAAGTATATGTTGAAAGGGTTACAAATAGTCTTTTCACTTAAGCTGGATTCCTGGGCGGGAGCTGCTCGTGCCTACCCGATTTTGTAAGGAGGTCGCTGTTTGGGCTGAAAAACCCGGGGGCGGGGGGCGATAAAGGATAGTCCCAAGGGAAAAGGGGGGGTGTTTTGAAAAGTTTGGGGGACGGGACGTTTGCGCCATCTTCAGGAGAGAACCCCGAAAAAACAGCAGATTTTAGGGGTGCCCTTAAGTATTTCTACTTAAGATCCCATCCCCTGCCTTTTCGTTTATTCTTTCTTTTTACTTTTTTAAACCCTTATTTTTTGACTAATATTTTATAATTCTTTAAAAAGGTAAAAGAAAAAACATAGTGATAAATTTTAAAATTTTATTAAGGATTTAAAGCAGTTAGTTGAATCCAGTACATGCAGACTTTTTGCAATTTGAATCCCCAAAAAAAGGGCCTGAAACATAATCATGGACATATTCCCAAATAGGAAATTAAATGGTATTGCAGTATGAAGGGCTTTGTTGGAATCACCTACACAATGAAAAAACCCCAAAACCCAATACTGTAATAAAATAAAAATTTGAAAAACAGTAATTACCTGACTATCCCAAAAAAACCCAATCCCACACACACACAAATATTTTACAATTTTTAAAATATATATATATATATATATATATATATAATTATAATTATATATATATATAATTTATAAATATTAATAATATATAATATATTATTTTCCCTTTAATTAAGGAAAACGTAAACACAAACCATTTGTTTTCTGTACAATTTTGGGAAATGTAAAATAAAAAAAATTGCCATACAGCTCCTTTACATTTAAATGATATAAAAATTACTAAAAGATCCGGCCCCTAGGGGGAACTTTAACACACAAACAAAAAAGGCCCGATAAAAATAGCACTCCCTTTTTGGGGGTTTTTTAACGTAGGGCAATGGGTAAAAACGGGTGGGGATTTCATTAGGGAAAGGCAGGGACAGATGCAAACGTTTCATCCCAAGGGATGAAAAAGTGAAAAACCCGTGACAAGGCCCCTGCCTTTTCTGCCTTTGCTGCCATAATAGAAAAAATTTAAAGAAGAAAAAATTTTTTGGAAAATTACGGTGAAAGGGGGGGTATGAGAAATGAATTTTAATTTGGGATTTTCACGACAAGAGTTTTTTGGGCTTTAGCAAAAAAACCCTATTTTGAACATGGGATAAAACATAGGTATACAGGGGGAAGAGGGATTTTCACAGAATGACCCAAAAAGGGCCTGAAAATTAATAGCCACAGATGGGAGACTAAAAGGGAAATAACTGATGCAAAAAGTTTTTTTAGAGGAAGTTCGCCAGCGGGAATCAACTACCCGTATTAAAAAAAATTGTATTGCATGACATAGAGTTTTTAAAACACTCCAGGGATAAGAGGAGGGGGGTTTTGTCTTGAAAAGATTGATAATGAAGAATTTTGGGGGGATTAAGGCAAAAAGGGGCGTAAAATTTGAGTGGATCCCAAAGATATAAAAAATGGGGTTTTAAAATGGTTTAGGTTCTTCAAAGAGCGAATACTAAAATTAAGGGTTAAGGAGAAATTGGGGGGCAAAAAGGTGAAAAAAAGGGAAAAAAATGGCATGCCGGTGGCCCAGATGAATTAAAGCAAGTAATAGTAAAAGGGGAGCAATTTAAAACCCAACAGGGGAAAATGTGTCTGGCATTTTAAGGGCAGTGGTTCTAAACGGGGTCCATGATAATTTTTTTAAAGTGGTCCCAGGACTTTTCACGATTTTTGGGAAAAATAAACTGAAATATATATAAAACCCAAAATTTTAGGAACCCAATTTTATTTGATATTTTTCTAAAAATTTTCGGGGTTAATTTATATTTACAGGATATATATTTTAAAAACCCTTTTTACCTCCCTTTAAAAAATCTCCCCTTTTTCATCATATCTTAAATTCAAAAAGGAGTTGGTCCATGTTTTTTTTTTTTAATTTGGGGTTTTGGACCCCATGGCTTAAAAACGAGTTGAAAACCCCACTGATGAAAGGGTAGCGGGAAAAAAGAGCACATGCAAAAAGGAGAGTGAAAGGGGGTTATCACAAAAAAAAATAAAGGGAAAGGGGATGATTTTTTTTTAAAAAGGAATCGGGTTGAGTTTTTTGGGAAGAATAAAAGACTTTTTGGGGGAAATTTCAAAAAGAAAAGGAACAGAGAATAAGGGTAAGAGAGAAAATGAGGATGTAAAAGGGGCGAAAAAAATTTTTTGGGGAAAATAATGGTGGAATGTTGGAGAAAGGAAGTAAAAAATAAGAGCCCCCCAACCCAGGGAAAACAAGCAATGGGGGATATTGGTGCTGCAGATGGGGGACGCGGAGAAAGGAAGTGAGAAAAGGTAAAAAAGGGGAAAAACATTATTTTCCTAGGGGAATATACAAGTGAGACTGGACGGGGAAATTTAAAATAAGAGGTCTCATTTTCCCAAGCACTTGAAATGAGTTATCGGGGGGAGTGGTTGACAATGAAGAGAATAGATGAAAAGAAATCAGTACAGTCATATGTTTTCAATATTTCACCCCAAACTTTTAGAACCATGATTACCCCCTGTGTGATTTTGGTAAATTTTCCGTTCTGCAAACTCCTTGGGGTATTTTTCCCGAGACTTGGGGGAGACCCAGCCCAATTTCCCGGGAGATGAGTTTTTTTGTGAATTTCTCATCCCGAAGCAATGCCCTTTGGCTTGGGGTAGGTTTATTGGACCCCGAAAGTTGCCGGGAATTTTGGTTGGGAAATATTCAGATAAAATAAAAACATTTTTTTCCTTTTTTTAATTTTCTAAAAAATTAAACCCCCATTTTCCAGTTGTCACCCTTTTTAATCAACCCAGAAACATTTTATGCCACAGAGTATATACATAGGTGTACACCCCTAAACCGGGGGTTCTAAAAACTGGGGGTCGCGAAAATTTTGGGGGGTCGCGAGATTTCAAAGAAGTGCAAAATGCACAATATTTATTATTTTTTTTATTTTTTCCTTTATCGGGTTAAAAAAACCAAAAAAAATGTTTATAACTTTCTAGGCTTTAATTAATATAGGCTTATATAAAAGAAATACATTTTAACATAATCTGATTTGAGAAAAGATTTTGCCCCTTTTTTTCCTCCCCCCCCTTTTACCCCAAAGGGCCTCACCACCAGCTCACAGGGTCCATAGCTTTTACATAGGTAGGCAAATTGTATCATCACCGCCCCCCCTTTTTAATTCATTAAAAAACCAACATCACAAGTCAAAACTTTATTTAGGTTACTTTTTTTTTCGATGTGCCCCTTAAAGCAAAAATGTAGGATATAAAATTGCCTGATTACGGTACATTTAAGTTTCATAAGTTTTACCCAATATATTTCCCCTAGAATTTATGTACGGTGCAATACGACCCCTACCTATGTGTGGGTAAAACTGGGTTTGTGGGGGTTGGGGTGTAAGAAGAAAAAAAAAGAAAAAGAATGAAAAAGTGTGAGATTGTCAAAAATGTTTGGGTAAGGGTGGGGGGGGGGGGTTAAAACCTTTAAAAATTTAAAATTGGATGGGTCGCGGGGCCAAAATTTTGGGGAACCCCTTGCTCTAAACCAGGGCCCCGCGTACATACTTTGTTAATTTTTTTTATTTGTGCTTTCTCAGCGTGTAGCTTTTTTAAAGAGATTTTTTAAAGCCGGGTTTAAATTTTTTGGGTCTTACTCGCTAAGAAAAATCCCGGGACAGCACACATGAAAATGATAAAAAAATTTATTTTTTAAAAAGACCCTGTAAAATTCTTAAACTACTACAACTTAATGCTTAGTGGATGGTCCCCCAGTACATCATAAAGTGGGGTAAATCACATTCAGGCAGGGGCTTCCAAAATTCTTTTGGTGTTCATTTTTTTGATAAAAAACCCCCTATTTAAAATTAAAAAGCATCTATCACTTGTTCCCTTTTCAGTTTTCGTCTTAAATGAAACATCAAAAAAATTTCGGTATAAGGTGAAATTATTTGCATGAGCATCCATTATTAAAAGATTACTTCTATTTTTATTTTTTCATTATTACATAAAAGGAACTTTTTTAAGTCTCATTTGTTGATAAAAAAAAGTGCTGTCAGGGGTTTTATGCCAGGAAACGGTCACATTTTTTGGAGGGTACCCATTTTTGTCATCGACCAAAAAACGGGACAATACAAAGATCAAGCAAAATAACCCTGTGCTGATCAGGAAAAATTTTTTGATCTTTTTTTTTAAAATACCTATCATCCCTCTCACACATAATAATTGCTTTACTTATTTGGGCCCAATTCAGATTTAACTAATTAATATATATATATATAAATATATATAATATAATATATATATATATTTTATAAAATATAGTTTTTTATATATATATATGTAAAATTAAAATTTAAAATATAAATATATATAAAAATTTTTATTATTATATTATTATATATATATATATATTATATATATAATATATATATTATATAAATTTTAATTTTATAAAATATATTATATATATATATATATTATATATTATATTATATATATATATAATATATATTTTAAAATTTTTAAGATATAATAATTTTTATATATATAATAGAATATATTATATATATATATATATATATATATATATAATACTTTTTTAATAAAATTTAAAAATAAAAAAAATAATTTTGGAAATTTATAATATTTATTTTTTAACCCTATTTTTTTAAATGTGGGGTTTCCCTTAAAATCTTATTAAAAATTATAAAAAATATTAATAAACTCCAAATTTAAAGAATGAAAAAAAATCCCCCTTTTCTAAAACCTTTTGTATTTTCAAATTTAGGGGGTTCTGGCCAAAAATCTTTTTCAACTTTTTCTCCCTGTTTACGAAAGGGGCGAAACCTTTTTGGAAAAAAATTTTAAAAGATTAATAAAGAAAAAAAACTTAAAAATTTTGATTTCCAATTTTGGGCCCCCCCAAACTTTTGCAACTTTTCCCTTAAAAATTTTGAAGACCAATTTTTTAAGGGAAACCTTCGAAAAGTTTTAAAAAATTAAGGTCAATTTTTCCCCAAATTAAATTTTAAAAAATTTTTTTTTAAAACCTAAATTCCCAAAGCCCCTATACCTGAAAATTTAGATTAGCTAAAGAAAAAGCACACACCTTTCCCCACATGTGTTTTTTTCCCCCTCCCAAAGGGAACGTAGTCAGCGGGAAGCTGCGCAAGTCTGAGAACCATAAGTAGTTGGGTGGGGGGGCAAACTTCCCCTCTTAAAATTGTCATGTTTTTTTTGCAGACACCCCGAACGGGCCCGGTGGGATAAAAAGAAATGGGAAAAAATTTAAAAGGTTTGGTTTGCATAAAAAGTTGACCGTGAAGAAGCGATTAAGGCCGATATTACTGTAATCTATTTTATATTATATTATTTATGTTAGCATTTAAATCCCCCTTCCCGTTTTCTTATCCCCGTTTTAAAAACCTTTTGGGAAAATTCTAGTGTTTGCCCATACTCTCCCACTTCCCCCCAAAAAGGGGCACCTGTGGGGAAAGCGGGGTTTTTTGGGTGGGAAACCCCAAAATTTTAACTCGGAAAACAAAGTAAAATTTTAAAAAGTTTTTTTTGGGGGTTTAAAAATTTCCCCAGTCTAGGGGAAATTTCCCTTTTTATCTAAGAAATTTGCCTAACCCAGCGGGGGCTTGACCCACCGAAAACCCAAACCCAAAACCCAACCCCCCCTTAACCCAACCCAAAACTAAACCTAAAAAAAATCTAAAACCCAACTAACCTAACCAAATCTAACCCAAAAAACCTCCTAGCGGGGGGGGTTGGGGGGACACTCAAAACTTCCCTCTTTAATTTTTGAGGTCGTCAGGGTTTACACGTCTCTAGACTCAGAAGAAATCCAAATTAATTTTCCCAAATCTAGAGAATTTTTTTAATTTCCATAACTCAAAAAGTATGTTTTTCGACGCAATTTTGTCCCCCGCTTTTGTATCCTGCATTCCCCCAGGTCCCCCCAAACTTGTTTTGCGGAAGAGGGGGGGTATGGGCAAACCCGAATAATAAACCAAAACCCTTTTCTTGGCGCTGCACAAATAAACCCAAGCTGCAAATTAAAAATAACTTTTTGCTCCGTCAGGGACACCCCCTAAGTTAAAAACCCCCATTTAAAAATTGGGAAACTCTGTTACATTTAAAAAGCCTGCTTTTTTTCAATATTGTTAAATTTTTTATTTCCCAAATTAACCCCAATGTTTTAAATAAAAGTACTGCGACTAGGGAAAATTGCAGATAATAGGTATTTTTACTTGCAGGGGCCCAAAGTGCAGAGAAGCAAGGGTGTTTTTATGTCTTAATTTTTTAAATTTTAGCATTTTTTAATCACTTTTTAAAATCACCAAAAAAGTTTTTTACGTTTCCTTTTAGGTTTTTCGGGAAAAAAGAGAAGTCCCATTGAAGCGTGAGTGCAGTATTTTTTGGGCCCCAAATTTCAGCAGAGCCCGAGCCTGGTTGGCAGGGGGCCATGTTTTTAAAGTTTGGGGCCTGGAACGGGGGTAACGGGTTTTGGGGGGCCACCCCGCTGTCCCGTCGCCGACCGCAGCGCCATCTTCATTTAAAAATTCCTATAAACCTGTTTCCCCCCTTTAAACCCTTTTAGCCCTTTTTATCCTCTATTACTATCCCTTGGGGGCGATGGTGGTGGGACCCGCCCCCCCCGCAAAACCCAAAAACCCCTTTCGTTGGGCCCCCAAAAATATTCAATTACTTTGCTTACCAAATTCCTACAGAAGATAGGCCTATTTTGTTTTAAACAGTGAATCAGGGAGTGATTTTTTTAACACCCACGCCCCTTCATAACTCAATGGGTAAAAAAAAAAGTCAGAGTATTTACATGAGTAGGTGGAAATTTTAGGGTTTTTAATGCTTGAAAAAGTTTTTACTCCTACCCCATCTTACCAAGGGTACCAGTGATATTTTGAAAGCTGAGCCCACCCAAACGTGTTCATAATACAATTTTTTGCATATCATGAGCATAAAAAAAAAAGTAAGACTACACAATATTTAAAAAAATTGAAGGAAAATAAAAAAGTGTATAAACATTTTTTTTTGCTTTTTTTCTTCAATCGCTCTAAACCCCATCAATTTTGGTCCATTAAATTTTTTAAGCCTGGGTTTTTAAAAACCTTTTACTTTTCCGCCCTTCCCCCGTGGGTTTAGCAGTACTAATAAGGAAAAAGTAGGTGGGCAAAAAGGCTAAAAATGTTTAAAAATACTACTTTCAAAAATGGACAGTGACGGTGGAGCCTCTGACAGCTTTTCCCGGAATCATCTCTCCTGTTAGGGAGAAAAACTTTACCCGTTCCCCTGTGCCAGTTTTTCAGTAGTAGTTTAACATTCTTAAACCCTTTTTACCCCTACTCTTTCCTTATTTGGGACGTGCTACATACCACAGGAAGCGGAAAAATATAAGGATTTTTAAACTTTCTTGAAAATTGAATGCGACCCAAAAAAAGTGGGGTTTCAGGGGGTTTAAGCAAAAAAAGCAAGAAAAAAATGTATATGCACTATTTTTCTTTCCCTTTAATTTTTTTTATTGACTTTAATTATTGGTAGGCTCAGCTTTCAAATATCCTGGGAGCTTGGTAAATCGGATAAAAAGAAAACATTTTTAAAGACTGAAAACCCAAAGTCCCCCCCTACTCTTGTGGGTACTCATTATGCCTTTTTTTTTTTACCCCCATTGAGCTATGAATTTTGTTTTTTTTGTTGAAAAAAACACTGCCTGATTTACTGGTGGGAAAAAAAATAGGGCCATCTTTTTTGGGAAAAAGATGAATAAAGCAAAGAAATATGAATATTTTTCTAAAACAAAAGCAAAGGGGTTTTTTTTTGGGGGCCCAGGGAATACCAAACCCCCATCCCCCCCAGCCCGGTTTTTTTCAGCCCAAACAGCGACGCCTTTCAAAGGGGGGGGGGATAGGGAAACGAGCAGCTCCCAAGAACCAGCTTAAGTGAATAGACTATAGGAAAACATTACAATTTAAAAATTTGGTGATACAAATATTGGGAAAAGTTATTTTTTGGGAAAAACAACCGAATTTTTGAATATTTGGCGATATAATGGTGACATCAGAAAACTACTTAGCGAAAATTTTCCCCCTCGATATCTGCAACCAGGGAAAGGGCCCAAAGTTTTAGCTTGTTTATCTTTAGAGCTGATTAAAAGCATTCAAAACGCTATAGAGTTTTTTGATCACACGATGAGGGGTCAGTATTCACTACAAGAACCCCAATCAAATTGTCGAGTATCACATGGACATGAGGGTTTTTTCATTTTAAACATTTAAAAACTAAAAATTTTCAACGGGACAAAGGTTTTCCCTGACAGATGGTTCCCCTGACAAAATGGCTGATGCAAAAGGGCACAAAGTGATCGTATTTATTTTACATGACCGATCGCCGAAAAAAAACGGGGGGCCCCGACAAAAGCAGCAACTGTCAGCCGTTCGGCGAGGCCCCGCAAGCGAGGGGAAAAAGCCGGGAGAAGTCAGGCTTCTTGCGGCTTCCTCACCAAAATTCGCCTTATAATACCATGTGGTTCTTAATGCAGCCTATTATATATATTTTTTTTGTATGCTTTTCTATCGTGTATTGGTTATATTTATGTATCGATTAAATACTTTCTTTTAAATGTTGCTCCCTTCCTTAGTTGCTCCGTCTGTTTATATCTAAAAATGTTATCTTTCAATGCTGCCTTTCTCTACCTAATGGTCAGTATTTTGTTGTATGTTTACTGAATGCTTTCATTTTATGCTCTTTTTTTCCTGCGTTGCTACCTACATCTAATATACTATAGGAGTAGCCGTGTGTCTGTGTGTGTGTGCGTCTGTCTGTCTGTCTGTCGGTTTTGGGTAGCCGAAGCTGTAAATTCAATTTTGGTGAGAGTAGGCTCACAAAATCGCAAATAAATCTTAGGTGGTAAGCGGCTTGGTCCCATGTCGATTGAATAATTTTGAAGGGGGGTTTTGGGCTAAAAACACTTCAGAGTATTAGATTACAGGAAAAACTCTGCGGTAACGTCTTGCCGCATTCCACAAACTTAGTAGACTCAT
The DNA here is from genome assembly GCA_016584305.1 of Chionoecetes opilio. Lineage (NCBI taxonomy): Eukaryota > Metazoa > Arthropoda > Malacostraca > Decapoda > Majidae > Chionoecetes > Chionoecetes opilio. The sequence goes on along the minus strand of JACEEZ010025810.1, from coordinate 50,668 downwards.
GGACTTACGTTTGTGTGCGTGCGTGATTGTGCGTGTGTTGGAATCACACGGAACACAAAGGGTTGGAATCACACGGAACACAAAGGGTTGGAATCACATGGAACGTGGTCTACCCCGAGGCACTTTGACCAGTGACCAACGACAGCAACAACACGATTGGAGTTTGCAATCACATGTTGTCTAATATACGTATACTACTACAAACATCAATACATGGGTCCGAAGGGCCCACAAGCACTTGTTTGTTTATATCTAAAAATGTTGTCCTTCAATACTGCTTCTTTTCTGTATTGCTCTCAGTATTTTTGTGCCTATGGATCGGCTCCCTAAGTATAGCCGAAGCACCCCTGCATCGTTCGCCGGGACAAGGGAACAAGGTGCTTCGTAACAATATTAACCCCTTGAGACCCAGAACTAAATTTCAATTGTAATTTGGGTACCATTAGACTATTTTTTGTGTATATTACCAATATTTTATAGATATGACCTGTTTAGTACCCTTGTCGACTAACTAATTATGTATATTCAGTTACTTTTCGTAATTGTATGGCTCGACAACATACAATTTTTTTTACACCAAAGAAAAATCTGGGCGTGAAGGGGTTAAATGTTTTCTTTCTTTCTTTCCTCCTTCGTTCCTTCGTTAGTAATATTTGTTTGTTTGCGTGTGTGTGTGTGTGTGTGTGTGTGTGTGTGTGTGTGTGTGTGTGTGTGTGTGTGTGTGTGTGTGTGTGTGTGTGTGTGTGTGTGTGTGTGTGTGTGTGTGTGTGTGTGTGTGTGTGTGTGTGTGTGTGTGTATGTGTTTATTGAATGCTCTTCCAGTGACATCTTAGCTATGATATTATTATTATGATTATTCTTTGTTATGAGAATATTATGGTATATTTATTGTTATTATATATTATTATTATTATTATTATTTTGTGTTGCATAATGTTGGAATCAGAATAATTTTGTCATGGATTGTTGGAATAAATTTTTTTGTCATGATAATTTTTGCGATTAGGTTTTGGCTATAGTTTTTCTTTTCTCACCCCCCTTCTCTCTCTCTCTCTCTCTCTCTCTCTCTCTCTCTCTCTCTCTCTCTCTCTCTCTCTCTCCTCTTTTCTCTCTCTCTTCTCTCTTCTCTCTCTCTCTCTCTCTCTCTCTCTCTCTCTCTCTCTCTCTCTCTCTCTCTCTCTCTCTCTCTCTCTCTCTCTCTCTCTCTCTCTCTCTCTCCTCTCTCTCTCTCTCCTCTCTCTCTCTCTCTCTCTCTCTCTCTCTCTCTCTCTCTCTCTCTCTCTCTCTCTCTCTCTCTCTCTCTCTCTCTCTCTACTCTGTTATGAGTATTCGTTGAAAATCAGTTCTAAGCTACCCATAATGATTATGTGTATTGTAATAAAGATAATAATAACAACTAGGGGGGGCACTCAGTAGAGCGCATACCTCCTCCCGAATATTTAATTCACCATGTTAAGGGATAGGGAAAATCGGATTTTCAATTGGTTACCATGGCAACAGTTGTGATTCGATTTCATCCAAAATTAAATCAGTTCTTCCTTATACCAACTAGACCTGGTATACCAAGTTTGGTCCAAATCTATTTGTAACTTTTCGAAAAATCCTGTACACTACAAACAACAACAGATCGGGGTGAAAACATAACCTCCCTCCAACTTCGTTGCCGGAGGTATACAATGATAACTGATAATAAGCTGTCATACTACATGGATCTTGCAATAATAATACCAAGACAAGGAATAACTATTGGTTTTTCGATGATAAATTGAGGCTTTTATATATATTGATGTCTATTATTTATTGCAAAATGGATACTAAGTTGAAGAAAGTTGAAAGAAAGGAAAAACAGATGAGGGAGAGAAATGAATTGGAGAGAGGGAGAGAGTAGAGAGAGAGAGAGAGAGAGAGAGAGAGAGAGAGAGGAAGAGAGAGAGAGAGAGGGGAGAGAGAGCACGACGAGAGAGAGGAGAGAGAGAGAGAGAGGAGAGAGAGAGAAGAGAGAGAGAGAGAGAGAGAGAGGAGAGAGAGAGAGAGAGAGAGAGAGAGAGAGAGCGAGCGAGCGAGAGAGAGAGAGAGAGAGAAAAGAGAGAGAGAGAGAGAGAGAGAGAGAGAGAGAGAGAGAGGAGAGAGAGAGAGAGAGAGAGAGAGAAGAGAGAGAGAGGAGAGAGAGAGAGAGAGAGAGAGAGAGAGACAGAGAGACAGAGACAGAGAGCAGAGACAGAGACAGAGACGAGAGACAGAGACAGAGACAGAGACAGAGAGAGAGAGAGAGAGAGGTTGCAGTTAAGAGGTTATGAGTGCCCTTGTAATTAGGTCGAAATGCCTGCTTTTATACTCACTTGATTGGCCCTTAATGGCTACCAACTCTATTACTGCACGCTCTTATGCCCCCCTTCCCCCCCACACACATACTTTGATCAGGCACGGAACATTAACTGTGGAGGAGGAAGGGGGGGAAGAGGGGGAGGAGGAGGAGGAGGAGAAGGAATACACAATAGGAAGAGAATGAGGAGTAGGGAATGAAGGGGTACAAATATTAGAAGACTGAAGAAGAGGAGGAGGAGGAAATAGGAACACAAAATAGGAGGTGAAGGAGGAGGAAGGAATGAAGGGGTAGAAGAGTATGGAGGAGGAAGAAGGGGAGAACACAGTAGGAGGAGAGGGAGGAGGAGTAGGGAATGAAAGAATAGAAGAATATGGAGAGTGAAGAGGAGAAGAATGAGAATCAGGAGGAGTAGAAGAATATGGAGAGTGAAGAGAAAAAGGACAAGGGGTAGGAGGAGGAGGAGGAGGAGGGGAGAATGAAGAAGAAGAAAATGGAAAATCAAGAAGAGGCGAAGGAGGACTACAGTATTTTCTTTCCTTTTCGCTGAAGGTTCGTGTCATATTTATTGTCTTTGTTTACTGATATTGTGTTTTGTTTACTGATTTACCTATTTAGTTGTTTGCTACGATTATGGGAATGTAGTTCAGATAGATTATTGGGAATGGGAGAATATGAAACAAAAGAAAGACATAATAAGGAAACTACGATTAATATTCAAAATTCGCGAAATGGTAATGCTAAGTTTATTTATGTGTATTAGAAATGTAAATATGAATGAAATTTTTTGAGAGAGAGAGGAGAGAGAGAGAGGAAGAGAGGAGAGAGAAGAGAGAGAGAGAGAGAGAGAAGAGAGAGAGAGAGAGAGAGAGAGGAAAAGAGGGAAAGGAGAGNAATAGAAAAAAAAACATTAAAAAAAAAATTGGAAGAATATTAGAGAAGGGACAAAAAATAAGAGGAAATTAAAGAGGATTTTTTTTTAATACAGAGGAATATTAAAAAAAAGGGGATAATGAAGAAGAGGAATATTACCTACCGTCAAAACAAAAAAGTCGCCATCCTAGCCACTGTAATGTCGCAGCTCAATATTATGTTTTTCAGCACACTGAAACCCTTGATGTGCCACTGAAACATGCAAGTGTGATGTACATAATAAAAACTACTGTCAGCCCTTCAGTGCACATACAAGTCGTAATGATGCAAAATTTTCGAAATATATGACACCTGGCGACATTATTTCAGGGGCGAGTGACTGGCGAAATAGTGTTTTTGACGGTGAAAAGGATCTTTAAAAAAAGGAATATAGAGAAACTGAATAAGGGGAATATTAGAGAGGAAAACATAAAGAAGGGATTTGAAGTAGGAGATTTTTAAAGAAGAGGAACTTTGGGAAAAAAAGGAATTTACCGTAATAACATATAGTCACACCTGCCTAACGTGCCAGCCGTCATAATTACGAATTATAGAATCACTAATTTGATGTCCATAAAGTGATACACAGTAGTCTAATCAACGTATAACCCCCTGTTTCAGTTTTTTTTTTATGCTTTGCTTCGCAAGTATTCAAAATTTCCCCTACTTTTTTTTTTCGGGCGACGGCGGGGGGACACTCAGAACAAAACACTATCTGGCGATCCTATTCCCCTTTTCCCAACGTCGCCACTGGGTTTTTATTTTGGGAAATTTGTCATTTATAGCATAATATGACCACAGATGAAGACACAAAATGATACAGATTCCCCATAACCCCATTCTATTTTCCCCGAAATCTGGATGTAAAAAAAATGTAAGTTTTAAACGTCACCAGAGTCTGTAAATAAAAAAAAAAAGAAACATTGCCCGGGCGTTTAAGTGTTATCAGGTAAAAAGAAAAAATGTGGGAAAAAGTTCTTACGGTTAGTAATCAGGATGAACAAGAAGGAACGGACTAAACGGGTTTAAAATTTACTTTAAAAAAAAATAGGGAAAGCTGCTTAACAATAGGGTGAAAAATGAATGGAATGGTCAGTCGATCTTAGTATAGGTCCCCACTCGGTTGATATTTTTGTAATTGGTTTTATTTATACCAAATAGCCCACAGATGAAGCCCAAAAAAGACACTCTCTCCAATAGCCCCTTCAATTTCTTGAAATCATGGATGGAAATATAAGTATTAACCCCACCAAACGTCTGTAAAATCGAAAAAAAAACGTTTGTCCTGGCGATTTTCGTGTTATCTACGTAGAACTCTCCCCGAGGGGGAAATTTAAACCCTAACGGCTTGGCCCTTAACTTAACTAACTGATAAAAGCTATTGCTGGTATTTCATCCCTGAATGCAGAAACAGGGAAAAAACCTAATAAATGCATATATTGATCCTGTAATATCAACATTTGGAACACTGGGACGGCGGCGAGAGTTCCGATCGGCGAATTCCAGATACCGCAGGAACTCCCCCGTTTGGCCCACCCCTTAGGGCCCTTGTAGTTCCTTATTTTCTTTTAATACAAATTTTTAAATTCCCCTAAAATATCAATCAATCATTGGGGGGCATACGCCGGGGGGGCGCGTCACCCGCCCACCCTACGAGCCACCCCCCGGAGGTCACCACGCGCGAGTTCCCATGCAGGCTCCTTTCCCCATCCCAAGGCTTAAAAAAAACATACTTACCCAGCCCAGCCCCTTGTGGGCCCCCCCCTTGGCCCCTCCCCCCGGGATTGTTTTTTACAGATACAACCCATGGGAAGGATCGGTTTCGGGGTACGTGCCACATGCCATATACCCGAAGTTGGCGCTGAGGGACTTTTTGAGGTAATAGGCCTCGATTCAGTTCACGGTGAAAATCGCTGTTTTTGACAGTAATCATCCCACCCTACCCCGTTCTGCGAAGAACTTATTAAAAAGCTTGATTCGTCTTTAAAGTCACTTTTTAGGTCTGTCTAAAAAACCATAGAGAAAGACGGGGATCACAAGCGACTTGGAAACCCGGTCCTTGTCCTCCTGCACAGGACCGAAAAACCCCCAAAATACTCCCGCTGAGCGAGTCCAAAAACCCCGGGGGGCTATCCCAATCGCCGTAAGACCTTGACGTGACCCCCCCCGTTTTAGGACTGCGCTACCAAGGATGTAAAAACTTTCCAAATCTCAATGCCCCGCACACGCATAAAACAGACGTACTGTTTCATCTAGTAATCTCCAAACCCTGGCCCTTGGTCTGAGCCGGAGACCTCAAGTCACAAAGGCTTTACCTCCTCGTGCAGCCCCGAGACCCCATAAAGGATTTTCCAGCGACTCAGAAAGATTACTGCATCACGGAAAAAAACAAGATCAGGATCTGGTTTTTCCCGACAGATGCTCCACAATCATTTTGATCTCAATTGTCCAATACCCAGTATAAACTTTTGAAAGTGATGGGGGCAAGGACGACCCTTGCCTCACTCCTGTATTCACAGGAAAAAAGGGGCTGGATACACCTGCCCCACACTTCACACACTCTCAGTCCCAGAAAACGACCAGTTTTCAAACCAATGGGCCCTTGCAGGAACCCCTCGAAGTCGAGAAGACCCCAGAGTCCACGATGCACTGAGTCAAAAACGCCTTCTTGAGATAAACATAGGTGCAAGCATCCCCCTGTCAAAACTCACGTCGGCGTTCCACCAGGCACGAACGCTAAAAACGGTCCGTTTTTGACTTTCGGCGTGAACCCAACTGCTAGGTCTTGTGCTTCACCGTACTGCGAATTCGTTCAGCAATAGATGGGCAAGCACCTTTTGCCGGGTACCGAGCAGGACTACCGCGGTAATTGTGCGCCCCTGACGGCCCCTTTCCCTTTCCAAAAGGGGGACGACCACCCCTTTTCCAGCCCAGGAGGATGGTACCTGATTCCCCCACACGGCCGTCGGGGCAGCATGGAAAACCCGGGGGATCATGGCCTCACCCCAGCTTTGAGGAGCTCCGCACTGATATTACAAACCTGCCTTTCCCCCCTTTCAATTTTGTACAGCTCTCTGATTCGCAAGAGAGGGGCGGTTTCTCAATGGGAGGATGGGCACCCATTGCCGTAACCCAGTGGTGTGAAGTGTCGTTGGGGGGTCCACCGTGAACACTCCCCCAAAGTACTCAGCCCAACGACCCTTTTCCCCATCCAGTCCGACACGAGGCGCCCATCGCTGTTCAAAATAGCACTCGCCCGAAAAGGGGGCTTGAACGGGCTTCTTCAGGGCTGGTGGGGCGGGTCGGGGGGTCATTAGCGTTCAATGCCCCCTGGGACATCCTCGCGAGCTCCTGCATACCTCCCCTTGTCTCCCCCCAGGGGGGGTTCTATCCGGCGTGACGAGCCCTTTTGGGGTTTCCTTTTTTTCCCCGCCCCCTGGAAAGCGCACTCTCCTCGATTTCTCCAGCGTCCCCGCCCGAGACAAAACACGCCTTGCCCTCGGGCGTCCCCAATCACCCCTTGGAGCCTGTAATTTTTCCCTTTTTAAAGGTATCCCACAGTTCTACGGGTCCCCGAGAGCAGGGGCAAAATAAAACCGATTTGAGAACGCCCCCGATTCATGAGCAATGAAAAAGTCCTTCAGTTTCTAAAGATAAAACAGTTGGTTACCTCCTGAGATTCTTCTGGATTTGACATGAAGCTTAAGTTGCAACAACAATCTGTACTTTTTTCCAAAGAATCAGCACCCCGGGTCGAAAATATGGTTATAGTATTTCATAGAAAATTTATTCATCTATAAAATTCAAAATAAATTTCATATTTTATTATTATTTATTTGCACTCGAACTCCGGAATTACCAACGGGGAACCTTCATATAAAAAAGCTATTCATAAACCTCAAATCCAAAACCTTTAACCCTCTATAGCGAATTTTTTATATCAACTCTCAAAAACCGAATGCTTTGTTTGGGTGGAGAGATCAGTGTTGCCAACCTCTAAAATGTCTTCGCCCTACACCACACTAAAAAAACGCCCTACACTTCCCTTCATCCCCCTACGGCTCAGGATGAAAATCAGTATTGGGGATATACCCTTTACCATAATTTTTTGTATCATATAAATTATAAAGTTTTCATAAATATCATCGGTAGATTGGTAATATGGGTAGGAAAAAACAACTTTTTAAAGCACGAAAACCTAAAATCCCCCTACTCTTGTGATATCAGTAAACTTTATTTTTTTCCCCTATTGAGTTATAAATGCGTGTTGTTTTTAAAAAAATCACCCCTGATTCACTGATGCAAAAAAAATAGGCCTATCATGATAAGAGATGATAAAGCAAAGAAAATGAATATTTTTCGGGGGGGAGGCAACGAAAGGGTTTTTTGGGTTTGGGGCGAGGCAGTACCCCCACCATCGCCCCCAGCCGATTTATCAGCCAATCAGCGGACGTCCTTACAAACTCGGGTAGGCCAGCGAGCAGCTCCCAAAAATCCACTAAGTGAATGACTATAAAAACAAAATTAAAATGCATCTAGGTGACCCAAAAATTTTGGAAATGTCTTTTAATTTGGGATAACAACCAAATTTTTTCGAATATTTGCGAAAAAAACGGGGACATCTGAAAGCTATTAGCGAAATTTCCCTCTCAATTGGGGGAAACCCAAAATTCCCAAGTTGTGGGTTTTTTAAAAATTTTTTAGAGTGTTTAGAAGCTTTCAATAAGCTAAGGGTTTTCTTGAAATACGATGAGTGGCACTTTCACTAAAAAACTCTCAGATAAATTGTCGATTTCTACATGGACTAAAGGTTATTCATTGAAAACTCTAAAGGGGACTAAACTCATTCGGCACACAACGTTCTCAATGAAGATGGATCACTGACAAGTTTTGATGAAAGGGACCAAAGTGATCGTATCATTGACATGACCGTTTCCCTCATTCAAAATGATACCCGAATGAAGTGTAGACTGCGTGAATTCACAACACTTAAACCCACAATGGAGAGACATGAACCCAGTTTTTTGAAACGCTTCTTGGCCAAATCGTGGTGGCAAGGGTGGAGGGAAAAATCTAAAGTCCCAAAAAAAAAATGTACAGCCATACCCCATGCAATAATTCAGAAAAACCCGACCGCGATCCTTCATTCACCTCTCCTCCTTGCAAAACTTGTACTTTCATTGCAAGTACTTTTCCGTGGCTGTCAACTTTGATATTTTGAGTCTTACAGATGACTAAAAGGAGGTCGAAGGTTTGAACGTGCCCTCAGGGGACATAACAGGTGAAGATTTATTACTTGAAGGGTTTTCACACAGTTTTGCTTCGACAATGCAGATTCAAAGTATGTAGCTACTGTTGTGGTCACAATGCCTTCCATAGTATCGGTGGTATTGCTTTTGTAACTTCACCCCGGAAATACGGAACCCCACAATCAAGCGCAAAGGAAAGTACATTTCCCGAATTAGCAGGAGCTTTTGGGAAAATCCCCAAGAAAACTACATAAATCAATGCCTGCCTTACAATATTAGTAGTACATCCCCTGATGATTCGACCACACTTAAATCTCTGCATCAGCAAAATGCGTTGGACTACTCTGGGGCCCTTTGCTGTATCTGGAATTCACCTGCCTTAAAGGGGAAAGGCTTATAAAGTGGCCATGTAGGGGGACCAATTGAGAGGACCAGGGTAGAAACTCTATCCTTCTAAATTGGATCCCTCAAATTTAAACAACCTACACTGCATTTTGCTTTGCACAAAAAAACAGTGTGAAAAGATGGCTTGAGGATATGTACAGTCACATTCGACCACCTTTTTAATCAGAAATGCCCGAGATGGCTTTTCACAGGGTCTTTAAGGATTTTTGTCCCATAGGTGGATTTCTTTTTCTCATGTCGATCTGGGTACTGGGTCAGATCATGACAGGTAGGAAAAGGAGAGCTTTTTGGGGAATATATGGGAAAGGGTCCGTGATGATATGCTGTCTGGTCTTTTTCAGCTCAGCTGTCCCAAAATTTCTTTATGGGTACAACTGGCACCCTTTGGGGGCGTAGACAAAAAAAAACCACTTGAGAAACCCGCACGGGCCTTTTTTAAACCAGACAAAATGCTGTGATGTAGCTGAAGATGAATATATCAAACAGTTAGCCAACCATTTTACAATCCTAGACCATGACAAGCATAGCAGAACCGGATAGGTGTGGGGCATTAAAACAAGGGAAGTGACTTTTCTACAACGATTCATGGTGGGGAGGACATGGGAATGGGGCCTTTATCTCAGCCCCTTAAGGGGATGATTCCACATTTTCATTTCGAGGACATGTTCACACGCAAGTCGCCAGGTTTTATTGACAACAGATAGAAAGTCTGGAGGAAAACAAAGCTGACAGAAGAGTACACTCTTTACGGAGAAGGGGTAATTCACCCTTCGCCCTATGATTTATTCTGGGGTGAAATTTTTCAGAAAAAAACAATAAATGAGTTTTTTTTAAAAAAAAAAATTTGAAGTGTCGGGGAAAATGACCCATGGTCGCGGAAATACAGACCACTGTACACTAGCCCTAGCACACTAGTAAACTAGCTACATGGGTGAAAGCCATACCTGCTGCGTTCCCCCTCTGCGATGACTTGGCAGTTTTACAGGAGTTCACACTGGTAATCAAAAACACCAAAATATGCACAAAGGTCCAGTAAGGGGTAACGCGGACCGCCCGTTTTTTTTCGGGTGGCTGCAAAAACACCCACCGTTGGGCTATCAAAACTTCGGCTGGTTTTTTTGTCATGGAGTTGTTGCAGATATCTGTAAACTGTGATAATGCGGTAGAAAAAACGGCCAGACACATAGCATAAAAAATGTCAGGAAAAAAGTTCACAGACAAACACAACGCCGTAATAAAAAGTGAAGAAATCGGGAAAGGGGGTTTATAAAAGTGAGGGGGCAGCAGGCAGGAGTTAACCAACTCTGGCTGTTCAAAAGAATTTTCCCGTGTCCTAAACAAAGTGCATGTGGGAAACCAGTGAAGAGTTCCTTGAGTCTTGGTTGAATCATCACCCAGCCATTTTCAACCCCCTGCCAGATAATGTTGTACGTTTTTGGTGGTCACCTTTTTTCATAGTGTTTGGCCTCAGAAAGAAGAACCCTGGTACCAAAAACCAAAAAATGTCCACCCATGTGATGTATGCCCCTGCCTACATTTCTTCATCTTCAAGCATTATGGGGTGAGTCAAACTGTGGTGTTTTTAGGGGATGAAAAAACCCACTTCACACAAGTAAAAAGAACAGAGACGAAAAGTAGAAGTACCCCCAAATATGAATTCATGTTCGAAGATGAGCCCCAACCCCTACAACTTAAAAAATCTTTTATAAAATCATTTAAAAACAAAAAAAGAGCGATACAAAGTCTTCGAGAAAAAAATTTCGATTGGTGGAAAATGTCAAAAAAAAGAGATGCAGACGAGACACACTGATTTTTCAACAGCACTAGTTGTAGTGAAAAATTTAAAAAGGCCCCCGTTGGTCTTTTGGCACAAACATACTAAGATATATTCATGCATTTCCTTCAAAACCTGTAACGGATTCAACATTTTAGGAAATTTAGAATGTTGTAGGAGATACCGAACCACCTCCTTTTTTCATGTTTGTACCCGGCTGGATACGGTGTTTCAATCTATCGGCAGGCAAGGTAAAACCCCTTTTTTAAATGGTCCACACGAAGCGCGAATACGACATTTTTTTTTTTTTTTTTTTTTTTGGGGGGTATAGGCCGTGGCAGTGGGAACCCAGGGCTGGGGGGTAGGCTTGGAGGTTCATTGAGGGGGGTGATGGTTGGTCCCGCCCCGGGGGCGCGGAAGGTTTTTATAGTGACGCCTGTGATTTGAGGGCCCATGCGCCCCCCCTGTGTCCTCTGATGCACTCGAAAACGGGGGGTGAGTGATAGGGGAGGGCAGTGGGGTTTTAGGGCCCCTCGACGGTGCAGAAAAGGTTTTTTTGGTTTTTTCGGGGATGAAATGGGTCACCGAGAACGCCCCGCGGAGACGCTAACCACTCCCCTCGCCCTCCTCTAAGGCGGTAGCGGGGGGCTGGACAGTGGATACCTTTACCAAAAAAAAGCACCCATGTGACGTGAAAAGGGGGGTTTTTGAAACCTTCATCCCGAAGTTATGGTCGAGGAACGTTCGTTCCCAGATTAATTCGCACATCGCGTACAAGCTGGCCATAGGGGAAAGTTCCTTGAGTTCATCATTTAAAATATGAGTTTACCTTCAACGAGCGTGTTTTCAAAGAAAAATTTATACCGCACTATTAAAGTTCAAGAAAGAAGGGCAATAGTTTACCCCCAAAGAAATGGGATGGGGTCACAAGAAGGAATTTTTGCCCCTAGAAAACAAAAATTTTGCACCCGGGGCCCCCTTACTTACATGGTGTCATGTGGAGGCAAACAGGGTAGATGCAATTCATGATTGTAGTGCAAAAAAATTGGGTTTTATTTATTTGATGGGGAGGAAATTAGCGGTCAATATTTTCACCAACACAGCACCCCGTTGTGTCCGATGACGACTTCGAGTCAAAGTCCTGAACCCGAGTGTTGAAGACCCCCAAAACCCGGATGTGGACTCCAACATACTGAAAAAATGTAATACCCCGTGGCACAAAATTTAAAAATATAAAAAATCAAAATTAGTTTTGATGACGGGCATTTTTTTTTAATCAGCTTGGAAGCAAAGCTGTTTAGAAAATCGGTAGTTTTAGCAAAGTTTGCCTTTTGGTTTGGGTAGCATATAAATATTTCCAGTGTTGAAAAAATGCAAATAATATATTGCGTTTCCGTACCTTTTAAAAGATATATTCGGACACTTTGTTGTATTAAAAACTGTCTAGAGCGAAGCTATTCAAAAATTGTAACAGCCCATTTTGGAGCCATCTTGGATTTTTAGCAAGCACCCCAAAGGAATTTTTGAGGCTTTTAGTATGGATTCTAAATTTTTGGGGGCCTACCCCGAAAATTCAGTTGTTCGCCAAAAAGTCCGGGGGTTTTGCAAAACTCTTGGGGCTATGGCATATTTTGATATCTTGAAGTTTTTTGGTGCCATCAAGTGGATGAGGTGAAGCTTAAAGGGTTTTTGGTATAGTACTCTCGTAACAAAAAAATTTCTGTCCCCGTCGGGGGAGTTACAAATTTTCACGTTCTAAAAAGGTAGAGATCTCTTTAAGAAAAATTTGGGAAAAAGATCAGCGAAATGTTTCCGGGCCGGTTTTGATAGAAATTTGAAAATTAGAAAAAAAAAAACGTTGGTGTTATGGTTAAATGACTCCCTTAAATTATTTTTAAACCCGACTTGACGTTCTCCTTGTCATGTATTACCATTTTTTTGTTATTGTGTGGTCCGAAAAATCTTTCGGGGGGTGATTTTTTTGGGGTTTGCAAACACATGTTGTCTAATATAAGTATACTCTAAAACATCAATACATGGGGCCCAAAAGGGGGCCCCAAACACTTTGTTTGTTTTTATCTAAAAAGTTGTTTGCAATACGTTCTTTTCTGTTTGCTCTAGTTTTTTGTGTTATGGATCGGCTCCATAATAGAGCTGAAGCACCCTGCATCGTTCGCCGGGGAAAGGGAAAAAAGGTGCTTCGTAACAATATTAACCCCTTTAACCCAAAACAAAAAAATTTAATTTTGGGGACCCTTAGTATTTTTTTGTGAAATTACCAATTTTATAGAAGGGCCTGTTTAGTACCCCTTTTACTAGCTAATTATGTATATTGTTTCTTTTCGTAAATTTTATGGGACAACATAATTTTTACCCCAAAAAAGAAAAATCTGACTGAAGGGGGTTTAAAAAGTTTTCTTTTTTTCTTTCCTCCTTCTTTTATTTCTTTAGTAATTTTTTTTATTTGTTTGTTTTGGTGTGTGTGTGGTTTATGAAGCTCTTAAAGTGCATCTTAGCTTATGATTATGTTGATTATTTTGTTATAGAATTTATGGTTTTTTTTATTGTTATATATATTATTATTATTATTATTTGGTTATATAATGTTGAAAAGGAATAATTTGAGGGGTTGGAATTAATTTTTTGTAGGTAATTTTGGGATTAGGTTTTGGCTATGGGTTTTATTTTTCTTCTTTTTTCTTTCTTCTTCTCTTCTCTCCGTAACTCTCTTTTAAATAGTCTTAATCTAATATCTTTTCTCTCTCTCTTCTCTCTCTCTCTTTTGTTTCTTTGCTTCTTCTTTAAACGCAAAATGACAATTGTGAAATAATTTTAAGGTAACCAATAAGGGATAAATGTATTGTAATAATATGTTTAAAATAAAAAACAAAAAATAATATAAATTGGGTTTACTAATGTTTATTGGGAAAAAACCAAAAGAAAAGAAAACAGGCTTCGAGAAAAAAAGGAAAATTTTATAATTTGATGAGAGGAGGGGGAAGAGAGGAGGAGAGGGGGAGAGAGAGAGAGAGGGTGGAGGAAAAAAGAGAGAAAAAAGGAGAAAGAAAAAGAGAGAAGAGGAGAAAGAGAAGAGGGGGAAGAAGAGAGAGAATGGAAGAGAGAAGAGGGAGAGGAGAGAGAGAGGGGAGAGGAGGGGGAAAAGAGAGAGAGAAAAGGAGAGAGAGGAAACAGAGAAAACAGAGACAGGGGACAGAGAGAGAGGAGAGAGAGGAAAAGGACGGTACGAGCACCTTGCATCTCGACGGTACCGTAAAAAGTCGGTGGTTTAAAATGCCCGGCGATAAAATAGGCGAACGTGACATGTTCCAAACATGTTCAGGTATTCCTCAGGTGAAAGACAGGTGTGCTCCCCCATCCCTCCCCCTCCTCCTTCTCCCCTTGTCCCCTCCCACTCCCACGCCCCCCTTTAAACCTTTCCCCCTTCCCCCTTATGTCCTGACGTCTCACATTTCATTCCCTCTTTCTTATGTATGGGTGGTGTGTCTCTCTCTCTCTCTCTCTCTCTCTCTCTCTCTCTCTCTCTCTCTCTCTCTCTCTCTCTCTCTCTCTCTCTCTCTCTCTCTCTCTCTCTCTCTCTCTCTCTCTACATCCTTCCTCATATCTCTTCTCTTTTCTTTTGCTTCTCCTTCTCTACTTTTTATATCCTCCTCCTCCTCTCCTCCTCCTCCTCCTCCTCCTCCTCCTCCTCCTCCTCCTCCTCCTCCTCCTCCTCCTCCTCCTCCTCCTCCTCCTCCTCCTCCTCCTCCTCCTCCCCCTCCTCCTCCTACTCCTCCTCCTCCTCCTTCTCGTTGTTTGTAAGGTTACTTTTCTTCCATCTTATTTTTCCTTCCATAAATCATTTTTGGCAGGGTACGAAACTATCTCCCTTTTATCTTTAAGCATTTTTTGTTTTTTTTTCATTCATATACCTGTTATTCCACTTACGGTCTTGATCACGTGCTGGCCTCATGATCGACTATTACCTGACCCTGAACTTGAGTTAACGAGAGACCATTGGTTCGAATCCCCCTAAGCAAGGTTTTTTTTTACTGTAGCTTGTATTGTACCTAGCAGTGAAATGGGTAAGCAGGCACGTATATAGGTCAAAAATGATAGGTCAAATAGGGGGAATAAAGGTAAAATAGGTCAAATAAAGGTAAAATAGATCGAATAAAGGTAAAACTGAACGATTAAAGTTTTTACATCTTGGCCTATAGCGCCTGTAGGCAGTGACCTCCAGGGTGGGATGATAGGCCGTGGAGGCTCACTTGAGGGCTGTGATGGTTGGCCCTCGCCGTGGTGGCGCAGGCAGGATTTTTATAGTAACGTCTGTGATTAGAGGCTCATGCCGCCTCCCTGTGTCCTCCGATGCACTCGCAATCGAAGGTAGAGTTAATGAGCAGGGCATGTGGGTGTTCTTAGGCCACTCGACGGTGCAGAAAGATTTTAAGTGGATTTATGGGTCTCATGTGGGATCGAACTTGGGTCTTCGAGAACGCCACCCGGTGACTCTAACCACTCTGCTACCGCCTCCCCAAAATGTTGATTAAAGGTAAAATACGTCGAATAAAGGTTAAATAGGTTGATTAAAGGGTCGAATAAAGGTAAAATATGTAAATTAGGGGTAAAATCGAGGTAAAATAGGTCGATTCAAGGTAAAATGGGTCGAATAAAGGTAGAATAGGTAGCTATAAATGTAAAAAAGGTCGAATATATGTATAATTGGTCGAATATAGGTACAATAGGTAGAGTGAAGGTAAAAAAGGTCGATCATATGGTCGAATAAAGGTAAAATAGATCGATTAAATGGTTGAATACACGTAAAATAGTTCGAATAAAGGTAAAATAGGTCAATTAAAGGATCGAATAAAGGTAAAATGGGTCGAATAAAGGTAAAATAGGTTGCAAAAAGAATAGGTCAAATATAGGTAAAACAGATAAAACATAGGCAAAACAGGTCGAATATAAGTAAAATAGGTCGATTAAAGGTATAATAGGTCGAATAAAGGTAAATTATGTCTAATAAAGGTAAAAAAGTTGAAGCAAGGTAAATAAAGAAAGGTAAAGAAAGGTAAAGAAAGGTTGGTTAAAGGTATAAAAAAGAAGGTCGATTAAAGGTAAAAAAGGTCGAATAAAGGTCAAATAGGTCAATTAAATGGTCGAATTAAGGAACTACTACTACTACTACTACTTCTACCAGTACTCTCACCACCACCACAACAACAACAGCAACTACTACTGCTATTACTACTGCTACTACTACTTTTTTTTTTTTTTTTACATCACAAAGGACTGGCCAAGGGCACACCAAAAATAGGTAACACAAAGCCCGCTTAGTTGCCAGTCCCTATAAAGAAGACAGTAAGAGAATAAAAAAAAAGAGGGGTGGGCCAATTTAGTTCGGGAGGTGTCTTGTCACTCTTCTCTTGAAAAGATTTAAGTCGTAGGAAAGTGGAAAAATAGAAACAGGAAGTTCCAAAGTTTACCAGTGCAAGAGATGAAAGAGTAAAGATACTGATTAACTCTTGCATTAAGAAGATGGACAGAATAGGGATGAAAATGAGTAGAAAGTCTTGTGCAGCGAGGTCGCGGGAGGGGGGGAGGCATGTAGTTAGTAAGTTCAGAAGAGTAGTGAGCATGAAAATAACGGTAGAAGATAGCAGGAGAAGTAACATTCCGGCGGTGATTTAAAGATTGAAGACACTCAGTCGGAGGAGGGGAGTTGATGAGACGAAAAGCTTTTGACTCAACCCTGTTTAGCAGAGCTATATGAGTGGATCCTACCCAAACATGTGAGACATACTCCATACATGGGCGGATAAGGCCCCTGTACAGAGCAAGCAACTGGGAGGGAGAAGAAAAAAAGGACGCAGACGTCACAGGACACCTAACTTCTTAAAAGCTGTTTTAGCTAGAGATGAGATGTGAGATTTCCAGTTCAGATTTTTAGTAAAGGATAGTCCTAGAATGTTCATTGTAGAAGAAGGAGCTGGTTTAGTGTCATTGAAGAAGAGGGGATAGTTATTTGGTAGGTTTTGTCGAGTAGATAGGTATAGTACTACTACTAATACTACTAATACTACTTCTATTACTTCTTCTATTACTACTACCACTTCTACTACCACTACTACTACCACTACTACTACCACTACTACAACCACTACTATTACTATTACTACTACTTCTACTACTACCCACACTTACCACTTACCACTACCACCACTACTACTACTACTACCACCACCACCACCACTACAACAACTACTACTACTACCAACAAGGTAATATGCAAGATAATAAGCAAGGTAATATGTGCACATTCCAGAGATCAATCATTGGGGGCATACGCCGGGGGGCGCGTCGCCTCGCCAACCCTACGACCCCACTCCCGGGGGTCCCCACGCGCACCCTCCATAAAGGCCCTTTTCCCATAAAAAAGCATTTTTTCCAAAGAAACATCAACTTGCCCCGCCACGACCCTTGTGGGCGCCCCCTTGGCCCCTCCACCCGGATATTCTCTTACATTAAAAACCCCCGATGGAAAGACCCGGTTTTTCAGGGTGCGTCCACATCCCATATAGCCGAAGTTGGCGTTGAGGGACTTTTCAGGAAATAGGCTCGGGGTATGCAGGAAAAAACATTCAGTCTCAGGTTTGCAACCCTGTTTGGAAACGAATCATCCCAGCGAAAACCCCATGATTCTGCAAAAGACACTTATACCAAAGGCATTGATTCGTCTCTTAAAGTCACAATTTAGTGTCCATGTTCAAAACCATATAGTAAGACGGGGGATCACAAGCGACCTGAAGCCCGGATTTTTGTCCTCCTCCCCACGGGTAAACCGACAACCCCAAAATCTCCCCCCTGAGCGGGGCCCATACACCGTGGGCTGTCCCATTCCGCCGTAAGACTTTTTGGGACGTGACCCCCCGTCTTTGGGACTGCGACCAAAGGTATGTAAAACTTTCCAAGATCTCCAATGCCCTCCCCACCCATAAAACCAGACTGTACTGTTTCTTAGAAGTCTCTAAACACCGGGGGCCTTGGGCCCTTGGGCCCCGGGAGCCCCAAGCCCAAAATTTGCTTTGCCCCCTTGTGCAAACCCCTCGAGAGCATCACCAGCCCTCCAGAAAAACTCAGCAAAGTTTAAATTTGCATCTGGGTTAAAAACAAGTTTCAGTGATGGGGGTTTTTGCCGAGGGGTTTCTAAACAATCATTTTGATCTACAACCTTGTCCAAAAACCCGGGTCCATACAAGCTTTGGAAAAGTGTGGGCAAGGACGCCCCCTTTTGCCTCACCCCCTGTTTTAAAAAGGGAAAAAAGCGGGAATAGCTATTATATCTTTTTTTATGTAATTTTCATAAAAAACATCTGTAATATCCTTACTCTTTCCCTAACGTTACTATCTATGGGCAAAATTTGCAAGAATGCTGGGTCAAATCCCGGCATGGAGTTTCCCCCAAACCGCCCTTTACCTCCCCCCGGGTGGGATATACAAGAAATTGTTTTAAAATGCCCGGCCAGTGGAAAAATTTGGGGCAGCCCGTACCAACACAAGCGAGCCCAGGGGGGCCCTTCAGTTTTTGGACTTTTTTTACATATCAATTCTTTTACAGCCAAATATATCTTTTTTCCTTTAAAATAATGGGTTTTGGATAGTTTTTTTCGCCACTTATTTTCCCGGGTTGATGAAGAAAAAGGGGCCCTGAGTGATGCGGTGCGAAACTTTTTGAGCGCCCCCCCCGGCTAATCGCAAAAAAGGGAATAGGGCTGAAAACCCCCAAACCCCCGCCGCTCTCCCTCGTCCCAAATTATCACAACAAAAAAGGCCTGCTGCATCTAATTTTCCCTTAAATTTAGGGCACTTGTACATTCCCCCGTGTTTTGCATATCACTCTCGGTTATTTTAAAAACTCGCCTGAAATTTTTTTTGGGGAAAAAAATATGTGGAAAAAAGGAAGGGGAAAAACCAACCAGGGGGAGCATCGCAGCCGGGGAGCAACGCAACCAGTGGAGCAAGGGAAAAAAGGGGAGAAAACCGCAACCAGTGGAGAAACGAAACCCAGGGGAACGAAACGGGGGGGGGTTTTTTTTAAAATGATTTTTGGCCCCCGATACGGATGAAAAGGGGTCAAAAAAAAATTTTTTTTTGGGCATTGGGCCTATAAAAAACACAAACGAAATAAAACATACATATTATTATGAAACATATATACATACCATACATATGCAAAAAACATATAAAATAAAAGACCCTACAGTAAATATATTCAACATATAAATAGATAAAAACCAACACACACAATCATTAAAATTTTTTATTGAATTATCAAAATATTAACAAAAAAGAACAAATAGACCCTTACAAAAATATTTTCATATGTGCAGAAAAAAGGGAGCCCCAAAATTAAAATTTTTTTTTTCATTGTGTTTGTGAATGCAAAAGATATTTTTTTATTTATACTTGAAGCTGTTAATGGTAAAAACTTGATTTTGTTTCTTCTAAATGGGTAAGGATTCCACACCTTAGGACCGAGACCGGGATAAAATTTTACGGGTTTAGTTTTGGGTTCTAGATGGAGGACTCCCTAAATTAATTTGCTTTTTTCCCTGGTATTTTGAGCATAAAATTTTGTAGCTGGAAAATGGTATAAATTTTTTTTTATAAATTAAAATATGTTATCAACATGAAGATTATGGTTAAAAGGATTTTTATTAAATCAAAAGATAAAAATTTATCTCCTTTTTTGGGCCTAAAAATTTTTTTTTCCCGGGGTTAAACGCTTTAAAATTCCCCTTTCTGAGCCTTGACCCCGCTGTCTAAGAATGGGCCAAGTGCAGCCCCTTTATTTTGAAAATGCAAAATCTTTTTGGAATAAAAAAGTGTAAAACCTTTTGGGTTTAACATTGCTTCATTTGTGAGTTTTAACAAATGCGATACAAACACCAACTCTTGGATATACTAAACAAACATGAAAATGTGTTGCTTCCAGTGAAATACTCATCTATAGTACAGTTTGTTTAATTTTCTCATATCATAAAAATTTTGTGCAAATTTTTGAGTAAAGCATAAAATTTTCCCCCCAGTGTTGTCCCGCCAAAAGGGTTCGTTTTCAGTTTCGGGGGGTTTAAGGGGCCCAGATTTGACCTCTGAAAACCGGGGAGAGGTAAATGACCTCAAAGTATCAAAAATTGATGTTGGTGTCATTGGTTAATGGAAACATTTTTATGATGTCAAACCATGTTTTTGTTTTCCCAAAAAAAAGTGTTAAATATTCCACAAGCGTTGGTAATTATTTACAGGTGTCTAGCTTTACCTCTGGGACAGTGAGAGGTCAATTCCCCTTTCAACACATAAATATTGATGCCAATGAATGTAAACTGGGGGGACTGGTACAACCCCAAATTTTTTTGTACTTGTGGGGTTTTTGGCGGGTTTCCCCCTCCCTGATGATCGAAGCCAAGATACAAGCACCCCCAATCTGATCGCCCAACTAGGGCAAAGGGGTCATTTTCCTCTTTAGACCCACCCAGCCCCTCCCGCCCAAAAACCCAATCAAGCCCAAACCCCCAAGAACAAAAGGGGAGTTTTGGGTATTTTTTCCCCAAGCAGAGACAGAGGGGAACCCTTTTGCAGTGCCCACTAAGCTAAACCAGGGAAACCGAGTGTAGTGGTTTAGGGCACTTTTACAGAAACCTCCCCCCTTTTCAAGGGACTTCGGCACATGCAATGGAACTAAACTTTAACAGACTGGATGAGGGGCGAAGGCGTAGAAGCTCCCTTGGGGAAAACCCCACGGTGTTCAGGGGCCCAAAAGGGAAATGTCGTTTAAAGTTTTTTAAAAAAAAATTTTTTTTGACCAGCAGGCAAGAGAAGAATCAGCTTCAGGACAGCAATCTAAAACCGGGTACTCCAACCGTGCAACACACGATCAGCAGCTGCCCAAAAGGCTTCCACAGTAAACCAGCCTACTTTTTCCCTTCTGCAATAACCCATTTTCATAAAGATTTGCACGAAGAGCACAAAAAAGGAAATTGCAAAAACGTTCGGAGATGGCCACTAAAATTGGGGGGACACTGAACTGCTGGCCAAGCTGTCTGCAGGAGACTTGTTCCCAAACGAGGCAAAAACCATCCCCAACTGCCTCCGTGAATTATACAACAAAAATCGGGACCAGCCGCACTAAAGGACGGGGATCGGATCGTTTTCCCGGGCAATAGCCTTTGCTGAGCTGGTGGTTTTCATGGAGGACTTTCCTCCCAGTTTTGGGGACAAGGGCCCCTGTTTTTAAACTCTAAACACGTGGCAACCTCTCAAGACGAGACTGGAGCATTGGGTGCCATTTTTAACCCAAACGGGAATAAAACCAACCAGACTAAAAGGAAAAAGATTTCTTTCGGGGTTTTTCCCTGATCTGAGAGTTTCTTTTTCTCGGGGGCCGAGAAAAAATTTCTTGTTTGAGAAAGATATAGGTCCCCCCCTGAAAAAGGGCCCTTGATCAGGGACAGTGTTTCCCATGCACCTATAAGAGCAGCACAGGTAGTACGTAGAGAAAGTTTCAGCCCCAGGTTCACCTTTGACGCATGGAGTTCCACGCTGAATGCCAAAAAAGATTCTGGACCCATCCCCCCTTGTTTTGGGTGAACATGATCCTCGAGGGGGCAACATCAAGCCCCAGAAAATTTGGCCAACACAAGCACCAAAAACTGTTTCCCTTCTTACATTTTTCGAAAGCTACGGGTTTTAAAACAGTGAAAAGGGCATACCCGCAGTGGGGGGGAAACCCAGTGGCCACGCCGCGAGAGAAAAACCCCCCACTCCCACTTCTTGCCCCTCAAGTTTTCACGCTGTAAACCAGGGGGCAGGGGTTCTGATTGACACAATGTTAGCCTTTGGGAGGGGTTGTCTTTTGATAGATTACTACAGCTCACAGCAGACATTGCCCAAAGGTGTCCCCGCCAGCGCTTTTAACATGGCAGAAGTTGTTGCCCCCCCCCAAGCTGCGGGAAGGACTGTTCACTTTCTGGGGCTGTCGATAATATTTACCATAACCCCCAAACTCTGCGACAAACCAAGGATTCTTTCATTGGC
This sequence comes from Chionoecetes opilio, assembly GCA_016584305.1. Lineage (NCBI taxonomy): Eukaryota > Metazoa > Arthropoda > Malacostraca > Decapoda > Majidae > Chionoecetes > Chionoecetes opilio. Next base: position 28,911 of record JACEEZ010025810.1, on the reverse strand, counting down.
CCCCGGTATCTTTCCCCAATGCAAATCCATCCCCCACACGAAAGGGGGACTCGACCGTTATGTAGTGGGGATTGGGGAAGACCTTTTCTTTCCCCCCAAGTCGGTAGCAAACCCCTGCCTCAGTTGGGACACAAATGTGCCACCTGGGGGCCAGAAAACGAAGCACTTAACTGCACGGCTGTTTCAACGCCTGGGAAGGCCTCCCCACCCCTGGCTGCGGGGGCTGGCCGTCCCGGTCTGTGCGAAAGCTGTGTCTTCTTTCACTGGGGAGAGGGAAGAAGACCGGCCTGGGAGACTTGGAAAGGTTTTTCCCAAAAAGGTGAATGAGGGCCTTTTAAGAATCTTTTCGCATGTTCCCAGTGAGGGGAGTGAGGAGTCCAAATGTCACTGCTGGAGCCCCCTTCGTTTGCTAATGTTTGAAACCCCAAAAAGTTACACTTATGGAAGTGAAAAGATGCTAGGGGAAAAAGTTTTCGCACACAGCTGGCTCTAGAAAACATTTCCCCCCAAAGCAGGCACTCTCCACCCGCACATCAAGCGTGCACTCCCAGGGGAATGCTGGGAAACCAAAATCTGGGGCCTGAAACCGAGTTTCCTAAACCCCCCTGCGGGGTGGGCAAAGGAGGCCCCCTGGGTGGGGCCCCCCTCTTTTTGGGCGACACTGCCCCGGGCAACAAAATCTTTCCCCGAAAATGGGGTCCACTGCGGCTGCAAGAAAAGGGGGTTTTCCGGCCGCTGCAAGTTCACCAAAGGGTGCACTTCCAAATGCACTGCCCTTTTGTGCATGTTTTGGGAACTGGGTTAAATTTCAATCAGACACCTTTAATTTATGCGTCAAAATGGATAAATTTGGTGTATTAATTACCGGGATGTATATAAAAAAAATTGTCCGAAAGGGAACTGACCTCACTGTACTTTAAGCTTTTAGACTATGTTGTGCCCCTTGAAAAAAATTTGGTTGCCCCAGATGATCTTACAAAACGATTTTATGCAAGCTGTTTGGACACCACCATAAACCCAAATGTGGATTTCCCAAAAAATTTGTTTTCCCAGGTCCCCTGCCCCCTTTAAAAACCCTTGTTTGTCATGGTTTCATCCGTGATTATGTAAAAAGGCCCCCCAGAAGATAAAGGGACCAAAACATGGGAACATACCTTTTTAAAAGATTTCCCCCAAAAAAAAAACAAAATCCACCAAAACGTGAAAAAAAAGACAATTTCAATATAAAATTTGGGGCATTGACCTCTCACTATCCTCAGAGGTCAAACGGGTTTCCTTCCCCATCTGAAAATGAACCTTATGGGATGTACTAACACTGGTAAAAAATTTCATGCTTTAGTATAATTTGCACAATTGTTATTATTTTTCTGCTGCATACTATTTTTGGGCACCCAAAAAAAAAAAACGAATGTAACCCGGGGTTTGAATTTTTACTATACTTACGGTCCAAGGGCATTCACTAAAGACCTGTTTTTGGAATAAAATAGAAGTTTTTTTTGATATTGAGTCTTAACTTGAGCTTTAAACCAAGGGGGTTTCATTAGTTCATTCCCCCGAGTTAGTTTTTTGTGAAAAAATAAAAAACTTTTTTCTGTGATTATGAAAACTTTTGGGGCATCTGCGATAAGGTAAAAATAGCACTATTACTTGCATAGTTTGTCTTTAATATATCAAAACAAGATGGGGGCCAAAAACGAACCTTGTGGAAAAACCTTGCCCTTGGGTTGGGCTTTTGGGATTCAGAAAACTCGCCCTTACAAAAAACAATTTCCCTTTCATCAGATAAGTAGCCCTTTCTAATAGGTTTTTAACGGTCTCCTTTGGGCCAATATTCATTAGTTTTGCATGTTAAAATGTGGGTTGGGCTAATTGAGCAAAAGCCCTTTTTATTGGGAGCGAGCGAAAAGGGGCTGCCACTTTAAACCCTAAGACCCAAATTTGGTTTAAAGGGGGTTGGGAAACCCTTCGTGAGCCCAAAAAGTGAATACACACAGACATTTTAAGATTAAAGGTTTACCAAAACTTTTCGTTTTCAACTATGAGAAGTATAGGGATCAGGCACATACATGAAACCCCTTTCCCCCTCCGTGCCCTTTTTACGGCCCTTTTCCGTGCCTATTTCGATCTTTGGGGTGGTTGTGTAACCACTAATTTTATTTTTAAAAGGGGGAATGTCACTACAAGTCGGGTTAGAAAAACCCAAAAACGTCAATATAACCCTTGCTTAAGCGTAAAAAATTTTGGGTTTTAAATTATAGGTTGGAAGGATTACAGCTGGAACCCTTCTATTTAAAAGCAATTTAAAAGCAAAGTACTCGCCTCGAGTACAAAGCTTAATTATTTTTTTACATGTATATTGTTGGGATGTAAAATTTGGGGGATGTTCACCCCTGTTTTCTAAGACAGTACTGCTGGGTCTGGCAAACGCTTGTCAAAAAAACAATAAGCAATGCCTTGGAAAAAAAGAAGAAAAAAAATTTCCGAAATCGGTTTTTTTGCTGCAACAATGTGGTTATAATTTTGGGGGGCGGGCGGGGCGCGGCGGGGGTGGTGGCGGGAATTGTTTGGGGGGAAGGGTTGAATCAAAAAATTTACGACTTTACGCTTGACCCCCCTTTTTCACTTCCGCTTTTTTATCTTTATTGATACACAATAATAACAGGAAAATATGACTTTCCTAGGTATAGATAAATTTTAAACATTCTTATTGACTATAAAAATATTTATAGAGTAACATTTACCTCGCCTCCTCCCAAATAAACCTCCTTGTTTTTTTGGTTTTTATACAATGTTTTAGGATCAGGCTTCTATACAATATCAATAGAAGAAAAAACGTTTTAATTTTATACTTTTGTGTTTTAAGTGCGTGGAATAACCCAATTTTTTTTTTCCAGTAGACCAAATTAAATTTTCCAAAAAAATGAGTTTAAAAATGCCCGACCCCTGGCATTTTGGGTTCCCGTTTCTCGAATTATGAGCTAAAAACAAAAGGGGGCCCGAGGCTGGACGTCTAACTTGATATATCTAAGAAAAAACTTGGAAATAAATTTCTTTTTCTAAATTTGTTACACAGTGGGGGACAAAATTAGAAGAGCAGATTCTGTGGAAACCCATTTTTCCTAAAAAACCATTTGAAAAAGTCCCGATAATAAATTATATTTTCAAAAAAATTTCAGGGGCCGGTTAACAAATGTTTTTTTTAAAAAATTTTTCTAATTGGTGGTTTGAATTGAATTAATCTGTAAAATTAAATTTTTTTATCTTTTCCCCCAGACTTTGAATAGGAATTTTCTTTAGCTTTTTTTCCAAAATTTCAGGGAAAATACCCCCTGGGTAAAAGATAAATTTGATAATGGTGTTAAGAGGAAAATGTTATATTTTTCAGAAGGGTTTTTTTTTAACGGCTGCAGGAAAATCATCATAGCCAGTTGCATTGATTTTAAAGAATTTATGTTTGGGTTTGATTTCAGACTGATTACAGGGGGGGAGGGACATTTTAAAAATTTTAAGAGTTATGAAATAAACCCTTAATTATATCGACACTGTGAAATAAACGTTTTTAAAATTAAGAAAATGATCCCTTTAAAAGCATTAGCCGGGGTTTAGGGGAAAAAAATAAATTTTAAATTTTAAAAAGCATGTTTTTTTTGACTGATTTTTTTTGCCCCGTAGCGATTTTCTGTTTTCCAGGGGCTTTTTGCATTACCCTGGTTCTCTTGAAGTTGGCTTTTGTAAAATTCCTTTTTTAGCAGTACGTAATGGGAGGTTAATTATTTCTTTAACAGTTTTTTTACTTATCCTTTTAAAAGTCAAGGGGCCCTTTTCAGCAAGTTTATGCAAGTCCCCATGCTTTTCCCTTTAAAAGAAACTAACAAAAACCTTTTTTTAAAAAATGGGCTTTTTTCTGATTTCTTGGGTTTTTAAAGACATTTTAAAAGGAAAAAATGTTTAAATAAAACATTAAAACTTTCAAAAAAAAACAAAAATATGATTGTTTGGGCAACTTTGAAGAAAAAATATTATCCAAGTGACCCCGTGACAACCCCTCAAAAATTTATTTTATTCCGGGGCTAAATACCCTTTGTTTTCAGTTTTTTTCGTGGTTTTTTCCGGGCCCCTTGTGTTTTAAGAAATCGGAAAAAAGACTGGGAAAATGGTTTAGAGGGTGTCGTATTTACTATGAAATTTTGGGAAAATTAGACTCAGCCCGATTAGCCAAATGGATCTATCAAGGAAAAATGTTTCCGTTTTCACTGTGGTGGGTTTTGGGGGTTTTCAGGCAAGAGAGAAAAACTATACATTAAGGGTTTTTAAAATTTAAAAACATGTGAAAATTTTTTTGTTTCCAATTTAAATTAAAAGTTTCCCGTCACCAAACAAAAATAAAGGAAATATTTGGGCCCGACTTTCAATATCTCAAAAAAACCCCTTTTTTAAATTTTTTAAAAAATTATTCATATTACCATTAGGTTTGGTTTATAACAGAAGCTAGGAAATACCTATCTTACCCCCACAAAAGCTCAACACACAGACATTCAGGTAAGGTTTACCCAAAAATTACGGGTTTTGCAGACTATTTGGAAAATATAGGCACAGACACATACATGACCACTCCACCTCCGTGCCTTTTTACGTGCCTATTGCCGTTGCCTATTTACGAGCTTGGAGTGGATTGTGTAACCACTAATTTCATATAAAGGGGAAATGTCACTATCAAGTCGGGTTTCAGAAAAACCAATAAACGTCATATATAACATTGCTTAAGCGTAAAATTTGGTTTCAAATTATTGGATGACATGCATTACGATGGAACGTTCTATAATAGCAATTAATCCCAAAGTACTCGCCTCGAGTAGGCAAAGCTTAATATTTTTTTTACATGTATTTTGGGTGCATGTAAAATTTGGGCGTGTTCACACTGTTTTCTAAGAAAATTTACTGCTGCGTCTGGCAAACGCTTGTCAAAATACAATAAGCAATGCCTTGGAAAAAACGAAGAATAAAGAATGCCGAAATCGGCTTGTTGCTGCAACAATGTAGGTTAAATTGTGGAGGCGACGTGCTGCGGCGGGAGTGGTGGCGGGGAGATTGTGGCGGGAGATTGAATCAAAACTTTACGACTTCACGCGTTGACTCATTGCACTTCCAGGCTTTCTATCTGATTGATACACAATAATACAGGAAAATATGACTGCCTAGGTATAGATAACTTCTAAACATTCGTTATTGACTATAAATATCATAGAGTAGCATTACCTCGCCTCCTCAACTATAACCTCCTTGGTTATTTGGTTATATACAATGTTTTTCGGATCAGGCTTCTATACAATATACATATAGAAGAAAATCGTTCTTTTAAAATTATACTTTTGTGTTTTAAGTGCAGTGGAATAAGCCCATATTTTGTTTTCCAGTAGACCAACTTATTATCAAAAAAGTGAGTTAAAAATGCCAGCGACCCCTGGCATTTTGGGTTCCAGTTCTCTCGAATTACTGAGCTAAAAGCAAAGGGGCCAGAGGCTGGACGTCTATAAATTGATATATCTAAGAAAACACTTGCGACATAAAATTTTTTATCTAGATTAGTATACACAGTGGGAGACAAAATGTAGAAAGAGCAGATTTTGTGGACCTATTTTTCCTAAAACCATATTGACAGTCAGATAATAAATTATATTTTCAAAAAAAAAAAATTTCAGAGCCGGTAAGCAACTGCTTTTTCAAAGATTTTACTATTGATGTAGAATTGAGATTAATCTGTAATTATTTATTTCATTCTTTTCCACCAGGAACTGTGAATAGGAATTGCTTTAGCTATTTTCAACTTATCAGGGAAAATACCATGACTAAGAGATAAATTGATAATGGTGTAAGAGGAAGTGTTATATATTTAGAAGTTTGTTTAGTACGGCTGCAGGGAATATCATCATAGCCAGTTGCATTTGATTTAAAATTTATGTAGGCTTTGTTTTCAGACTGATTACAGGGGAATAGGTACTTTTAAAAATTTAAGAATTTATGAAGATAATCCCTTTAAACTTTATATCGACACTGGGGAATAATTGGCAATTTTAAAAAGAAAAGATCATTAAATCCCTTACAGAGGGGAAAGAAAAAAGATTTAGGTTAATAAGCAGTTATTTTGACTGTTTTCCCCCCCCAGTAGTGATTTATGTTTTCCAGTGCTTTTAGCATTACCCGGGTTCTTTGATTTGGGGCTTTTGAAATTCGTCTTTACAGAGTAAAATGGGAGGAAACTTATTTCAAAGTTTGTATTACCTTAAATGTCAAGGCCTTTTATAGCAAGAATGAAGTCGAGTTTTCTTTAAGAATCTAAAAAAACCCGGGTTTTTAAATAGGGTTCTTTCTGACTTCTTGGGGTTTCTACGACACTTAAAAGGAAAATTATTTTGAAATAATGCTTTAAAACTTTCAAAAAAACAAACCAATGCTTTGTTAGGGCAACTAAAAGCTAATATATTACCCAAGTGCCCGGACATACCATCAAAAATTTATATTTCTCGGGGCTAAATACCCTCTTTTAAGTCTTTCGGGTTTCGGCCGCCGCTGGTTTTAAGAAATCGGAAAATGATGGAAAAAAGGTCAGAGATGCGGGATGTACTATGAAATTTTTGAAAAGACTCAGCCTGATTAGACCAAATGTGACTACAAGGAAAAACTGTGCCGTTTGCTCTGTGGGGGTTTTGGGGTTTTTCAGGGAAAAGAGGAAAAGTATAATTAAGTTGTAAATTTAGTAAATGTGAATTTTTTGTTTAATAATTAAGTTCCCGCACCAAAACAAATATATGGCACTAAGGCGACTTTAAATACCCAAAAAACCTCTTTTAATTTGTTTTTAAAATTATTTTTATTTCCCCTTTGGGGTTATATACAGAAGCTAGGAAATACCTATCTCTACCACACAAAAGCTCAACACACAGACATTCAAGATAAGGTTCACAAAACTTACGTTATGCAGACTATGAGAAGTATAGGCATCAGACACATACATGACCACTCCACCTCCGTGCCTTATTACGTGCCTATTGCCGTGCCTATTACGATGCTTGGAGTGGATTGTGTAACCACTAATTTCATATAAAGGGGCAATGTCACTATCAAGTCGGGTTTCAGAAAAACCAATAACGTCATATATAACATTGCTTAAGCGTAAAATTTGGTCTTCAAATTATATGGATGACATGCATTACGATGGAACGTTCTATAATAGCAATTTAATGCAAAGTACTCGCCTCGAGTAGCAAAGCTTAATATATTTTTTACATGTATATTGTGGCATGTAAAATTTGGGCGATGTTCACACTGTTTTCTAAGACAGTACTGCTGCGTCTGGCAAACGCTTGTCAAAATACAATAAGCAATGCTATGGAAAAACGAAGAATAAAGAATGCCGAAATCGGCTTGTTGCTGCAACAATGTAGGTTATAATTGTGGAGGCGACGTGCTGCGGCGGGGAGTGGTGGCGGGGAGATTGTGGCGGGAAGATTGAATCAAAACTTTACGACTTCACGCGTTGACTCATTGCACTTCCAGGCTTTCTATCTGATTGATACACAATAATAACAGGAAAATATGACTGCCTAGGTATAGATAACTTCTAAACATTCGTTATTGACTATATAATATCATAGAGTAGCATTTACCTCGCCTCCTCAACTATAACCTCCTTGGTTATTTGGTTATATACAATGTTTTACGGATCAGGCTTCTATACAATATACATATAGAAGAAAATCGTTCTTAATATTATACTTTTGTGTTTTAAGTGCAGTGGAATAAGCCCATATTTTGTTTTCCAGTAGACCAACTTATTATCAAAAAAGTGAGTTAAAACTGCCAGCGACCCCTGGCATTTTGGGTTCCAGTTCTCTCGAATTACTGAGCTAAAAGCAAAGGGGCCAGAGGCTGGACGCCTATACTTGATATATCTAAGAAAACACTTGCGACATAAAATTTCTTATCTAGATTAGTATACACAGTGGAGACAAAATGTAGAAGAGCAGATTCTGTGGACCTATTTTTCCTAAAACCATATTGACAGTCAGATAATAAATTATATTTTCAAAAAAATTACAGAGCCGGTAAGCAACTGCTTTTTCAAAGATTTTACTAATTGATGGTAGAATTGAGATTAATCTGTAATTATTTATTTCATCTTTACCACCAGACTTGTGAATAGGAATTGCTTTAGCTATTTTCAACTTATCAGGGAAAATACCATGACTAAGAGATAAATTGATAATGTGTGTAAGAGGAAGTGTTATATATTCAGAAGTTTGTTTTAGTACGGCTGCAGGAATATCATAATAGCCAGTTGCATTTGATTTTAAAGAATTGATGTAGGCTTTGATTTCAGACTGATTACAGGGGAATAGGTACATTGAAAAATTTGAAGAGTTATGAAGATAATCCCTATAACTTATATCGACACTGTGAGAATAATCGTTGGCAATATTAAGAAAATGATCATTAAATGCATTAGCAGTATCAGGGGAAGAAATAAGATTTAGGTTAATAAGCATGTTATTTGACTGATTTTTCCGCCCCAGTAGCTGATTTACTGTTTTCCAGGTGCTTTTAGCATTACCCTGGTTCTCTTGAAGTTGGCTTTTGTAATATTCGTCTTTAGCAGTACGTAATAGGGAGGTTAACTTATTTCTATACAGTTTGTACTTATCCTTAAATGTCAATGGCCATTTATCAGCAAGTCGTGCAAGTCGATGTTTTTCTTTAATGAATCTAAACAAACCTGGTGTTAAATATGGGCTTCTCCTCTTGTGGTTCTACGACACTTAAAACGAAAATTATGTTGAAATAATGCATTAAAATTTTCAAAAAACAAATCATATGCATTGTTAGGGCAACTAGAAGCTAATATATTATCCCAAGTGACCTGTGACATACCATCAACAAATTCCTGATACTCTCGGGGCCAAATACCCTCTTGTTTACAGTCTTCCGTGGTTGTGCCGGGCCGCTGTGTTTAAACAATCGCAAAATGACTGGAAAATGGTCAGAGATGTCAGTAGGTACTATGAAATTTGTAGAATTTGACTCAGCCTGATTAGACCAAATGTGATCTATCAGGGAAACTGTGCCGTTTGCTACTCTGGTGGGTTTGGTGGTTGCAGGCAAGAGAGAAAAGGTATACATTAATGTTGTAAATTCAGTAACATGTGAATTATTTTGTTTCAATAAGTTAATGTTCCAGTCACCAAACAAATATATGGCACCATAGGCCTGACTTTCAATATACTCAAAAACCTCTTTTAATTTGTAAATAAAATTATTCATATTACCATTAGGTGGTCTATATATAGAAGCTAGGAAATACTTATCTCTACCACACAAAAGTTCAACACACAGACATTCAAGATAAGGTTCACAAAAACTTACGTTATGCAGACTATGAGAAGTATAGGCATCAGACACATACATGACCACTCCACCTCCGTGCCTTATTACGTGCCTATTGCCGTGCCTATTACGATGCTTGGAGTGGATTGTGTAACCACTAATTTCATATAAAGGGGCAATGTCACTATCAAGTCGGGTTTCAGAAAAACCAATAACGTCATATATAACATTGCTTAAGCGTAAAATTTGGTCTTCAAATTATATGGATGACATGCATTACGATGGAACGTTCTATAATAGCAATTTAATGCAAAGTACTCGCCTCGAGTAGCAAAGCTTAATATATTTTTTACATGTATATTGTGGCATGTAAAATTTGGGCGATGTTCACACTGTTTTCTAAGACCGTACTGCTGCGTCTGGCAAACGCTTGTCAAAATACAATAAGCAATGCCTTGGAAAAACGAAGAATAAAGAATGCCGAAATCGGCTTGTTGCTGCAACAATGTAGGTTATAATTGTGGAGGCGACGTGCTGCGGCGGGGAGTGGTGGCGGGGAGATTGTGGCGGGAAGATTGAATCAAAACTTTACGACTTCACGCGTTGACTCATTGCACTTCCAGGCTTTCTATCTGATTGATACACAATAATAACAGGAAAATATGACTGCCTAGGTATAGATAACTTCTAAACATTCGTTATTGACTATATAATATCATAGAGTAGCATTTACCTCGCCTCCTCAACTATAACCTCCTTGGTTATTTGGTTATATACAATGTTTTACGGATCAGGCTTCTATACAATATACATATAGAAGAAAATCGTTCTTAATATTATACTTTTGTGTTTTAAGTGCAGTGGAATAAGCCCATATTTTGTTTTCCAGTAGACCAACTTATTATCAAAAAGTGAGTTAAAAACTGCCAGCGACCCCTGGCATTTTGGGTTCCAGTTCTCTCGAATTACTGAGCTAAAAGCAAAGGGGCCAGAGGCTGGACGTCTATACTTGATATATCTAAGAAAACACTTGCGACATAAAATTTCTTATCTAGATTAGTATACACAGTGGAGACAAAATGTAGAAGAGCAGATTCTGTGGACCTATTTTTCCTAAAACCATATTGACAGTCAGATAATAAATTATATTTTCAAAAAAATTACAGAGCCGGTAAGCAACTGCTTTTTCAAAGATTTTACTAATTGATGGTAGAATTGAGATTAATCTGTAATTATTTATTTCATCTTTACCACCAGACTTGTGAATAGGAATTGCTTTAGCTATTTTCAACTTATCAGGGAAAATACCATGACTAAGAGATAAATTGATAATGTGTGTAAGAGGAAGTGTTATATATTCAGAAGTTTGTTTTAGTACGGCTGCAGGAATATCATCATAGCCAGTTGCATTTGATTTTAAAGAATTGATGTAGGCTTTGATTTCAGACTGATTACAGGGGAATAGGTACATTGAAAAATTTGAAGAGTTATGAAGATAATCCCTATAACTTATATCGACACTGTGAGAATAATCGTTGGCAATATTAAGAAAATGATCATTAAATGCATTAGCAGTATCAGGGGAAGAAATAAGATTTAGGTTAATAAGCATGTTATTTGACTGATTTTTCCGCCCCAGTAGCTGATTTACTGTTTTCCAGGTGCTTTTAGCATTACCCTGGTTCTCTTGAAGTTGGCTTTTGTAATATTCGTCTTTAGCAGTACGTAATAGGGAGGTTAACTTATTTCTATACAGTTTGTACTTATCCTTAAATGTCAATGGCCATTTATCAGCAAGTCATGCAAGTCGATGCTTTTCTTTAATGAATCTAAACAAACCTGGTGTTAAATATGGGCTTCTTTCTGATCTTCTTGTGGTTCTACGACACTTAAAAGGAAAATTATGTTGAAATAATGCATTAAAACTTTCAAAAAACAAACCATATGCATTGTTAGGGCAACTAGAAGCTAATATATTATCCCAAGTGACCTGTGACATACCATCAACAAATTCATGATATTCTCGGGGCTAAATACCCTCTTGTTTACAGTCTTTCGTGGTTGTGCCGGGCCGCTGTGTTTAAGAAATCGGAAAATGACTGGAAAATGGTCAGAGATGTCAGTATGTACTATGAAATTTGTAGAATTAGACTCAGCCTGATTAGACCAAATGTGATCTATCAAGGAAACTGTGCCGTTTGCTACTGTGGTGGGTTTGGTGGTTGCAGGCAAGAGAGAAAAGCTATACATTAATGTTGTAAATTCAGTAACATGTGAATTATTTTGTTTCAATAAGTTAATGTTCCAGTCACCAAACAAATATATGGCACTATAGGCCTGACTTTCAATATACTCAAAAACCTCTTTTAATTTGTTAATAAAATTATTCATATTACCATTAGGTGGTCTATATACAGAAGCTAGGAAATACCTATCTCTACCACACAAAAGCTCAACACACAGACATTCAAGATAAGGTTCACCAAAACTTACGTTATGCAGACTATGAGAAGTATAGGCATCAGACACATACATGACCACTCCACCTCCGTGCCTTATTACGTGCCTATTGCCGTGCCTATTACGATGCTTGGAGTGGATTGTGTAACCACTAATTTCATATAAAGGGGCAATGTCACTATCAAGTCGGGTTTCAGAAAAACCAATAACGTCATATATAACATTGCTTAAGCGTAAAATTTGGTCTTCAAATTATATGGATGACATGCATTACGATGGAACGTTCTATAATAGCAATTTAATGCAAAGTACTCGCCTCGAGTAGCAAAGCTTAATATATTTTTTACATGTATATTGTGGCATGTAAAATTTGGGCGATGTTCACACTGTTTTCTAAGACAGTACTGCTGCGTCTGGCAAACGCTTGTCAAAATACAATAAGCAATGCCTTGGAAAAACGAAGAATAAAGAATGCCGAAATCGGCTTGTTGCTGCAACAATGTAGGTTATAATTGTGGAGGCGACGTGCTGCGGCGGGGAGTGGTGGCGGGGAGATTGTGGCGGGAAGATTGAATCAAAACTTTACGACTTCACGCGTTGACTCATTGCACTTCCAGGCTTTCTATCTGATTGATACACAATAATAACAGGAAAATATGACTGCCTAGGTATAGATAACTTCTAAACATTCGTTATTGACTATATAATATCATAGAGTAGCATTTACCTCGCCTCCTCAACTATAACCTCCTTGGTTATTTGGTTATATACAATGTTTTACGGATCAGGCTTCTATACAATATACATATAGAAGAAATCGTTCTTAATATTATACTTTTGTGTTTTAAGTGCAGTGGAATAAGCCCATATTTTGTTTTCCAGTAGACCAACTTATTATCAAAAAAAGTGAGTTAAAACTGCCAGCGACCCCTGGCATTTTGGGTTCCAGTTCTCTCGAATTACTGAGCTAAAAGCAAAGGGGCCAGAGGCTGGACGTCTATACTTGATATATCTAAGAAAAACACTTGCGACATAAAATTTCTTATCTAGATTAGTATACACAGTGGAGACAAAATGTAGAAGAGCAGATTCTGTGGACCTATTTTTCCTAAAACCATATTGACAGTCAGATAATAAATTATATTTTCAAAAAAATTACAGAGCCGGTAAGCAACTGCTTTTTCAAAGATTTTACTAATTGATGGTAGAATTGAGATTAATCTGTAAATTATTTATTTCATCTTTACCACCAGACTTGTGAATAGGAATTGCTTTAGCTATTTTCAACTTATCAGGGAAAATACCATGACTAAGAGATAAATTGATAATGTGTGTAAGAGGAAGTGTTATATATTCAGAAGTTTGTTTTAGTACGGCTGCAGGAATATCATCATAGCCAGTTGCATTTGATTTTAAAGAATTGATGTAGGCTTTGATTTCAGACTGATTACAGGGGAATAGGTACATTGAAAAATTTGAAGAGTTATGAAGATAATCCCTATAACTTATATCGACACTGTGAGAATAATCGTTGGCAATATTAAGAAAATGATCATTAAATGCATTAGCAGTATCAGGGGAAGAAATAAGATTTAGGTTAATAAGCATGTTATTTGACTGATTTTTCCGCCCAGTAGCTGATTTACTGTTTTCCAGGTGCTTTTAGCATTACCCTGGTTCTCTTGAAGTTGGCTTTTGTAATATTCGTCTTAGCAGTACGTAATAGGGAGGTTAACTTATTTCTATACAGTTTGTACTTATCCTTAAATGTCAATGGCCATTTATCAGCAAGTCATGCAAGTCGATGCTTTTCTTTAATGAATCTAAACAAACCTGGTGTTAAATATGGGCTTCTTTCTGATCTTCTTGTGGTTCTACGACACTTAAAAGGAAAATTATGTTGAAATAATGCATTAAAACTTTCAAAAAACAAACCATATGCATTGTTAGGGCAACTAGAAGCTAATATATTATCCCAAGTGACCTGTGACATACCATCAACAAATTCATGATATTCTCGGGGCTAAATACCCTCTTGTTTACAGTCTTTCGTGGTTGTGCCGGGCCGCTTGTTTTTAAGAAATGGAAAAATGACTGGAAAATGGTCAGAGATGTCAGTATGTACTATGAAATTTGTAGAATTAGACTCACCCTGATTAGACCAAATGTGATCTATAAGGAAACTGTGCCGTTTGCTACTGTGGTGGGTTTGGTGGTTGCAGGCAAGAGAGAAAAGCTATACATTAATTTTGTAAATTCATAACATGTGAATTTTTTGTTTCAATAAGTTAATTTTCCAGTCACCAAACAAATATATGGCACTATAGGCCTGACTTTCAATATACTCAAAACCTCTTTAATTTGTTAATAAAAATTATTCATATTACCATTAGGGGGGTCTATATACAGAAGCTGGGGAAATACCTATCTCTACCACACAAAAGCTCAACACACAGACATTCAAGATAAGGTTCACCAAAATTTACGTTATGCAGACATGAGAAGTATAGGCATCAGACACATACATGACCACTCCACCTCCGTGCCTTATTACGTGCCTTTTGCCGTGCCTATTACGATGCTTGGGGGTGGATTGTGTAACCACTAATTTCATATAAAGGGGAAATGTCACTATCAAGTGGGGTTTCAGAAAACCAATAACGTCAATATATAACATTGCTTAAGCGTAAAATTTGGTCTTCAAATTATATGGATGAATGCATACGATGGAACGTTCTATAATAGCAATTTAATGCAAAGTACTCGCCTCGAGTAGCAAAGCTTAATATTTTTTTTTACATGTATATTGGGGCATGTAAAATTTGGGCGATTTTCACACTGTTTTCTAAGACAGTACTGCTGCGTCTGCAAAACGCTTGTCAAAATACAATAAGCAATGCCTTGGAAAAACGAGAATAAAGAATGCCGAATCGGCTTGTTGCTGCAACAAGGGTAGGTTATAATTGTGGAGGCGACGTGTGCGGCGGGAGTGGTGGCGGGGAAGATTGTGGTGGGAGATTGAATCAAAACTTTACGACTTCACGCGTTGACTCATTGACTTCCAGGCTTTCTATCTGATTGATACACAATAATAACAGGAAATATGACGCCTAGGTATAGATAACTTCTAAAACATTCGTTATTGACTATATAATATCATAGAGTAGCATTTACCTCGCCTCCTCAACTATAACCTCCTTGGTTATTTGGTTATATACAATGTTTTACGGATCAGGCTTCTATACAATATACATATAGAAGAAAATCGTTCTTAATATTATACTTTTGTGTTTTAAGTGCAGTGGAATAAGCCATATTTTGTTTTCCATTTAGACCAACTTATTATCAAAAAAGTGAGTTAAAACTGCCAGCGACCCTGGCATTTTGGGTTCCAGTTCTCTCGAATTACTGAGCTAAAAGCAAAGGGGCCAGAGGCTGGACGTCTATACTTGATATATCTAAGAAAACACTTGCGACATAAAATTTCTTATCTAGATTAGTATACACAGTGGAGAAAAAAATGTAAAAAGAGCAGTTTCTGTGGACCTATTTTTCCTAAAACCATATTGACAGTCAGATAATAAATTATATTTTAAAAAAAATTACAGAGCCGGTAAGCAACTGCTTTTCAAAGATTTTACAAATTTGATGGTAGAATTGAGATTAATCTGTAATTATTTATTTCATCTTTACCCCCAGATTTGGGGAATAGGAATGTTTTTAGCTATTTTCAACTTATCAGGAAAATACCATGATAAGAGATAAATTGATAAGTGTGTAAGAGGAAGTGTTATATATTCAGAAGTTTGTTTTAGTCGGCCTGCAGGAATACATCATAGCCAGTTGCATTTGATTTTAAAGAATTGATGTAGGGTTGATTTCAGACTGATTACAGGGGAATAGGGACATTGAAAAAAAATTTTAAGAGTTATGAAGATAATCCCTATAACTTATATCGACACTGTGAGAATAATCGTTGGCAATATTTAAAAAAATGATCATTAAATGCATTAGCAGTATCAGGGGAAGAAAAGATTTAGGTTAATAAGCATGTTATTTGACTGATTTTTTCCCCCCCAGTAGTGATTTACTGTTTTCCCGGTGCTTTTAGCATTACCCTTTGGTTCTCTTTAAGTTGGCTTTTTTAATATTCGTTTTTTAGCAGTACGTAATAGGGAGGTTAACTTATTTCTTACAGTTTGTACTTATCCTTAAATGTCAATGGCCATTTATCAGCAAGTCATGCAAGTCGATGCTTTTTTAATGAATCTAAACAAAACTGGTTTTTAAATATGGGGTTCTTTCTGATCTTCTTGTGGTTCTACGACACTTTTTAAAAAGGGAAAATTATGTTGAAATAATGCATTAAAACTTTCAAAAAAACAAACCATATGCATTGTTAGGGCAACTAGAAGCTAATATATTATCCCAAGTGACCTGTGACATACCCTCAACAAATTCATGATATTTTCGGGGCTAAATACCTCTGTTACAGTCTTTCGTGGTTGTGCCGGGCGCTGTGTTTAAGAAATCGGAAAATGGGCTGGAAAATGGTCAGAGATGTCAGTATGTACTATGAAATTTGTAGAATTAGACTCAGCCTGATTAGACCCCAAAAGTGAATATCAAGGGAAACTGTGCCGTTTGCTACTGTGGTGGGTTTGGTGGTTGCAGGCAAGAGAGAAAGCTAACATTTAAAGTTGTAAAATTTAGTAACATGTGAATTTTTTTTGTTTCAATAAGTTAATGTTCCAGTCACCAAACAAATATATGGCACTATAGGCCTGACTTTCAATATACTCAAAAACCTCTTTTAATTTGTTATAAAATTATTCATATTACCATTAGGTGGTCTATATACAGAAGCTAGGAAATACCTATCTCTACCACACAAAAGCTCAACACACAGACATTCAAGATAAGGTTCACCAAAACTTACGTTATGAGGGCTATGAGAAGTATAGGCATCAGGGCACATACATGACCACTCCACCTCCGTGCCTTATTACGTGCCTATTGCCCTGCCTATACGATGCTTGGAGTGGATTGTGTAACCACTAATTTCATATAAAGGGGCAATGTCACTATCAAGTCGGGTTTCAAGAAAAACCAATAACGTCATATATAACATTGCTTAAGCGTAAAAATTTTGGTCTTCAAATTATAGGATGACATGCATTACGATGGAACGTTCTATAATAGCAATTTAATGCAAAGTACTCGCCTCGAGTAGCAAAGCTTAATATATTTTTTACATGTATATTTTGGCATGTAAAAAAATTTTGGGGCGATGTTCACACTGTTTTCTAAGACAGTACTGCTGCGTCTGGCAAACGCTTGTCAAAATACAATAAGCAATGCCTTGGAAAAACGAAGAATAAAGAATGCCGAAATCGGCTTGTTGCTGCAACAATGTAGGTTATAATTGTGGAGGCGACGTGCTGCGGCGGGGAGTGGTGGCGGGGAGATTGTGGCGGGAAGATTGAATCAAAACTTTACGACTTCACGCGTTGACTCATTGCACTTCCAGGCTTTCTATCTGATTGATACACAATAATAACAGGAAAATATGACTGCCTAGGTATAGATAACTTCTAAACATTCGTTATTGACTATATAATATCATAGAGTAGCATTTACCTCGCCTCCTCAACTATAACCTCCTTGGTTATTTGGTTATATACAATGTTTTACGGATCAGGCTTCTATACAATATACATATAGAAGAAAATCGTTCTTAATATTATACTTTTGTGTTTTAAGTGCAGTGGAATAAGCCCATATTTTGTTTTCCAGTAGACCAACTTATTATCAAAAAAGTGAGTTAAAACTGCCAGCGACCCCTGGCATTTTGGGTTCCAGTTCTCTCGAATTACTGAGCTAAAAGCAAAGGGGCCAGAGGCTGGACGTCTATACTTGATATATCTAAGAAAACACTTGCGACATAAAATTTCTTATCTAGATTAGTATACACAGTGGAGACAAAATGTAGAAGAGCAGATTCTGTGGACCTATTTTTCCTAAAACCATATTGACAGTCAGATAATAAATTATATTTTCAAAAAAATTACAGAGCCGGTAAGCAACTGCTTTTTCAAAGATTTTACTAATTGATGGTAGAATTGAGATTAATCTGTAATTATTTATTTCATCTTTACCACCAGACTTGTGAATAGGAATTGCTTTAGCTATTTTCAACTTATCAGGGAAAATACCATGACTAAGAGATAAATTGATAATGTGTGTAAGAGGAAGTGTTATATATTCAGAAGTTTGTTTTAGTACGGCTGCAGGAATATCATCATAGCCAGTTGCATTTGATTTTAAAGAATTGATGTAGGCTTTGATTTCAGACTGATTACAGGGGAATAGGTACATTGAAAAATTTGAAGAGTTATGAAGATAATCCCTATAACTTATATCGACACTGTGAGAATAATCGTTGGCAATATTAAGAAAATGATCATTAAATGCATTAGCAGTATCAGGGGAAGAAATAAGATTTAGGTTAATAAGCATGTTATTTGACTGATTTTTCCGCCCCAGTAGCTGATTTACTGTTTTCCAGGTGCTTTTAGCATTACCCTGGTTCTCTTGAAGTTGGCTTTTGTAATATTCGTCTTTAGCAGTACGTAATAGGGAGGTTAACTTATTTCTATACAGTTTGTACTTATCCTTAAATGTCAATGGCCATTTATCAGCAAGTCATGCAAGTCGATGCTTTTCTTTAATGAATCTAAACAAACCTGGTGTTAAATATGGGCTTCTTTCTGATTTTTCTTGTGGTTCTACGACACTTAAAAGGAAAATTATGTTAAAAATAATGCATTAAAACTTTCAAAAAACAAACCATATGCTTGTTAGGGCAACTAGAAGCTAATATATTATCCCAAGTGACCTGTGACATACCATCAACAAATTCATGATATTCTCGGGGCTAAATACCCTCTTTTTTACAGCTTTCGTGGTTGTCCCGGGGCCGCTGTGTTTAAGAAATCGGAAAATGACGGAAAATGGTCAGAGATGTCAGTATGTACTATGAAATTTGTAGAATTAGGACTCAGCTGTTTAGCCCAAAATGTGATCTATCAAGGAAACTGTGCCGTTTGCTACGTGGTGGGTTTGGTGGTGCAGGCAAGAGAGAAAAGCTAGACATTAATGTTGTAAATTCAGTAACTTTGTGAATTATTTTGTTTCAATAAGTTAATGTTCCAGTCACCAAACAAATATATGGACATAGGCCTGACTTTCAATATACTCAAAAACCTCTTTTAATTTGTTAATAAAATTATTCATTTTAAACCATTAGGTGGTCTATATACAGAAGCTAGGAAATACCTATCTCTACCACACAAAAGCTCAACACACAGACATTAAAGAAAAGGTTCACCAAAACTTACGTTATGCAGACTATGGAGAAGTATAGGCATCGGGACACATACTGACCACTCCACCTCCGGCTTATTACGTGCCTATTGCCGTGCCTATTACGATGCTTGGAGTGGATTGTGTAACCACTAATTTCATATAAAGGGGCAATGTCACTATCAAGTGGTTTCAAAAAAAACCAATAACGTCATATATAACATTGCTTAAGCGTAAAATTTGGTCTTCAAATTATATGGATGACATGCATTACGATGGAACGTTCTATAATAGCAATTTAATGCAAAGTACTCGCCTCGAGTAGCAAAGTTTAATATATTTTTTACATGTAAAATTGTGGCATGTAAAATTTGGGCGATGTTCACACTGTTTTCTAGACAGTACTGCTGCGTCTGGCAAACGCTTGTCAAAATACAATAAGCAATGCCTTGGAAAAACGAAGAATAAAGAATGCCGAAATCGGCTTGTTGCTGCAACAATGTAGGTTATAATTGTGGAGGCGACGTGCTGCGGGGGGAGTGGTGGCGGGGGAGATTGTGGCGGGAAGATTGAATAAAAAACTTTACGACTTCACGCGTTGACTCATTGCACTTCCAGGCTTTCTATCTGATTGATACACAATAATAACAGGAAAATATGACTCCCTGGGTATAGATAACTTCTAAAATTCGTTATTGACTATATAATATCATAGAGTAGCATTTACCTCGCCTCCTCACTAAAAACCTCCTTGGTTATTTGGTTATATACAATGTTTTACGGATCAGGTTTCTATACAATATAACATATAGAAGAAATCGTTCTTAATATTATACTTTTGTGTTTTAAGTGCAGTGGAATAAGCCCATATTTTTTTTTCCCAGTAGACCAACTTATTATCAAAAAAGTGAGTTAAAACTGCCAGCGACCCCTGGCATTTGGGTTCCAGTTCTCTCGAATTACTGAGCTAAAAGCAAAGGGGCCAGAGGCTGGAAGTCTATACTTGATATATCTAAGAAAACACTTGCGACAAAAAATTTCTTATCTAGATTAGTATACACAGTGGAGACAAAATGTAGAAGAGCAGATTCTGTGGACCTATTTTTCCTAAAACCATATTGACAGTCAGAAAATAAATTATATTTTCAAAAAAATTACAGACCCGGTAAGCAACTGCTTTTTCAAAGATTTTACTAATTGATGGTAGAATTGAGATTAATCTGTAATTATTTATTTCATCTTTACCCCCAGACTTGTGAATAGGAAAATTTCTTTTAGCTATTTTCAACTTATCAGGGAAAATACCATGACTAAGAGATAAATTGATAATGTGTGTAAGAGGAGTGTTATATATTTTAGAAGTTTGTTTAGTACGGCTGCAGGAATATCATCATAGCCAGTTGCATTTGATTTTAAAGAATTGAGTAGGCTTTGATTTCAGAATGATTACAGGGGAATAGGTACATTGAAAAATTTGAAGAGTTATGAAGATAATCCCTATAACTTATATCGACACTGTGAGAATAATCGTTGGCAATATTAAGAAAATGATCATTAAATGCATTAGCAGTATCAGGGGGAAAAAATAAGATTTAGGTTTTAAAAAGCATGTTATTTGACTGATTTTTTCCCCCCCAGTAGCTGATTTACTGTTTTCCAGGTGCTTTTAGCATTACCTGGTTCTCTTGAAGTTGGCTTTTGTAATATTCGTCTTTAGCAGTACGTAATAGGGGGGTTAACCTTATTTTCTATACGTTTGTACTTATCCTTAAATGTCAATGGCCATTTTTCAGCAAGTCATGCAAGTCGATGCTTTTCTTTAATGAATTAAACAAACCTGGTGTTAAATATGGGCTTCTTTCTGATCTTCTTGTGGTTCTACGACACTTAAAGGAAAATTATGTTGAAATAATGCATTAAAAAATTTCAAAAAACAAACCATATGCATTGTTAGGGCAACTAGAAGCTAATATATTATCCAAGTGACCTGTGACATACCATCAACAAAAATTTATGATATTCTCGGGGCTAAATACCCTCTTGTTTACAGTCTTCGTGGTTGTGCCGGGCCGCTGTGTTTAAGAAATCGGAAAATGGGCTGGAAAATGGTCAGAGATGTCAGTATGTACTATGAAATTTGTAGAATTAGACTCAGCCTGATTAGACCAAATGTGATCTATCAAAAGGAAACTGTGCCGTTTGCTACTGTGGTGGGTTTGGTGGTTGCAGGCAAGAGAGAAAAAACTATACATTAATGTTGTAAATTTAGTAACATGTGAATTATTTTGTTTCAATAAGTTAATGTTCCAGTCACCAAACAAATATGGCACTATAGGCCTGACTTTCAATATACTCAAAAACCTCTTTTAATTTGTTTTAAAAAAATTATTCATATACCATTAGGTGGTCTATATACAGAAGCTAGGAAATACCTATCTCTACCACACAAAAGCTCAACACACAGACATTCAAGATAAGGTTCACAAAAACTTACGTTATGCAGACTATGAGAAGTATAGGCATCAGACACATACATGACCACTCCACCTCCGTGCCTTATTACGTGCCTATTGCCGTGCCTATTACGATGCTTGGAGTGGATTGTGTAACCACTAATTTCATATAAAGGGGCAATGTCACTATCAAGTCGGGTTTCAGAAAAACCAATAACGTCATATATAACATTGCTTAAGCGTAAAATTTGATCTTCAAATGGTTGTAGATTTGTTACAACACTAGCAATATTTAAATTTATACGATAGAGAACCCTATTTGGTTTGCCCCATGAAAAGATTTGGTCATTCAATGTTATATATACAGACTGTGGAATGTCCCTTTATCGGGCAAAGAACCATTTTCGGTAATTTAAGTGGGCGGCTAAAATGGCGCCCGTGTGCCTCTCCATGAAGCGGTAGAATTGTTGTGATTATTCCCAGCCAATCAGCGAAGGCCAAACTACGTCACAAGTGACGTCATGGCGTCAAACCACTCAGCTACGGCCCAGAGCGTCTCAAAAATCAGTCTTCCTTCAGGAGTCGTATAGTGTGGATCTGCGCCCCTACCAGTCTCACGCCCACGGCCCTAACTTCGTCAATAACAATGGTAAGTTCACGAAACACACACATTATATAGATGAATAGTTGTACTAAATGTTGAGATAAGTGTCGTTTGCATAGGATTTATAGAAGTTAGTGAGTTTATTGCGTGAAAATAGGTGACACCGTATTGGATGATATGCCTTATTCACCTAAGACTAGGGCAAGTGATGATATGTCTGTACATGATCATTCGCCCTAAACATCTAAAATTTGATATTAAACAGAAGTCACCATATATAGACATACGTCTGATACGTCTAGTAAGCCATACATACGTAGGTATGATTTTACAAATAACGCATTGAAACATAAGACAATAGTACTTAGTAGTACATTGGATGTTGCATTGTTGTTAAATTATACAGTGATCCATGATATATTAAACTATTTATAAACTAGCCGCAAGCCGCCCCGGCGGACTTTTGGCTAGCTCCTGCGGAGGGCTATTTTTTAAATAGAAGATATAAGCTATAAACAAATTATATAACGTGTTTTGGTTAGTTTTAATGACCTTCACCAGTTTATCATACTTATATTGCAAACTAACTCTGTAAACTATTGTATTGATGTACCTTTTCTTTTGCAGCTGTGTGCCACATTTGTTCTACAAAAAAAAGGAGACTGCTATTTGTGGCCCAGCCCACCCACCATTAGGGATGATGAGGGGGGCACCATGAGGACGCCGATGACGTGGCGGACCTGACTACATCCCAGTCTCCCAAACCATGGATCTGCAGGCCCGAGTGATGAGGAGCCTCTGCCAAGAGGAAGTGTGTGCGGGCCTTCCAGTGGAGGTGTTTTGAAGACTAGGAGGACGACGATGACGACGATGACGACCTCGCCTCACCACAAACGAAGAAGTCTGCCAGAACAAGGAAGCCGAAGCCAGGCCAATCACGTGGGGACCCCGTGGATTGACGTGAACTCACAGCCCTGCCTGGAGTACCAGCACTCTCCCCCGCTTCAATTGAAACCTCCTTTCCAGTCTTCCGGCAGGTACTTTTAGTTCCGAATACATAAAGCACATAGTATACCAGACCAACTTGTATGCAACACAAAAGGATGTCAACACCAGCTTCACCCACCAATGAAGACGAGACATGAAGTTCGTTTCGTGCCCTACTGATCTACATGGGATTACTTGACCCTGCCCTCCGTTGATGATTACTGGGCAAATGGAGACCAGGGTCCCTCAAGTTGGCAAACCTATGTCTAAAAGAGATTCAGGCTGCTGAAAGGATGGTCCACTTCAATGAACAATATTCCCGATCCCTGGCACCGTCGACCGATTCTTCATAGATCCGGACCGCTGTTCAGTTTTCTGAATACTGCCTTCCGAACTGAGACACAACCCCCCCAGCATTCTGTGGACAGAGGTAATGAATTGCTGACAAAGGCAAAAGAGCTGCAACCTGAGGCAGTACATCAGAACACACCAGACAAATGGGGTTTCAAGCTGTTTGCCAGGGCTTCTGAAGATGGCTTCATCCACGACAAGATGCTCTACCAGGGGAAGACTACACTGGAGGCCCATGGTGTCCCCCTGACCCCTAAACAAGAAGCCATGGTTTTCCCCAGCAAAGATAGTTTCTGTCCTGGCCATCACCATGTCCTGCTCCACCACCCACTTGCCATCCTTCGCAGACAACTTTTCACACAGCCTGGAGATAGTTTCGTTATCTAAAGGGACTAACTGCAGTACAAACGGGGACAGCCAGGGACGAAAACCGGATAGGCAAGCCTCCACTCAAGGCATCAAGGAAGATGGAGAAGAAAGCTGTCCCTCGTGGTACTTGTGACTACGTCACCACGGTGACGATGGGATCCTGACCCTCAGGTGGAAGGACACACAGGGTTTCACTCCTGTTGTTCACAGACATGGGGTGGATTTTCCCTTAGGTAAAGGTAAAGATGGGAGCATATGCTAAGCTGCGCGTGGCATGGGTGCTCATCCCTCCGTGGCATTAGCCCTTAGAGCCTGTGGTGGGTGAGGGACCCGTGTACCCTGGACACAGGGCTAGGTGACTCCCCCGGGCGTACCACAGTTAACTTTCCCCAGGTTACCCCAGGTACCCATTTTATCAACCCCGAAAAGTAAGAAAGAACAGCTGGGTATGCTGGTCACGCGGCTTGCCCCTGTCCCGGGATCGAACCAGTGCCGCAGATTCGTAGCCAGGCACGCCTAGCCACTGCAACCACGGAGCGACCGTGGTGCAGTGGCTAGCGTGCCATGCAGATGCGGTGTCCTCTGCCTCCCGGTGATTGCTAGTGGACAACCGAGAAGAAGGATATGTGGAGCTGCCCTGCTCTAATTTTTCACCCCCCAAGAGCTACAATGCAAACATGGGTGGCATTGACAAGAGCGACATGCTGGTCCACCTCTACCGATCCGCACCCCCATGAAGCCAAGAGGTGGTACTGCGATTGTTTTCGCATAATGCCATCGATTCTCAGCATCATCCAATGAATGCCTGCTTATCTACCAGGTGGGACTGCAGGCTCTTGCTGAGACTGGGTTTGCCACTGAAGAACTTCAGGATCCAGGTGTTCCAGAGGTGCCAAGCAGCCAAAGACCAGCCACCATCACGACCCCGAAGAAGCTTGGCACCTCAGGCATCCTCAACACCACTGCCGATGTCCCCACGCCTGTCAAGGGACACCGTAGTCATATTCCAGATAACTCTGTGAGCGTGTTGACCCCTGACCTGGTTATTCCATGCCCCTATCTACAAACACCGCCAGACTTGCAAGCTCTGCAGCAAGAGGGGCCACATCTGGAATCAAACGTGCTCTGCAGTGTCTGCAAGGTCCACCTGTGCCTCAATGCTGAGCGCAACTGTTTTATAAAATATCATGAGAGAGTTGCTTAAGTGCCTGGAGTGGAGTGGACTGGACTAGAGCTTGTCAAGTGTGTGATATGTGTAACCAACTGCCAGTATAAAGATCTAAGGAATTTTTTTTGTATAAAATCAGCATTTTTGTATTTTTATACTTTCTTATATATAAGTAAATGTTCCTTTAACAATATATGTTTCTATTTTCCCGTATTTAAAATTTTTATATGTACACTTGTTGGAATTTTTGTTACCTTATACCGGCGAGGAACTGTTTATGGTAATTTCTTTGACCTAGATTTGCAACATAAAATTTCAACTTTTTAAAAAAATCACTTGAGTAAAAAAGTCTTGTAATATCTTCAATTAATTATATAAGGTATTGGAATTTTGAATTTCGGAATATTTCTATGATTGCCCGATAAAGGGTTTTAAATATCTTACATTATATAAAAATGAGTCAATACCAGTATCATCATATCTATCAAACTAAAAATCTAACGGGTTGAATTTGTAGTAATTTAATTCACAAACAGAAACATCATATACACATTATGCACAAACACATCATAAAATTCATTATCATCTAAGGAATGAAATGGGAATATAAAATCCATCAAATAAGTAGGGATGTAAGTTAAGAGTTAAGTATTACAACAGATATGTATAGTTCTACTTTTTCTTAGCCCTCTTGTTGGCATGTCTGCGTGGCCGGGTGGCAGCAGCCCATCTGCACCATTGGCGTCAGTGTTGCCATCCGCGGTAGCCTCTACTGCTGTGCTAGGTATATGACCAGAACTAGTGGGCTGTGTTCCACCCACAGAGTTATCAGCGTCCACTCCTTGCGAGGTCACCTCACGGTCCGTAACAGGGGCTTTGGCCTGCTGATTTGAAGCGCTTCTCTCCTTGTCACCTGGGTTCACTACCTGGTTCATGGGACGAACGTAGTTTTGAGCCGGTGTTGAACGGTCCGAGGGTTTTCGGTCTCAGTCCTGTTGCCTCTTCATGTTGGTGGCAGGTGTTCGGGTGGATGTGTTCCTTTCCTTGATGATAAGCTCTTCTTGTATTTAAAATAACAATTATTTCCTTGGGTTTCTTGCATGCCGGAGTTGAGGGGGTTGGTTTCGAACTATTTCTTGGGAGGCAGGGCAAAGGTCCTCATTGATGTAGATGCAAGTCCCTTTTAATGTACTTGCCCTTCTCATAACTGCTTCACGTTCAGCGAAGTGTGTGAAGCGGGCAACGATAGCGCGGGGCTTGCCGTCCTGGCGCTATCCCAGCCTGTGGGCGCGCTCGAGCTTCAATGCCGGTAGTTGAAGCTTGTTCTGAAACAGAGTCTTCACCACCTCTGCAGTTTGCTCCCAACGTCTCGCTGCCATCACCTTCAACTAAACACTAATCCCAAAATGGTTCCGTCTGCTGTTAATATTCTTGGTAGTTGAAGCGTCTTTCAAGATCTTTACTTGGTTCGTGAGTGATTCATTACTCTCATCAACTCAACCATGTGTTGTTTCGGTCTTCATTCTTTTCCCTTATTAGCTTTCCTTTTTTCCACCTAATAAATAATTTATTTATTGTTGGCTATATTCTAGACTCCTGTATAGATCTTGACTTAGCTTCAAGGCTTATCATTCTAGAATTAAACTGGCTTACCAGAATATCGTAACCCTTTGTAGGCCGATTGTTGTGTTTGAAGCAGTGGTTTGAGTAGTGGTTTCCGGGTTCATGGCGTAGGAATTTCAGCAAACTCACAAACGTACTTGTCTTGTATGAGTTCTCCGATGGTTGCAACAGCAATACCAAAGTATGTGGTGTTTTGTAGTACGATTTTATCTTGATTTCTTATCCAAAGCTTGAACTGAACCTCGGAGCAAGGTTCCTTGCTTCCGTTTCTGGACGAGCTCTGGTCAAGGAGTCCTGACCTGGACCTGTTGTGGCATGCTGTGTGTTGGGTCTTGTGTGTGTGTGTGTGGGGGGGGCGGGGGGGTAGGACTAGATTAGATTTACCATTAGATTAAATAAAAGTCTCTTGTGTATTCCACCGTCCAACTTTAAAAAACAAGAAAACACTAGGGTGAATTTATGTTTTTTTAAAGAAAAGTTGCTTGAAACGGATTTCGTACATTTTTGTTGTGGTTTTTTGGGGAGGGAGAGAGGAGAGAGAGAGAGAGAGAGAAGAGAGAGAGAGAGAGAGAGAGAGAGAGAGAGAGAGAGAGAGAAGAGAAGAGAGAGAGAGAGAGAGAGGAAGAGAAGAGGTCTAGAGGGGAGGAGAGAGGAGAGAAGAGAGAGAGAGAGAGAGAGAGAGAGAGAGATAGGAGAGAGAGAGATAGAGAGAGAGAGAAGAGAGAGATAGAGAGCAAGGAGAGAGAGAGAGAGAGAAAGAGCGGAGAGAGAGAGAGAGAGAGAGTAGAGGGAGAGAGAGAGAGAGAGAGAGATGATGAAGGAGCGTTGGAAAGATATTAAGCATAATCAAACGTTCAAGGCAAAAATTCCTTCATTTCATCTTTTTTCCTATTATTATTATTATTATTATTAATAATTATGATTATGATTATTATTGTTATTATTATTAGTAGTAGTATTATTCATTATTATATTTTTTTTTTTTTTTTTTTTAAGTATTATTATTAATTTCCCTTGTGCATAGGTATTGTTGTTCTCTCTCTCTCTCTCCTCCTCTCTTTTTTTATTTTTTTTATTTAAACACTGACATGTATACATGGGCTACAAATAGCAAAAGAGGTTGTTGAAGGCAATG
Source organism: Chionoecetes opilio (assembly GCA_016584305.1). Taxonomy (NCBI): domain Eukaryota; kingdom Metazoa; phylum Arthropoda; class Malacostraca; order Decapoda; family Majidae; genus Chionoecetes; species Chionoecetes opilio. The sequence goes on along the minus strand of JACEEZ010025810.1, from coordinate 1,018 downwards.
GGTGGCAGAAGCTAAGGATGTCCCCTGTCCCGGGGACATCTATCGAAAGTATGCCTTATAGGATAAACTAAATTATAATGTTACAGACTGAGGGTCACTGTCCGTCACAGACATTTTTCAGGCGCACTATTTACACGTAACTGTGTCAATGTGTGTCACTATGTGTGTGTGTCACTATGTATCACTATTGACACGACACTGTGTTACTCTGTGTGTTCTCATCTCTCTCTCTCTCTCGTCCTCTCTCTCTCTCTCTCTCTCTCTCTCTCTCTCTCTCTCTCTCTCTCTCTCTCTCTCTCTCTCTCTCTCTCTCTCTCTCTCTCTCGTCTCTCTCTCCTCTCTCTCCTCTCTCTCTCTCGTCTCTCTCTCTCTCCTCCCTCTCCTCTCTCTCTCTCTCTCCTCTCTCTCTCCTCCTCTCTCTCTCCTCTCTCTCTCTCTCTCTCTCCTACTCTCTCTTCCTCTCTTCTCTCTCTCCTCCGTCTTCTCTCTCTCTCTCTCCAACTCTCTCTCTTCTCTCCTCTCTCCCTCTCTCTCTTCAGTCTCCCTCGTCTTCTCTCTCATCTTCCTCTCTCCTCTCTCTCTCTCTCTCTCTCTCTCTCTCTCTCTCTCTCTCTCTCTCTCTCTCTCTTCTCATCTCTCCTCTCTTTGTCTCTCTCGTCTCTCTCTCTCTCTCTCTCTCTCTCTCTCTCTCTCTCTCTCCTCTCTCTCTCTCTGTCTCTCTCTCTCCTCTCTCTCCTCTCTTCCCCTACCTCTCCCTCTTTCCTCCTCGCCTCTCATGCTCTTCATCTCTCTCTGTCTTCTCCTCGCTCTCCTCTTTATCTCTCTCTCTCTCTCATCTCTCACATCCCTACCTGTACTTGATTGCAAGACCGTATTTATCCGCTAGAAGTTTAGTGAAATACCCGTGTGAAAGTACATGTAGCAAATATACTAACGATAGCGTTTTGAGTAGTATAGCATATTAGTAGTAGTAGTAGCTAAGTATATGATATAGTTTATATAGTTTAGTAGAATTTTT
>JACEEZ010025809.1:47505-58698 GCA_016584305.1 Chionoecetes opilio | reverse complement strand
TATATTTTGTTCTTTAACGCCCAACTCCCTTTTTTTTAGAGTAGTATTTTTTTTTAGTGGGAAGGTGTGCGTGGGAGTGCACATTAAGGTTTTTTTTCATATATACATACATGCAATGTGAGTTTTGTTTCATGGTTTTATTGTTCTGTTATTTCTGTTTTTCCCATTCGTGTGTAAATGAACTAAGTTTGTTTACTTTTTTCGGTGTTTGAATGAATTAAGGCTTGAAAATTCACGCTTTTTACTTTCGGTTTTTATTTTACACCGCTACAAGGGTAATTTTTAAGTCAATACATACACTACAATATATATTAATTTTCCCAACAGTGAAAAATACACAAATACGCACTTATGGCTTCAAAATTCACGCTTTTTTGCTTTCGTCCTTTATCTACGGTATAGAATTATATATACGGTATAGTTATAGGGTAATTTTTAAGTCAGGTTTCCATACACTACGACTTACATGAATTTTCCCAACAGTCAAAAATACACAAATACTTAACGTCTCCCCTACTTGGAGTTTTAGCCACGTTTTTATTTTATTTTTTATTTTTTGTACATCTAGTCATCGCTTCTTGGAGTTTTTGCTTCTTTTTTTTTCCCCTCGAGGTTCGTGCCTAGATAAGGGGTTATCGTTGGTCTTTAAATACCTGCAGGGGCTTTACAGGTATCGCAAACCCTTCCTTCTCTAATCCCTAAGACAGAGGATTCTTGGCTTCTGCATGCACTGCCTCCACCCTTCCCCTTGTCCTGTTTTGTAAAGTGTTTGAATGTAGCACGGTATGGTATGGAAATGTGTTATTCTATGTAGCTCTCTCTCTCTCTCTCCTCTCCCTCCTCCTCCTTCTCCTCCCTCCTCTCTCCCTCTTCTCTCTCCTCTCCTTCCTCTCCCTCTCTCTCTCTCCTCTCCTCTCTACTTCCTCTCTCTCCTCCCTCCTCTCTCTCTCTCTCTCTCTCTCTCCTCTCTCTCCTCTCTCTCTCTCTCCTCCTCTCTCTTCTCTCTCTCTCTTCCTCTCTCCTCTCTCTCCCTCTCTCTCCACCTTAGAAACTCTCTCTCTCTCTTCTTCTCTCTTTCCGTTGCCTACTCTTCTCTTTCATCCTCTCTCTCTCTTCGTCTCGTTTTCTCCTGTTTTCCGTCGTGTAGCGGTAAGTTAGTTGTTAAACTGTTTTGTGGGTTTGTGTGTTGTGTGTGTCTGTGTGGGGCGTGTGTGTGTGTGTGTGTGTGTGTGGTGTGTTGTGTGCTTGTGTGTGTTTGTTGGTGTTCTCCGTGTCTGTTTTTCCTCACTTACTTATCTATCCTTTTATCACCTTTCTTTTATCTCCTTTTATATCTTTATTATGTCCTTCAATCCTTGTTCTGCTGTTGCTAACGCTCTTTGCTTTCTGCTATCCCCTCCCCCTTTTCCCCTCCCGCATTGAACTCCCCTCGTCCCCCACATTTCAAAGTCCTCTCTTACCCCCACCTGTCATTTGAGTATCCCTCTTCCCCCGAATGAATCCTCTCTCTCCCCCCCCCCAATTTTGGGCTCCCTCCCCGCCCTCACAGATGGGTTTTCCTACCCGTCCCTGCCCTTGGGTTCCTGTCCCCCTGCCGTCACCAACAAGGTCTCCCCTCTTCCCTCTCCTCCCGCTTATCATCTATATATTCTTGTCGTACTATTAGATCCTTTCTTAATGACCTGTTTTGTTGCCAGTCCGTTTCTTTACGTACAGCCCCGTCTTGGAAACCCCGAAAATAAATGATATTGCGCACTTATTCCCCAGCATTAGGCACCAATTCCAGAACAAACACAATTAACGGGAAATCTCCTCCCCCACCTGCATTTGGTCCGTCTCCTTCCACTGATGGTCGTTCGTCCCTCATGTGGCCACTTCCCTCCCCCTTTACAACGAAGGTTTTCCTTCCCTCCTCTCCCGCCCTTTAGCCTCCCACTCCCCCAACCCCCTCCCCCCCCCCACCAACCAAGGGCCTCCCCCTCTCCCCCCTCCCCCCTGATCACCTGAGCCAATTTACGTCGCACTAATTAAGAATGCAGTTCGTTAATGACCTGTGTGTGCCAGGGCCAGTGTTGTGATTTACGTACATGCGTCCTGCCTGGGAAATGCCAAGGGGAAGGAAAAAATAAATTAATTAGTAATGCGGTGAATTATTATGCAGCATTAGGCACTCAATTCAAAGGAAGAAATAAACAAGTGACGTGGAAAATCATGCATGCAATATTTTACGGGGTTTTCATGTGTGTGTGTGTGTGTGTGTGTGTGGGTGTGTGTGTGTGTGTGTGGGTGTGTTTTGGGGTTGTGTGGGGTGTGTGTGTGTGTGTGTGTGTGTGGGTGTGTGTGTGGTGGGGTGGTTTAATTGCGTCATCTTTCCTTCATCAATATTCAATTTTCCTTTTTGTTCTATATACGTAGCATTCTATCATCCTTCTATCCTTCCTTCTACCATTTATCCCATCCTTAGTCCAAGATTTTTATACTCTAGACCCCGGTGTGTGTGTTGTTGGTGTGTGGGGTGTTGTGTGTGTGTGTGTGTGTGTTGGGGTGTTTTGTGTGTGTGTGTGTGTGTGGGGTGTGTGGGTGTGTCAAATAAAAAATCCTCCCACCTACCATTATCATCGCTTCAATATTGGAGAAAACACTTTTAGGAGTTTCAATATTTTAGTTCGTAAGGAAAAAAAATATTAATTCTCAACAAAAATTTAATCCCAGGGACTCTCACTTTGGAGAGAGAGAGAGAGAGAGGAGAGATGGAGAGAGGGGAGAGGAGAGAGAGAGAGAGAGAGAGAGAGAGGAGAAAAGAGAGAGAGAGAGGGGAGAGAGAGAGAGAGGAGAGGGAGGAAGAGAGAGGGCAGGTGAGGAGTCGGGAAAGGAAGAAAAAGGGGAGGAGTGGGGGAAAAGGGAAAAATAAAAGCAAAGAAGAAAAAACCGGGGGAAAAAAAGGAAAATTTACCTTTTTTGGGGGGAAAAACCAAAACATTTTTTGGGGAAAAAGTTCAATTAAAATTTTTTTGGTTTTTGTTAATTAACTTAAAATTCACTTTTTTTTTCGGTTTTGTATAAATTTAAAGGGTTTAAAACACTTTTTGGGTTTTTGATAAATTTAAAGGCTTAAATTCACGTTTTTTCGGTGTTTGTTTGAATTTAAGGGTTCAAATTCACCTTTTTGGGTTTTGTTTATAAAATTAAGGCTTAAAATTTCACGTTTTTTTTTTGGTTTTGTAGGAATTAAGGGGTGTTGGGGTTTTCCCCCTTTTTTCGGGTTTTGTTTTGAATTAAGCTTCAAATTCCGTTTTTTTTTGGTGTTGGGGGGATAATTTTCTTAAAAATTTCACTTTTTTGGGTTTGTTTTTTTTTTTTCTTTTTTTTTTGGTTTTGTTGTATGAATTAGGCTTCAAATTAAATTTTTTTTTTGGGTGTGTATGAATTAAGGCTTCAAATTCACCCTTTTTTCGGTGTTTGTATGAATTGGGGCTTCAAATTCCTTTTTTTTCGGTGTTGTATGAATTAAGGCTTAAATTCACGCTTTTTTTTTTTTATAAAATTAATGCTTCAAATTTCCGCTTTTTTCGGTGTTTGTAGAATAAGCTTAAAATTTCCCCTTTTTTTCGGTGTTGTAAATTTTAATGCTTAAAATTCACCTTTTTTCGGGTTTGTTGTTTAAGGTTTTCCTTTTTTTTGGGTTTTTTTGGGAATTTAAAAGGGTTTTTCCCTTTTTGGTGTAGTTGAATTTTTGTTCTTCCTTTTTTTTTGGTGTTTTTGTGGTTTTGTTTTTTCGTTAGTTGTTAAGTTTCCCCCCGTTTTTTCGGTTTTTGTAAAATTTAAGCCTTAAAATTTCACGCTTTTTTCGGGTTTTTTTGAATTAAGGCTTCAAATTCACTTTTTTTTTGGTGTTTTTTAAAATTTTAAAGGTTTCCCAAATTAAGTTTTTTCGGTGTTTGTATGAATTAAGGCTTCAAATTCATTTTTTTCGGTGTTTTTTTAAAATTTAGGGTTTCAAATTCACGTTTTTTTTTCGGTGTTGTATAAATTTTAAGCCTTAAAATTTTAGCTTTTTTTTTGGGTTGAGAATTAAGGGCTTCAAATTCACGCTTTTTTTTTTGGTTTTGATGAAAAAAGGTTTTAAAATTTTCACGCTTTTTTCGGTGTTTATAAAATTTAAGCTTCAAATTCATTTTTTTTTCGGGTTTGTATGAATTAAGGGCTTAAAATTTCACGTTTTTTTTGGTTTGAAAATTTAAGCTTAAATCCGTTTTTTTGGTTTGTTTATGAATAAGGCTTAAATTCACGCTTTTCGGGTTCTAAATTTAAGGGCTTAAAATCACGTTTTTTTCGGGTTTTTCTATAAATTAAGTTCAAATTCCGCTTTTCGGGTTTTTTGATAATTAAGGTTCAAATTCACCCTTTTTTTTTGGTGTTTGTACGAATTAAGGGCTTCAAACACTTTTTTTCGGGTTTGTATGAATTAATGTTTAAATTCACGTTTTTTCGGGTTTTTTGTTGAATTAAGCCTTCAAATTCACGCTCTTTTTTTTGTCCTTGATTGTTCACCGCACAAGGTATTTTAAGTCATTTATACATACACTACAATTAATAAATTTTCCCCTGAGTAAAAATTTCACACTTATTAACAGTGTCCCCCCTTCCCTTTACCATCTTATCAACCTTTTCTCCCCTTGTGTCATCCCTTCTAACTTACGCATACCCCGATTTTTCTCCTTGCCTTCCTTTCTTCCTTCTTCCTCCCTTCTCGCCCCCCGCGTTTTCCTCTTTCCTTTCCTTCCCAAAACGTCTTTCCCCCTATCTTTAATTTTTTCCCCTTCTCCTCCTTTCCTTCTACCTTACCCAGGATTTTTTTCTCTCTCTCTCTCTTCTCTCTCTCTCTCTCCCCTTTCTCTCTCTCTTCTCCTCTCTCTCTCTCTCTCTCCCCTCCTCTCTCCTCTTTCTTTCTCTCCCCTTTTCTCTTCTTCTCTCTCCTCTCTCTCTTCTCTCTTCTCCCTCTCTCCCCCTCTCTCTCTCTCTCTCTCTCTCTCTCTCTCCTCTCTCTTCTCCTCCCTTTTCTCTCTCTCCCTCTTTTTCCTTCTCTTTTCCCTTCTCTCCTTCTCACTAAACCCCTCGAAGAAAACCCACTCCAAATATTAGCACAAAATGCTATGCAACCCCCCTTGCAGAGGCAAAATCGGGGCGTCTCCGAAAAATGGCGGGAAAAACCGGGGAGTAAACAGACTTTTATGTGATTTTCTTTTAACTCTAGATGTAGAAAAACTATCTGAAGCGAGTTTGATGTAATTTTTTTAACTCTAGATGCAGAAAAACTATCTAACATTGACCTTTAAAATAAATTTTTACTCTATATAGATGCAAACAAAAGTATCTGGGCCGATTTTTATGTATTTTTTTAACTCTAGATGCAGAAAAACTATCTAGATTGCTTTATCACTGACCCAAGGAAGGTAAAGATTCACTTTAAGTATTGGTTCAGTTCTTGTTTATCTTTTTTTTAAGGTGTTAAGGAGAGAAGCTCCAATGCTACGTGATTTGAGGGGAATGCAACCCTTCCAGAAATGTTGTTACGTGATTTCCATTGAGATTCCAAATAGCTTGAGATCTGTCCAAATTCCCCGACAATACTTTAAAGGAGGGAGAAAAAGATTGCCTATAGTTTCACCTCCTCAGCCTCACGGCTGTTCCCTTGGCAACACAGGTAAAAACACGTAAATACACTAGAATTCCTGGAGCACTTGGCAAGATGATGAATAAATATGAGTTTTACAAAAATCATGATCGCCATTCCCAAGTAAACATTTGGATCGGCAGCAAATAATTTGGGTTGTATCTAAAAAACAAGATTTAAGATATAAGATTTATAGTAAGATTTCATTACCCAAGTTTATATATCATTTATTGATTCAAAGTAACAAGCAATTTAAGATTGGCAGAACATGTCAATAATGATTACTTTGGATGAAACTCAGACGAAGAATTGCTTGAATTACGACAAATGGGACATAATACACGATACATATTGGTACTGGGGCAATAGTGACGACACACAGCACGACACTGACATATTTCTTCTTAGTAAAGGCAATCAATAGTAAATAGAATTATATAAAATTCTATAAGAACACAATAATAAGAAAGAAAGAAAGAAAAATGATAGACCGAAAGAAAAAAGTAAGAAAGAAAAATGAAAAAGAAAGAAAATGAAGGAAAGAAAGGTCAATTAAAAAGCAAATTTACGTCCTTCTCTTCCTCTTCTTTATTCTCCTATCCATTTCCTCTTCCTCGTTCTATCTGTTTTCGATATTCCTCATCTTTCTTTCAATATATTCCTCCTCCTCCTCCTCCTCCTCCTCCTCCTCCTCCTCGCAACTTAATATGTTTTCCTTAAAGGATCGTAGAATCCGTGGGGACTTGATAGAAACCTTTAAGATCCTAAAAGGTTTCGATGTCATTAATCAAGAGAACCTATTCGAGCTTTCAACTCAAGTGACAACAAGAAATAATGGTTTAAAACTGAACGGTCAACGTTGTATCACCGATCTCCGTAAAAATTATTTCAATGTTAGAGTCGTTGATCGATGGAACAAGTTACCAGCAAATGTTGTCGGAGCCAGTACAATAACTACATTCAAAAACAGACTTGACGCGCACTGTAAAGTAAATGGGTATTGATAGTGCGAATTCGTATCTAGTCCCCCGTATCGATTAGTTGTAGTGGTAGTGGTAGTTGTAGTTAGCATTTTTCATATCCTATCATTCTGCACTATGAAACTTCCATGTTCCTATCCTCTTTAGGGACATGGTATCATTTTCCAACTGTTTTCTTACAAGTAGTTGATAGTTAGTAGTATGTAGTTCAGCAGATACCCTCGCTATGGACCAATAGGTCTCCTGGTGTCTGTTATTCCTATGTAATCCTATGAAAAAAATCCTCCTCCTCCTCCTCCTCCTCCTCCATTCCTCCTCCTTTTCATTCCCTCCTTAAGGCGAGGCGGAAGATTGCGCCGTTTCTGATTACTGGCTTTTAAGAAATCGAATAAAAAGTTACATTTCCAACCCTCAATGCTGAACAGACTTTACTACCACACTCACCTCTGTCAGTCTCCATTGTATGATACACGTATTACCCTAAACCCTTCTTGTACCCTTAGCATACATCATTCATTTCAAATATCATTCACAACTTCATTTTACGCAAAATAATACGAGATGCAATGACAGGCAAGGAAGAGAGAAATGCAGAGAGGATGAAAAAAAATATGTCCACCATCTATTCAGCTCCCAAGGAATAAAATGTCGGATAATGGTTCCTAAATACATTGTTTTGGGCGTTATGGAGACACGATGTGTGTATGACCTTGGGAATCAACGGTAAATGTATTGATTAAGGATGTCAAGACCTGAGATTCCAACCTGACCTGATAGACACACGTAGTTGAGAAGGGACGGAATGTTTGACGCAAACCCGTATGGAATTAAGACATTTGGAGGAAGAGGAGGAGGAGGAGAAGGAAGAATACATAGGAATACATAGGAATAACAGACACCAGGAGACCTATTGGGCCATAACTAGGTTATCTGTTGAACTACATACTACTAACTATCAACTACATGTAAGAAGACAGTTGAAAAATGACACCATGTCCCTAAAGTAGATAGGAACATGGAAGTTTCGTAGTGAAGAATGATAAGATATGAAATATACTAACTACAACTACCACTAACACTAATCGATCCGGGGGACTATAATATGAATTCGCAGGGCACTATCAATAATACCCATTTACTTTACAGTGCGCGTCAAGTCTGTTTTTAAATGTAGTTATTGTGCTGGCTTCGACAACATTTGCTGGTAACGTGTTCCATCGATCAACAACTCTAACATTGAAATAATGTTTACGGAAATCTGTGATGCAACGTTGACCGTTCAGTTTTAAACCGTTATTTCTTGTTGTCACTTGAGGAGAAAGCTCAAATAGGTTCTCTTGATTAATGACATCAAATCCTTTTAGGATCTTAAAGGTTTCTATCAAGTCCCCACGGATTCTACGATCCTTTAAGGAAAACATATTAAGTTTCCGCAGTCTCTCTTCATAAGATGAATTTCGCAGAGATGGAATTTGTTTGGTTGCTCTTCTTTGCACTGATTCCAATGGGCCCCAGACATAACTACGTCACGGTTTGTTTACATCGGTGCATTGTGGGGATAAGGCGGGGTCGCCGCGGGTGGACCTACGAAGGGAAAACTACGGCGATGGAAGAATTTCGAGTTATTTTGCGCAAAATTGATATTCCGGTTCTTTATTCCTGTGCTCTGTTCTCGCTGACAACCCTATAAAGACCGGGGTAATGGCCGGTGCAGAGGCTTCAAACCAAGAAAACAGAGTCATAACGGGCCTCGTATAAGGAAAGCAGCGGGTGGGTACGAAATGTGTCCCAAACCACTTGTTTACTTCTTAATGAGACTCTGCGGGCTGTTTTCTTTTTTTTTAAAAAGCCTCTGCCTAAAACCATCCCCCCAGGTCTTTCTAGTTGTCAGCGAGCACGGAAAAAATAGCATTTGGAAATTTCAAATTTTGCCCCAAAACAACTCGAATTTTTTTCACGTGTAGTCTTCTTTTTGTAGGTTGTACATATTCAGGGGTTATGATAATTTAAAAATACCTTAATAATCGAGCCCTTTTTTGTTGTCTTTCCTCATAATAATAGGTTTTATTCTAGTGTTGCCCATACTCCCCCTCTCCCCCAAAACAAGCTTGGGGACCTGGGGAATGCGGGATTTTTGGCTGGGGGTCCCAAATATGCGTCGAAACCCAATATTTTTTTGATTGGGGGTTTTTAAAAATTTGCCTGGGATTAGGAAAATTCATTGGAATTCTTCTGAGTCCAGAGACGTGTAAACCCTGACGACCCTCACAGAAGAGACCAAGTGTCGAGAACACCCCCAACTAGCTAGGAGGTTAGGTTATATTTGGTTAGGTTAAGGAGGTTTTTATTTGGCGGGGGGAGGTTAGGAGGTTTTGGTTTTAATTTGGTTAGGTTAGGTTGGTTAAATTTTTTTTGGTTACATTTGGTTAGGTTTTGATTTAATTTGGGTTAGCTTTGGTTTATTTGGTTTGGTTTGGTTAGGTTAATTTTTGGTTGGGAAATTTTCTAGAAAAAGGTAATTACCAATCTAGGGAAATTTTACCCCCCCTACACAACCTTAAAATAAAATTTAAGTGTTTCCGAGCATAATTTGTTCCCACCCGAAAACCCCCCATTCCCCGGTCCCCCAAACTTTTTTGGGAAACTTGGGGGAAGTGGGAAGTATGGCAAAACCTATAATTTTATGGTGGGGTTTTAAAATTTAATCGGGGTTTTTTGGGTGGGGAACAAATTATGCGTCGGAAACACATAATTTAAGAGTTGTGTATGGGTGGTAAAATTCCTTGGATCAAAGGTAATTATCTTATATCTAGAGAAATTTGCCTAACCAAATTAACCTAACCTAACCAAATATAACCTAAGCTAACCTAACCAAATCTAATCAAAACCTAACCTAACCTAACCAAATATAACCTCCCCTAACCTAACCAAATAAAACCCTAACCTCCTAGCTAGTGGGGGTGTTCTCGACAACTTCGGTCATCATTCTGTGAGGATCGTCAGGTTCACAGCCCTCTGGACTCAGAAGAAATCCAATGAGGGTTCCCTAGATCTAGGCAATTTTTACAACCCCCCTAACTCGAAAACTATGTGGTTGCAACGCATATTTTGTACCCCAGCCAAAAATCCCGCATTCCCCCAGGTCCCCAAGCTTGTTTTGTGGGAGGGGGGGAGTATGGGCAAACACTAGAATAATACCCTACTTATTATGAGGAAAGACAACAAAGGAACTCAATTAATAAGATTTTTTTATATTATCAAAACCCATGAATATGTGTACAACCTACAAGAGAGACTACGACGATGAAAAAATTCGATTTTGTTTTGGCGAAATTGATATCCAGGTGCTATATTTCCGTGCTCGCTGACAACATAGAGAAGACCTGAGGTGATGGTTGATGTGCAGAGGCTTCTAAACCAAGAAAAACAGTCACAGCAGAGTCTCTTAAGAAGTAAGCAAGTGGTAGGGACAGTTACGTACCTACCAGTTGCTTACCTTTTGCCCGAGGCTCTGTTAGGGACTCTGTTTTCTTGGTTTAGAAGCCTCTGCACATCGGCCATTACCTCAGGTCTTCTCTATAGTGTTGTCAGCGAGAACATAGCACAGTAATATAGCACCTGGAATATCAATTTCGCGCAAAATAACTCGAAATTCATCCATCGCCGTAGTTTTCCCTTCATAGGTCCACCCGCGGCGACCCCGCCTTATCCCCACAATGCACCGATGTAAACAAACCGTGACGTAGTTATGGGTAGGGTCCATTTGGCTTAATCTTTTACGAAACAAGGCGACCTGAATCCAACGGCATATTCTAAGTGCGGCCTTACCAAGGACGTGTATAATTGTGTCATTACTTTCGGAGTTTTATGTTTAAAATTGCGTTTAATGAAGCCCAACATCATATTCGCCTTTTTACTAGCAGCTAGGCAATGCGGACTGGTTTTAAGATAATTACTGATGATGACACCTAAATCCTTTTCCTGCTGTACTTCAGTTAACGACTTATTTTGCATTTGATAGTTATATTTGATGTTATCGTTGCCTATATGCATTACTTTACATATATCGGAATTGAATTTTAATAGCTTTTTATCACTCCAATCTGATAGTTTGTCGAGATCACGTTGTATGAGTTCGCAGTTTTCTCTAGTATATGCTTTACCGCCTAATTTGGTGTCATCAGCGAATTTCGATATTTTAGATACAATTCCGCAGTCCAATCATTGCCATATATCAGAAAAAGTGTAGGACCCAAAGACCAAGCCCTGAGCACCCCACTAGTAACATCTAAACAAACAGATACCTCACCCATTTATTCTTACCCGTTGTTTACGATTTGAAAGCCAATCGCCAAACCATGAACATAATGCTCTCCTAAAACCATGTGCCCTTAGCTTGGTCAAAAGTCGCTTATGGGGAACTGTATCGAGGCGTTTCCGAACTCCAGGATAAATTAATTATATCCTGAGGGAGGTTTTTCGTCCCAGTTTAAATTAATTTACCCTTTATAAATTTTCTGTTGGTTAGCAGGATTTATT
>JACEEZ010025809.1:0-35000 GCA_016584305.1 Chionoecetes opilio | reverse complement strand
TTTTAAAAAAAAAAAAAAAAAAAACAACCCTTTTATTCCCAAAAAAAAAAAAAAAAAAAAAAAAAAAATTGCGACAGAAACGGTTGAAGTTTCATTCAAAACAAAAAAAACACCAGAAAAACAAGGGGCGATCAGAAAATGCTGGTTGGGTGAAACTAAAAAAAAAATTACCCCAAAAATTACCCACCAAAAAACCCCAAACACACACCACAACACACACTCCGCGGTGTAAGGGGAAGCACGCTCGGTTCAAAAACCGGGGGAAGCCCGGTTTTCGACCCCGGGGCGGAGCGGAAAAAAAGATGGGTTGTTTCCTTAAAAAACCCAGCCCCGTCCACCCAGCGTGAAGGGTCCGGGTGTTACCCGGGGGTTTTGTAAAACTGCTCTCCGGGTGGGTGGGCTTCGGCCAACACAAAGCACAAAGGATGAATGATAACAAAATTTGATTGGAACGGAGCCACCGAGCATGCTCTGGCCCTGTAAAAAAATAACTAGAGAATACCCACACCCAACCCATGGATCAAGTTTCGGGGGAAATCGGCCCCCCTCCTTCCCCCCCTTCGTCAGCCCCCCTGGAAAGGGGCCTGTGACGCCCCGTGCTTATGGCGGCAGTTCCCCGACAACCCCGGGGGGTGAGGCGGCCCGCGGGGGAGGAGACAGGCGGAAGAAAGGAGATGGAGGTGTTGAGAAAAGGGAGGTGTGAAAGGTGAAAAGCACATTACCGAGAGAGAGAGAGAGAGAGAGAGACCAAAGTTGTGTTTCTTCCCTTTCCCTTATCTATATCTGAGATTGAGGGAGGATGATTCGGATGTGACGAAAGAAACAAAAGTTTTAAGCAATTAAAGTTACCAACTTGTGTGGGGGGGGTGGGGGGGCTCAGGGCACACGCAGCAGGCAAGCAGTACTCACCCAAGAGGGCAGGAGCAGTAGTCAGGAGGCGAAGAATACGACCACAACAACACCCCCCAAAACACCAGCTTTTTCCCCCACTCGGGCATCCCACCTCCCCCTCCTCCCCCCTCCTTCACTTCTTACTTATTCACTTCAACTTTTCAAATGTTTTTTCTTTAACAGTATAAACTGTAGTGGTAGAAAAAAAGTAAACCCCGGAAAACCCCGGTATTATTTACACTAGGAGCAGAATTTTCCCACTCAAATTTGGAGTATGGTTTTTTGTTTTTCCTTGTTGGGTTTAGGAAACATTCCTAAAGGTTCGTCGCAAAAACATATTTTGGAGATAGACATGTTGTTTATGGGGGGAGAGAGACAAGTGTTTACGTGTGCCCCCCTCTTCTTCCTCTTGTGACCCGCATCGCCCGATTTTTCCCTTTCAGCGGGACTCTATTTAATGCGAATTTGGCTTCAGTTGGAGGTAAAACGGGGGTTTGATTTGGATATTTGGGAGGCAAAAGCAGGGGTTGGTTTGTTAACTTCATATCTTTTCCCATAGGACACTCCCCTTCCTATTAAGAAAATAATTCTATCTCCGAAAGTAGTGATTTTCGAGGAAGCTCATAGAGGTTTTCAGAACCATTAAATAAGGGGAAAAAGAATTATTACCCTAATTGTATAGAGAATTCGGTTAATGTAAAAAAAATTTCCCAACCTCGTTTGGCCCGAAGGCTGTTGCTGTCTGTTCTTCCTTTGTATTCCTGCCCGTTGCCTCTGCTTTGCTCTGCCCCGCCACGTCGCTGGCTACATTGATCCTCCGCGGGGCACAGCGGAGGCAACAACACGCACATCCTTCCACCGACACGCACAGGCAAACACTGAGCCGAGCGGACTCGTCCGACTCGCCGCCCGAACCGCTCAGACGGCTCAGTGCGCCCACCGTCACTGCTCGTCTGTCTCGCTCTCTCTGGCGCTCTTGTCCACGGTTCAACTCAGCGGGTTCGAAACAGTCTCGAGACTACGCGTGGTTCATTTTTCCTCTCCGCTCCAATTTTACAGTATACTAGCAGAAAGGGTGCCCTCCGGGCACCCTTTCTCCTAGCTCCTGCGGAGGGCTGTGGGCCTACGGCCCACTGTGGGCTTGCGGCCCAATAAGGGGCCCCCAAGTCGTTCACGGCCAACAAATTTGGACTACAAAGTCAAGTCTCTATCTCGCACGGTTTAACCGCTACAGCTGTTTTTAGGTTGGTTTTGCTTGCCACGCACACCGGGGTCGGACACGCCCCTCAAAACATCTTCCATCCCCCCAAGTCGATCACGGCCAACAATTTTGGACTACAGTGTCAAGTCTGTATCGCACGGTTTAGCAGCCACAGCCGTTTTTAGGTTGTTTTTGCTGGCCACGCCCACCAGGGTCGGCCACGCCCATCGAAACATAGCCTATGTTCTCCGCTGGGTCATGAGGATTCCAAATATGTGCGGCATGTGGGGTTTTGGCCAACTGTAGCCGAGTCTATAACGAACATACAGACACACAGACAAATTTTGAGATTTATATACATATATAGATGTGCTTTGATTTTCTAAGTCACTCCAGCAAATCAGATTTGGCAGCTGGTTTTTTTATGTGCCCTGCCAGATGATGTGAAATAGGTAGTGTTAAATGTATGTGTGCGTGTGTGTGTGTATGTGCGTCTATTTACCAACTACTAGTTGTATTTAGTACCTACCGTAGATAACAATAAAGTCGCCAGGACAATGCTTCTTTTCGATTTACAGACGTTGGTGGCGTTCATATACTGTTAGAAATGAAGGGTTTATAAAAGGTTTAACAGAGTCATAGACCACTATTTATATATCTCTGGACTGTTTACGCGCCAGTGTTTTGAAATCGCCAGGCTGCATAGGGGCCCTACTGGTCCCATCTACATACACCGTCCTTGACTGTACCGAGAAGGCATAAGTGTGGTTGGGGTGTAGCTAAGGTGTGGTGGTGGTGGTGTGGTGTGGTGGTGGTGGTGGGGTGTGGTGGTGGGGTAAAGGTGTGGGTGGGATGTGGTGGTGGGGGTGCGAGTGACTGGGAGATGAGAGGAAATGATGTGGAATGGTTGTGGGTGGGGGTGGGTGGTTATAGTGTGGTAGGGGGGTCGAGGATGGGGGTTATAACGTGGCCACCGAGATGACAAGGCCTGCTACATCGCCCGTGACGTCACACCATGCGGATCCCACCCGCTCCGCTCCCCGTACAAGTTTACCTACCTAATATAATGTTTATCAGTATAAAAGATATACTGTTATCTTCGAAAATGTTTGTTCTATAATATTATCAAATGAAAAATCGTAAAACACACAAAAGAAATGCCATTATGAGACTTTAAAGAAATATGCATTAACGGAAACTCTTCGCCATTTAATACTTTGCTCGAAAACTCTTTACATAGAGAATATCAATAGAAGCGGAATTTAATTAGCTTTCCATTGATATATTTCGTTTAGTCATAAATGAATTAGCAGCATGCATAAATTAGCGTTAACTAAATATTAAAAATCATGAAATCAGGTAATTTCCTACCTAATATATGTTTATCAGTATAAAAGATATACTGTTATCTTTGGAAATGTTTGTTCTATAATATTATCCAATAAAAAACCGTAAAACACACAAAAGAAATGCTATTATGAGACTTTCAAGAAATATGCATTAACTTAAACTCTTCGCCATTTAATATTTTGCGTAAAAACTTTTTACATGGAGAACATCAATAGAAGCGGAATCGCATTAGCTTTCCATTGATATATTTCCTTTTCTGATAAATGAATTAGCAGCATGCATAAATTAGCGTTAACTAGGTAAATAACATCATGAAATCGGGTAATTTTTTCCCGATTGATGAGGTTATTTATTTAGTTAACGCTAATTTATGTTATGAAACGTATGTTTATGAAAAACTACGAAAATTCGCTTCGATATCCTTCCTGGTTACCGAGTGAACAGTGAAGTTGAAAACAGGCCCTCCAACTAAAGGGCCCTTGTGCAACAGGCTGATATTCCGTGCGCAGTCCAGTTTTACAGTGGTCTAAGGCAGAGTCGATGGGGTTTACTTATAAGGTTTAGATGAGGCAAAGGTATAAGAAAGGTTTACTGTGAAAAATAGGGTGTAGGAAAGGTTTAGCGTCAACGATGCTGGGGGTTTAGTAATTAAAGCTTTAACAAAGGTTTACTTGGAAAAAATGGGAAGGGTTTATTATACATATGGAAAACATAATTGTTTACAGCATCTAGATTACGTTTCTTGTCTTTGTGATTTATTGATAATCATATTTTCAATGTAAAATGATGCCGAAGAACTCATGATAGTACTTCATCATGGTACAATTCCTGTGTTCTAGTGAACAGTATTATCTACGACTGCGACACCTGCCAACTGTCATCAGTGCCAGATGTTAATTTGCTTGAAATAGCAGCAGAAGCTTCAAGAATTCATTACTGATCGAGATCAAATGAATATTATCACTACTGCAATTTGTTGTGGTATTGCATCTGTTATGGTGTTCTATACGACCAATCTTTCACAAGTAGAAAATGCTTCAGGGTAGCCCTGAAGACATGAAAAAGGGAAGATGACTGTTGCGGGTGTTGTTTTGTAGATCAAGAAGTGTCAAGAAGAAGGGAAACAAGGCTAGTGTGGACATGGGAAAGATTGCGAAAAAATAGAAACAAGGTGGCAAAGATGCCTTTGGACATGAGAAAGATTTGGAAAGGAAAGAAACTAGGTGTCACTCAACATTTGTCCTTTGCCGACTGATACCACTCGTGGTAGGACAAATGTTGAGTGACACCTAGTTTCTTTCCTTTCCAAATCTTTCTCATGTCCAAAGGCATCTTTGCCACTTTGTTAATATTCTTTCGTAATCTTTCCCATGTCCACACTGCAGTGGCGTCACCAGGAAAAAAAATTTGGGGGTGCTTTAACTCCGGGGTGGTGATGGCCTGCCAGCTGGGGGGCCGGGGGTGATGGGCTGCCAGCTGGGGGTCGGGGGTGATGGGCTGCCAGCTGGGGGGCCGGGGGTGATGGGCTGCCAGCTGGGGGTCGGGGTGATGGGCTGCCAGCTGGGGGGGGTCGGGGTGATGGGCTGCAGCTGGGGGTCGGGGGTGATGGGCTGCCAGCTGGGGGTCGGGGGTGATGGGCTGCCAGCTGGGGTCGGGGGTGATGGGCTGCCAGCTGGGGGGTCGGGGTGATGGGCTGCCAGCTGGGGGTCGGGGGTGATGGGCTGCCAGCTGGGGGGTCGGGGGTGATGGGCTGCCAGCTGGGGGTCGGGGGTGATGGGCTGCCAGGCGGGGGTCGGGGGTGATGGGCTGCCAGCTGGGGGTCGGGGGTGATGGCTGCCAGGCGGGGGGTCGGGGGTGATGGGCTGCCAGCTGGGGGTCGGGGGTGATGGGCTGCCAGGCGGGGGGTCGGGGGTGATGGGCTGCCAGCTGGGGGTCGGGGGTGATGGGCTGCCAGCTGGGGGTCGGGGGTGATGGGCTGCCAGCTGGGGGTCGGGGGTGATGGGCTGCCAGGCGGGGGGTCGGGGGTGATGGGCTGCCAGCTGGGGGTCGGGGGTGATGGGCTGCCAGCTGGGGGTCGGGGGTGATGGGCTGCCAGCTGGGGGTCGGGGGTGATGGGCTGCCAGGCGGGGGGTCGGGGGTGATGGCTGCCAGCTGGGGGGGCGGGGTGATGGGCTGCCAGGCGGGGGGTCGGGGGTGATGGGCTGCCAGCTGGGGGTCGGGGGTGATGGGCTGCCAGCTGGGGGTCGGGGGTGATGGGCTGCCAGGCGGGGGGGTCGGGGGTGATGGGCTGCCAGCTGGGGGTCGGGGGTGATGGGCTGCCAGGCGGGGGGTCGGGGGGTGATGGGGCTGCCAGCTGGGGGTCGGGGGTGATGGGCTGCCAGCTGGGGGTCGGGGGTGATGGGCTGCCAGCTGGGGGTCGGGGGTGATGGGCTGCCAGGCGGGGGGTCGGGGGTGATGGGCTGCAGCTGGGGGGTCGGGGGTGATGGGCTGCCAGCTGGGGGTCGGGGGTGATGGGCTGCCAGCTGGGGGGTCGGGGGTGATGGGCTGCCAGCTGGGGGGTCGGGGGTGATGGGCTGCCAGCTGGGGGGTCGGGGGTGATGGGCTGCCAGCTGGGGGGTCGGGGGTGATGGGCTGCCAGCTGGGGGTCGGGGGGTGATGGGCTGCCAGCTGGGGGTCGGGGGTGATGGGCTGCCAGCTGGGGGGGTCGGGGGGTGATGGGCTGCCAGCTGGGGTCGGGGGTGATGGGCTGCCAGCTGGGGGGTCGGGGGTGATGGGCTGCCAGCTGGGGGTCGGGGGTGATGGGCTGCCAGCGGGGGGTCGGGGGGTGATGGGCTGCCAGCTGGGGGTCGGGGGTGATGGGCTGCCAGCTGGGGGTCGGGGGTGATGGGCTGCCAGGCGGGGGGTCGGGGGTGATGGGCTGCCAGCTGGGGGGTCGGGGGGTAATTTTGAAAATTAATCAGTTCCAGGGTAATTTTGAGGCCCAAAAAAGAGAAGAAAGTGGAATTAAGCTTTAATTACATGACACATAAATTAATAGAGTTATACCATGCATCATACCATATTAACTAAATTTGATAATTTGAAGAAAATTTTTATTCTGTTTATACAAAATAATAAAATTGCCATTTTTCTCTCTCCACTAACAAACACAAAAGGAATTGCACAATGTATGTTTTTGGTTTGTTTCTCAGTAAGGTTTTATCTTGATAATGAAAAAAATATATAAATATAAACTTACAATATATTCAAGGTATTTCCCTTATTGCACATAAACAGGTACATGGGATACTGTAGTTAAACAGAATAAAGTACATGATCATGATAAAGTAACTAAAAGCCGATTTAACCTGCCTCCCACTGCCTTACCCTGGCACCCACTGCCTTAACCTGCATACCACTGTGTTAACCTGCCTCCCACTGCCTTACCCTGGCACCCACTGCCTTAACCTGCATACCACTGTGTTAGCCTGCCTCCCACTGCCTTACCCTGGCTCCCACTGCCTTAACCTGCCTCCCATCCTGTGTTAACCTGCCTCCCGTCCTGTGTTACCCTGCCACCCACTGCCTTACCCTGGCTCCCACTGCCTTAACCTGCCTCCCGTCCTGTGTTACCCTGCCTCCCACTGCCTTAACCTGCCTCCCAACAAACATAATTTCAACATTTAAATGAAACATCAAACCAATTTTTCTATAAAAGTGTGAAAAATAAGGTTTTGCTCTGGCATGGAAAATTGGATAAATATTCCTTTTTATTGTTTTTGGGTAGCAGGCTACTAGCAGCAATTTTTGGGGGGCTGAGTCCTTGACTTGGGGGGGCTAAGTCCCCCTTAGCCCCCCCGCGGTGACGCCACTGCCACACTAGCCTTGTTTCCCTTCTTCTTGACACTTCTTGATCTACAAAACAACACCCGCAAGAGTCATCTTCCCTTTTTCATGTCTACAGGGCTACCCTGAAGCATTTTCTACTTGTTTCTCTCCTTTTCCATGTGAAATGTTGAAGCCGAAGTGAAGTTGTTCAGGCACAACTAAGCGTGCGCACACAACCAGATGGGTATTTAAATATGTATTTAAATACATTTGTGTATTTAGAAATGTATTTATAAATACATTGGTTGTCATTTATTTAAATACAGTATTTAAATACTTTTATGAGTATTTAAATACATTGTATTCAAATACATTTAATATAAAAATGTTAATACTTTTTTATCAGTTATTTGGCCATAAACCCGCCCAACTATCTGACAACTTTGATGTTACAGTGAACCAGTGTTTCCACTGGCAAGGAAATGTCCTGATTTCAAGGAAATTTAGGCCTGAGAAGGAAATTTCTAAGGAAACCCAAAATCTAAGGAAATCATTGCAAATCATTGCAAAATCTAAGGATACATTGCGTATGGTGTATCTATTACCAGGGTTTTTCTATGAATGTTGGTAGAAAAAACCCTGGTAATAGATACACCATACGCAATGTATCGCTGAAAAGGTCAGAAAGTGAAAAAAATCTTGGAGTAAGGGTGAGCCCAGACCTCCGACCTAGGAAACAATGTATTGAAGCTAGAAATAAAGCTAATAGAGTGTTAGGATTCATTACCAGAAGTGTTAAAAGTAGAAGTGCGGAAGTTATTCTAAAGCTTTATTTGGCTCTAGTCAGACCTCACCTAGACTATGCAGTTCAGTTTTGGTCTCCATATTACAGGATGGATATAGCCTTGTTAGAATCAGTGCAAAGAAGGATGACCAAAATGATACAAGGGATGCGTAACTTTAGTTATGAGAGGAGATTGGAGCTATTAAAGTTACACTCACTCGAGAAACGCAGAGTAATGGGCGATCTGATAGAAGTGTTTAAGTGGATAAAGGGATTTAATAAAGGAGAGGTAGGAAAAGTTCTTACGGCTATTAACCAGGGTAGAACAAGAATTAACGGATTCAAGCTGGAAAAGCGTAGATTTAAAAAAGAAATAGCGAAAAACTGGTTCACAAATAGGGTGGTGAATGACTGGAATGGACTCAGTAGACAGGTAGTTAGTGCGGAGTCATTAGGGAGCTTTAAAGAGGGGCCGATAGGTTCATGGATGGAGATGAAAGGTGGATGTAGGTAGTGTTAGGTAGCAGGAACTACCACGTGTAGGCCTCACAGCCTCTTGTAGCTTCCTTATTTTCTTATGTTCTTATGTTCTTATGTTAAATCCTAAGGAAATTCATTTTTTTTCGGACATGTTAAAATTTGTGTGTATTTAAAATGTATTTACAAATGTATTTCAATACAATTGATGTATTTAGTATTTAGTATTTAATACATTTCTCCCATGTATTTAGTATTTAGTATTTAAATACATTCAATGTGTTTTGTGCCCAGCTCTGCTCAGTACTAAACTTTGACAATCGTTTTCGAATATTGGAGTTGAGAAATCGAATAAACTACGATTTTGTCCGTCTGGAGCACGACGAGAACTTTCGAATGAGCTATAGAACGGCCCCAGGCGACCACCACAGCGTTCGTTAGAAGCGCGGACAAATTTTTTCCAGGACACTTTCCTCTGTACTGAGTCATCTTGGGCAGGGGTTATCACCCCTACCCGATGAGTAAATATATAATAGCAGTAAATTTCCTACGCGTTTATATATATTTTTTCTGGATCAGACGCGATGATTTGTTGGCACTATTTCTTCATGTTGAAATTATTTCATTATTTCATTATTTCATTATCATTTCATTATTTTATTATAAAATAATGTAATATAATAATGTAAAATAATATTAATAAATAATAATAAAATTAATTTAATGGCTTTTCTAATAAAGGAGACGCGGTAGTAGAGTGGTGAACGTCTCCGACTGGCGTTCTCGGTGACCTGAGTTCGATCCCCGACGAAAACCATAACCTTTTTGCACCGTCGAGTGGCCTAAGAACACCCACATGCCCTGTCATTTACCTGTACCCTCGATTCGAGGACAAAGTAAAAGAAAAATACCTTTTTTTAGGAGTTTACTGTACAGGTTTTGCTAATAAACCTTTAAAGGGTTTATTGAAAAAGGTTTAAGGAAAAGGTTTACTACAAACTGAAGGTTATTTTGGTATTATACCTTGAAAGGGTTTACTGTTTGGGACACGAGGTAAACCTCCTTAAACCCCTTCTAAACCCTAAAGTTTTAATAGTGTACTTACATGTCTACAACCATGATTTCAGTTAAGTAAAAAGGGGCTATCTGGAGAGCCTGTCATTTTCTATCTCCATCTGTGTCATATTACGGCTATAAATAACATGGTTAATTAATAACATTATATAATAACATGGGTATAGCCTTATTATAATCATTGCAACGAAGGATGATAGAAATAATTCATGGGATACGTAAATTTAGTTATGAAGCGAGATTGAAGCTATTCAATTTACACTCACTCGAGAGGCGTAGAGTAAGGGGCAATCTGATACAAGTTTGTAAGTGGATAAAGGGATACATATAAAGGCGATGCAAGGAAAGTTATTACGGTTAGTAAGCAGGGTAGAAAAAGAAGTAACGGATTCAAGCTGGAAAAGCGTTATTTAAAAAGGAAATAGTATAGGGAGAAACTGGTTCAAACATAGGGTAGTGAATAATTGGAATGGAATCAGTCGTCAGGTGGTCAATGCGGAGTCAATAGGAATCTTTAAAAGGAGTTTGGATAAATTCATGGATGGGGAAGAGAGGTGGATGTAGGTATATAGTGTAACAGGAACTACCTCGTGTAGGTCGCACGGCCTCTTGTAGCTTCCTTATTTTATCATTTTCTTCTAATGTTCTTCAATGAACATATTACCATAATATCACCCGAGTGGCGACCTTGGTAACGGCTACACTAAGGTCGCCAGCTAGTGTTTATGTCCTCCCACCCGAAAGGTGATGAGCTGCTATCTGCCGTCGGCCGAAAAAAAAAGTAGTGAAATTTGAAACAGTTTATACTGCAGATACAAAGCTTTAAACAACACTTAAACAAAATAGATTATACAGTTATGATATAAACAACTGTGTATCATCTTCAGTGGCACATACAAATCAGTGAGGATGCTATAATTCGTAATATATGGCGCCTGGCGACATTAGTGCAGGTGGCGAGTGCACCCGGTACCCATTCACTGCTGGGTGGACAGGGGCTCGGGTTTTAAGGAAACAGCCCATCTGTCTCCGCTCCGCCCGGGGATCGATCCCGGGACTTCTCGGTTGTGAGCCGAGCGTGCTACCTCTACACTACGGAGTACCCGTGTGTGTGTGTGTGTGTGTGTGTGTGTGTGTGTGTGTGTGTGTGTGTGTGTGTGTGTGTGTGTGTGTGTGTGTGTGTGTGTGTGTGTGTGTGTGTGTGTGTGTGTGTGTGTGTGTGTGTGTGTGTGTGTGTGTGTGTGTGTGTGTGTGTGTGTGTGTGTGTGTGTGTGTGTGTGTGTGTGTGTGTGTGTGTGTGTGTGTGTGTGTTCCGCTATCACGTCCATGGTGGTGTTTTATCCCTGACCGTGTTTTATGTCAGTCATCTATGCCCGAGTGCAAGGAAAAAATAAGTCACACACACTCCGTAGTGTAGTAGTAGCACGCTCGGTTCACAACTGAGAAGTCCCGGGTTTGATCCCCGGGCGGAGCGAAAAGAGATGGGCGATCTTCTTAAAACCCGAGCCCCTGTCCACCTAGCAGTGTATGGGTACCGGGTGTTAGCCGGGGGTTTGTGACCCGCCTCCCGGGGGGTTATGACTTCGGCCAACACTTAAGGATATAGATGAATGCTTATATGGAGATGGGGCCATACGGGTGTAGCTCAGGCCCTGTAAAATACAAATAGATGAATACACACACACACACACCTTTCCCCTTTTACTTTACAGCACTTCCCTTCTTAAACTTTATACTTCTAAAGAGAGAAAAAATACATCAAAACATAAAATTGCAAACACCTGATCTTCCTTATTCTCTTCCCTATCTTCCTGGCCTCCTAAATACGCAAGCAGGAAGGTTATTATAGAGACGCATTGCAGAACCAAACCAAATTAACTGCCTTCCTTCATCCTCCTCCTTCTGCCCTCCATTGAAAAGAGTGAAAGGAGAAATAGCGAAATGTACCCACCAATGCAAACTGATATGGTAAACAGGTACATTATTTCCCACAACTGTGTGATAACTGTGGCGGCTTGAAAAAAGGCAGAGAAGTGTTGGGAAAAGAAGAGAAAGAGGAGAGGGGAGAGAGGAGATACGAAGAGAGAAGAGAGAGGAGGGTGACGAGCAGAGGTATACGGGAGAGGATGATAAAAAGGAGATGGAGGAGAGAGGGAGGATGAAGAGGAACACAAAGGAAATAATTTGAAGGAAAAGAACTAAGAGCGAAACACCTTGCGATTTTAAAGAGGTAAAAAAAAATAGAGTAAACTAAAAGAAGGTACTAGGTAGCAAAATAGTGAGGTTTATTTTGAAAGTAGTAGGTTTATTTTGAGCATAATCATTGAGTATTTCTACTTAGGGATATTTTAATGGAAAAGTGAAATATAAGAAAAAGGAAAGAAAAAAGAGATGATCAATTTCATCAACAAATACTACTGTCGATGCTGAATTTACGCCGGTGAGAAAAATGACAGGAGGAGGAGGAAGAGGAGGAGGAGGAGGAGGAGCTGTTATGGAAAAGGGGGAGGAGGAGTTAAGAGCGGCTTGACTAACAAAATAATGTTGTCGCGTGGAGCTCGATGATGCCTCTATTTTCTTTCCCTTTTAGTGTGTGTGTGTGTGTGTGTGTGTGTATTCATCTAGTTGTATTTTACAGGGCCTGAGCTGCACTCCCCAGCAAATGTAAATAAATGTTTGTTTACAGGTATGGGGCAGGCTTGGAGTAATTACATTGGTTTGTGTAAATTACAATTACAATTACGACGACTTTTCAAACTACTCAATTACAATTACAATTACAATTACAATTACAATTACAATTACAGCAAAGCTAGTGTTCAATTACATATTTCAATTACATTTTCATAGTATTAACTGAATTAATTGCCGATTTAAATATATATATATATATATATATATATATATATATATATATATATATATTATATATATATATATATATATATATATATATATATATATATATATATATATATATATATTATATATATATATATATATATATATATATATATATATATATATATATATATATATATATATATATATATATATATATATATATATATATATATATATATATATATATATATATATATATATATAATATATATAAGGGTGTCCCAATTTTTTCAGTACCCAAAGTTTGTCATACACACACCCCTAATTTGTTCCTCTCCTGAAAACATGCCAGCAATGTTAATTTCATTCGTGTTCTTCAATGTTAAGGGTCCCCTCAAACCATGTGTTACTATTGCTGAACGGCTACTCGCTACCTTATACTACTTATATCATTTTTTTTTTTTGGATAAATTAAGTGCAAATATGATCTTAGAGACCGTTACGAACATTCGAACATCCAGCCCCCTGGGATATAGAAGACAAGTACGAACAAAGCATTGACACTCGTTGTAAGGGCATCAATCTCTCGAGCTTGAGCCTGAGAGTCACCGCGACAACAAGCCACAAAAAAAAAGAAATCAGGTTAAGGCACCGTGCATTTTTTAGGCTGTGAAGGCTGCGGTGATGTTGATTTTGGTGTTGTAGGCCTGCCTGGTGTTTGCCTGTGGTGGTGTGGGTGTCAGGTAAGGAGCAGTGTGGTGGTATAAGTGTGTGGAGGGAGAGAGCAAGGAGTGTGTGTGTGCAGGCTTGCGGGTTGCCTGCGTTGGGTTAAATCTTGCCTTTGCCTTATTTCCCATTCCTCTTCTCTCTCATGGCATAAATGAAGGTCAACATGGAACAAAACAGGGTAATAATGGACGAGAGTTTCACGGTCGTTTTCAGAGACACCAGCTATTTTTTCTTGGCCTACAATAGGTGCTTGTTCTAATGGTGCCTGCTTTATTTTGCGCAAACCAAAAAAAAATAATAATAATAAAAAAAAAATAATAATAATAATTGAACCTAACCTAACCTTAAAGTAGTCGTCCAGACCCATTTTTTTTTTGCCTCATTATGTTGACTGTACATTCAAAACACCTAATCCACCAAAAATAATTGATTTCCAGGCCTTATTTCCGTAAAAACACGACTTTTGTAAAAAGCGCGCGAAAAAAAAATCTTCCCTCCAACAGGGCTACGACTGTTATTGATGACGTCAGAACAGGGACGCCCGCAGACACTGTCTGACACCTGTCGGCAAATGTTATGATGACCGATTGTACTTCGGTGTCAGACAGTGAATCTGTCGCTGTGACCGACACTCTTCCCACACACACGCCTGCACGCGCACCAACACCCTTCCTGCACACACACACACATACACACACAACACACACGTGTGTGGAGGGCGTGTGTGCAGGCGTGTGTGTGGGAAGGAGGCGTGTGTGTAAGAAGGGTGTCGGTGTGCAGACGTGTGTGCAGGCGTGTGTGTGGGAAGGGTGTCGGTGTGCAGGCGTGTGTGTGGGAAGGAAGCGTGTGTGTGGGAAGGAGGCGTGTGTGTGGGAAGGAGGCGTGTGTGCAGGCGTGTGTGTGTGCAGGCGTCTGTGTGGGAAGGGTGTCGGTGTGCAGGCGTGTGTGTGGGAAGGAAGCGTGTCTGCAGGCGTGTGTGTGGGAAGGAGGCGTGTGTGCAGGCGTGTGTGTGGGAAGGAGGCGTGTATGCAAGCGTGTGTGTGGGAAGGAGGCGTGTGTGCAGGCGTGGGTAAAACTTTGGAAGAAGTCCTTCACCCCTATCTTTTTTTTCTTCCCCCTATAGCCAACAAGCCTGGGGAACTGGCGGGAATACGGGGTTTTTGGGTGGGGGAAGCAAATATAAGTGATTTATGGCTCCCCCAAAAAATCATCAAAGTCACTATATGTAAAAATCTAACCTAACCTAACCTTAACCACAAAGTATACCTAACCTAACCTTAACCACAAAGTATACCTAACCTAACCTTAACCACAAAGTATACCTAACCTAACCTAACCTTAACCACAAAGTATACCTAACCTAACCTTAACCACAAAGTATACCTAACCTAACCTAGCCTAACCTTAACCACAAAGTATACCTAACCTAACCTTTTTAACCTAACAAAAGAAAGATCTGGGCGTGAAGGGGTTAATATACCACAGTAGTTAGTGGACAAGGATACTAAACAGGTCATAGCTATAAAATATTGCTTATAGTCATTAAAAATCGTCTAATGGTACCCAAATTACAATGGAAATTACGTTCTGGGCCTCAAGGGGTTAAATTAAGTGCATTCATCATGTATGTATGTTGTTGTTGTTGTTGTTGTTGTATGCCTTCGTGTGAGAATACAATTATTATTATTATTTTTATTATTATTATTATTATTATTATTATTATTATTATTATTATTATTATTATTTGCACAGATGTTACCGAGCAAGGGGTGAACAGTCAGCAGAATGGACGACAGCTACGCCACCCCCACACCAAGATTACCACCATGACTACCATGACACCAACGATCTCTCAACCTTTCATACCAGGCAAGGGTTCAAACCAATTCTCTCTCTCTCTCTCTCTCTCTCTTTTCTCTCTTCTCTCTCTCTTTTTCTCTCTCTCTCTTCTCTCTCTCTTCTCTCTCTCTCTCTCTCTCTCCTCTCTCTCCTCTCTCTCTCTCTCTCTCTCTCTCTCTCCCCCTCTTCTCCCCCTCTCTCTCTCTCTACTCTCTCTCTCTCTCTCTCTCTCTCTCTCTCTCTCTCTCTCCTCTCTCTCCTCTCTCTCTCTCTCCTCATACACACTCTTTCTTCGCTCTCTCTCAACCTCCAGGGTGGCGCGGTTGGTAGAATCACGGACTGGTGTTGCAGTCCCTGCGCATTCGGTCAGCGGGTTCGAGTCCCCCAAAATTTCGCCCCTGGCGTGGTGGCGCTTTGTATAGCCCAATAACCTTGTATTTGGGTTTACTTGCAAAGTGTCTAGATAGGACCCAAAGTATCCTATCTTCTCCCCCTCTCTCTATCTCTCTCTCTCTCTCTCTCTCTCTCTCTCTCCCCTCTCTCTCTCTCTCTCTACTCAGTATTAGTAATATTTATATCTTTATAGGTTTTTTTTACATAAATACTACTAATGAAACAGATCTAGTAAGGTATTAAATAGGTATCTAGATTACTAATGGAATAGATCTAGAACCGTAGATAATACTATAGTCCCAGTCACTCGCCACTGCACTAATGTCGCCAGGCACAATATATTACGAATTTTAGCATCACTACAGCCTTGTATGTGCCACTGAAGACATGTAGTGTGATGTACATAATATAAACTACTGTGCATGCCTCTTCTACTACTACTGCTACTACTACTACTACTACTAATAATAATAATAATAATAATAATAATAATAATAATAATAATACTATTGTATGTGCCACTGAAGACAGGTACATAATATAAACTACTGTGCATGCCTAATCAGTGACACATACAAGGCTGTAGTGATGCTAAAATGCGTAATATATTGTGCCTGGCGACATTAGTGCAGTGGCGAGTGACTGGCGACTATAGTGTTATGTACGGTAAGGTATTGAATAGGTCTATAGATAGTACGAAGGGGGAATAGGGGAATGGCTGATAACTATGTAACGAGGGGGAGGGTTGTTAAAGGGAGGAGGGAAGGGAAGGAGGGAGTTAGTGTGTTGAAGACAGTGGAAGGGGGAGGACGTCTCTCTCTCTCTCTCTCTCTCTCAGGTGAGTCAAAACAACATATATTGTTTCCTCTCTCTCTCTCTCTCTCTCTCTCTCTCTCTCTCTCTCTCTCTCTCTCTGTGGCAGGGAAGTTAAGTATAGATTACAAGGGTTTTCAATACTTATGTGTGTGTTGTGTGTGTTATTCACCCATGGTCCTGCTCAAGGGGGACAGTAACCGCAGGAATTTGTCAGTGAAACATCCCTAGGAGCAGTGAGGATCGAACCGGCTACCACACTGCTATTTTTCAATCTTTGGTATTAATACTTTTTTTTAAACTATAATTTATGTATTTGTAGCAATTGACTTTTCTGCCTTAAAACTCGAAGTGATATAAATTGACTTTCTGATTTAAAATGAGAATTGGTGTGAATGTGAGAACAGTTAACATTACTACTACTACTACTATGAGAACAGTTAACCCCTTGAGACCCAGAACGTAATTCCCATTGTAATTTGCGTGCCATTAGACGATAGTATCCTTGTACACTAACTCATTTGGTATATTCAGTGACTTTTCGTAATTTTATGGCTAACAACAGACCATTTTATATAGCCCAGGAAAGATCTGGGCGTGAAGGGGTTAAAGTTTCAAAGTTTATAATATTTTGTTCCAAGTCAGTCAATCTATTATTTTCTAACACCTGAGGAAAAGTTGTGGGTGGAAATGTGTTGGTAGTTGCAATGGGGGCGTGACTGGGTAGCTATTAATGGGGGACACAGCTGGGTATGGGGGGCACTAGGCAAACTGAGCTAAGGGCCATTCTGATGTTACATAGAAGGGTATTAGCGGCTGTATATAAGCTTAGGGTATGTTGTAAGATCAGATCAGTGGTGGTGGCAATCTCTCTCTCTCTCTCTCTCTCTCTCTGCACACACACACACACACACACACACCCTGCTTCCTCCTCCCAGCTGCCCTGCACACACACATACCTTGCCTGATCGCTGGTGCGCCCTCGACTGTCGCTCGTACCGGAATACTCAATGAACTCAACTGTTCAACCTGCTTCGAAACACTAAACCTTTCCCTTATTTTCCCTTTCCCAAAGCCTGACCTGTTGACCTTTGACCCACAATTATTGCCTTGTAACGTTATCTAAGTCTTCAATGTTAGTAAATGTGACTTAGTAATAGTGTTGGCATAGTTTTGTAGCATTTTTAAGCTTATATTGATAGGGTTCGTTAGTGCTTCGAATTCATTAACAGCGTCGCAGAGGATTGTGGGTAGGATTTTTTTTTCCCTTTTTTTGCTAGGTAGTTTGTGGGTTGTTAAAGGACTGGATTGCTTTGTTAGCAGTGGCGTGGCTGGCTATCTGTCAATGGGGGGAGGGGAGGGGAGTTATTTTTACAATAACTCAAAAACTATGACAGATAATTGCAACATGAATAGAGAAGTAAATATGAAGTAGATCAAGGGCTGTCATTTGGCATAAAGAAAAAAGATGGTTTCATTAGATAGCTGTTGCCTTAAAGCAGGGGTGGTGGTAGTAGTAGTAGTAGTAGTAGCAGCAGTAGTAGTAGTAGTAGTAGTAGTAGCAGCAGTAGTAGTAGTAGCAGTGGTAGTGGTAGTAGTAGTAGTAGTAGTAGTAGTGGTAGTAGTAGTAGTAGTAGTAGTAGTGGTAGTAGTAGTAGTAGTGGTAGTAGTAGTGGTAGTAGTAGTAGTAGTAGTGGTAGTAGTAGTAGTAGTAGCAGTGGTAGTAGTAGCAGTAGTAGTAGTGGTAGTAGTAGTAGTAGCAGTAGTAGTGGTAGTAGTAGCAGTAGTAGTGGTAGTAGTAGTAGCAGTAGTAGTAGTAGTAGTAGTGGTGTATTTAAAGCAGGGGTGGGAATGGCCGGCCCACACAACCCTTGGCTGAGGCCCTGCCAAGGCAACCACAGACCACTCTAAATCCAATAAATCTAGGAGCTTATTTTTCATACCAACATAAATTGTTATCAAGTGCATGCATAATACTTATAACGTCAATGTTAAGGGCCAAGCACGTCCATTACGGGAGGGAGAGGACACACAGATGACGGGACAGACACGTATAATTCACGTAGGGTTCTCGTCGGCTAAAAATAGCGGAGTCTGATTTTTAAGTTGATAGTTTTGTATGGCCGTGAATGATGTCATGACTATCCAAATGTCCCTTTGTAGTAACATGGTTCCCCACCCCTGTCCTAGAGAGTGTGTGTGTGTGTTTTAAAGAGTGTTTTAGAGAGAGTGTGTGTGTGTGTGTGTGATTTAAAGAGTGTTTTAGAGAGAGTGTGTGTGTGTGTGATTTAAAGATAGAATGTTTTAGAGAGTGTGTGTGTGTGTGTGTATGATTTAAAGAGTGTGTGTGTGTGATTTAAAGATAATGTTTTAGAGAGTGTGTGTGTGTGTGTGTGTGTGTGTGTGATTTAAAGATAGAATGTTTTAGAGTGTGTGTGTGTGTATGATTTAAAGAGTGTGTGTGTGATTTAAAGATAGAATGTTTTAGAGAGTGTGTGTGATTTAAAGAGTGTGTGTGTGTGTGTGTGTGTGATTTAAAGATAGAATGTTTTAGAGTGTGTGTGATTTAAAGAGTGTGTGTGTGTGTGATTTAAAGAGTGTGTGTGTGTGTGTGATTTAAAGAGTGTGTGTGTGTGATTTAAAGAGAGTGTGTGTGTGATTTAAAGAGTGTGTGTGTGTGATTTAAAGAGTGTGTGTGTGTGATTTAAAGAGTGTGTGTGTGATTTAAAGTGTGTGTATGATTTAAAGAGTGTGTGTGTGATTTAAAGAGTGTGTGTGTGTGATTTAAAGAGAGTGTGTGTGTGATTTAAAGAGTGTGTGTATGATTTAAAGAGAGTGTGTGTATGATTTTAAAGAGTGTGTGTGATTTAAAGTGTGTGTGTGTGATTTAAAGAGTGTGTGTGTGTGATTTAAAGTGTGTGTGTATGATTTAAAGAGAGAGTGTGTGTGATTTAAAGAGTGTGTGTATGATTTAAAGAGAGTGTGTGTGTGATTTAAAGAGAGTGTGTGTGTGTGATTTAAAGAGTGTGTATGATTTAAAGAGTGTGTGTGTGATTTAAAGAGTGTGTGTATGATTTAAAGAGTGTGTGTATGATTTAAAGAGAGAGTGTGTGTGTGATTTAAAGAGTGTGTGTGTGATTTAAAGAGTGTGTGTGTGATTTAAAGAGAGTGTGTGTGTGATTTAAAGAGAGTGTGTGTGTGATTTAAAGAGAGAGTGTGTGTGTGATTTAAAGAGAGTGTGTGTGATTTAAAGTGTGTGTGTGATTTAAAGAGAGTGTGTGTGTGTGATTTAAAGTGTGTGTGTGTGTGATTTAAAGAGTGTGTGTGTGTATGATTTAAAGAGAGTGTGTATGATTTAAAGAGTGTGTGTGTGTGAGTGTGATTTAGAGTGTGTGTGTGTGATTTAAAGAGTGTGTGTGTGTGATTTAAAGAGTGTGTGTGTGTGTGATTTAAAGAGTGTGTGTGTGATTTAAAGAGTGTGTGTGTGTGATTTAAAGAGTGTGTGTATGATTTAAAGAGTGTGTGTGTGTGATTTAAAGAGTGTGTGTGTGATTTAAAGAGTGTGTGTGTGATTTAAAGATAGAATGTTTTAGAGAGTGTGTGTGATTTAAAGAGTGTGTGTGTGTGATTTAAAGAGTGTGTGTGTGATTTAAAGAGTGTGTGTGTGATTTAAAGAGTGTGTGTGTGATTTAAAGAGTGTGTGTGTGATTTAAAGATAGAATATTTTAGAGAGTGTGTGTGTGTGTTTTAAAGATAAAATTTTTAGAGTGTGTGTGTGTGATTTAAAGAGTGTTGTGTATTTGTTCATCATTCATGTGTGCGTGTGTGTGTGTGTGTTTACCTAGTTGTAACATACAGGAAAAGAGCTATGCTCGTACTGTCCCATCTCCAAATCTATTATCCAGCTTGCCTTTGAAGTGTGTGTGTGTAGAAATAGTTTTATTCCTTAAATGTAATCTTTTCTTGTCAGTTCAGTTTAGGTCATAGAAAAATCTGGTTTCTTTTATTTTTGTATTTTCATCTACCTTTATTTTTCTTAAATATTTATTCTATTTGGACATTATGGGTAGTAAAATGGTTCCCCTTCCCCCATGTATTCCTCTTCTACCTATGTATCCCCATGTATTCCTCCTCTTCCTATGCATTCCTATGTATTCCCATGTATCCCTATTACTTTCTATGTCTTCCTATGTACGCCCGGCCTTAAGTTAACAAGTCTATTTATCCTTCAGTGTTGACGTCATGTGGGGAATGGACAGAAGACTCAACAGCCAGTCACCACCACACACAGCTCCCGCCTTCACCACACTTACCACACCCAGGCAGGACTGTGGTGATTGTGGTGGTGGACTCATCACACACACACAGACATACACACACAGGTCAGTGAAGTTCAGATGCCCGTTAACATAATTAGAACCTTACCCTTATCATAAATCCAACATGCAGTCCACCACCACCACACCCACACCACAGCCACCACCACACACACACCACAGCCACCACACACCACCACAGCCACCACCTTACCAGTAACCGCTGATTCAACCCAGTCAGTCTGTCAGAAAAAAAGTCGTTTCGTGCCATTATATTTTTGGTTATTGAGTAAAATTTGGAAAGAAAACATGAGGTGAAAGTTTATCAGGATGTCATTTTTATTCTATACATTCTACATCATTTATATTCTATCATAAAAAGAGTACAAACAAAGTAAACCAGTCAATAATAATCAGTCAATAAATTATCAGTAAAAAAATTGATACCTACAGAAATAAAAGTAAATTAGTAATCAATGAGTAAATAACAAAATATATATACTGTAAAACTATATCCTCATCCTCTCTCTCTCTCTCACACACACTTTCTCTCTTTTCCTCCCTCTCTCTCACACACTTTCTCTTTTCCTCCACCTGTCTCTCTTGTCCTCCTCTCTCTCTCTCTCTCTCTCACTTTCTCCCTCCTCTCATTCTGTCTCTTACTCCCTCACACTTTTTGTTCCTCCCTCTCTCTCATACTGTATTCGTATTTACTTAACTTTTAACAAGTCTATTAATCTTTCAGTGTTGACATCCTGTGAAGAACAGACAGAAGACTCAAGATCCAGGCCTCACCACACACAGCTCCCGCCACCACCACACTCACCACAGCCAGGCAGGACCCATGGTGGTGGTGGTGGTGGTGGTGGACACACACACACACACACAGGTCAGTCAAGTTGAGATGCCAGTTAACATAATTACATCCTTACCCCCCCCCCCTCGCTCCCTAAAGCTACGTGCACACTCGGCATTACGATGGGCATTATGTGCTGCAGGAAGTGATGCAGAACGGGTGTGTGTCCTTGGTGTTCTCATTAATATACCAAACCCTTCCTTCACAGACAGACAGACAGACAGACGGGTTCTGAGGCAGACAGGAAGACGGGTTGTGAGGCAGACAGGAAGACAGACAGGCAGACAGACAGGTTGCGAGACACAGACGGACATTGTTTCATTGTAGACGAAATACTACACCTTGGCGTGGCATTACTTCCCCCCAGCACTTTGATCCCGGGATTTTTACTGAATCAAAACTTTGGGCTGACTTGTACCAGAGAGAGCCAGAAAAGGGGGATAATGTGCCCCCCTTTCATAAAAAAAGAAAGACCCTTTGTAATAATAATTGGACCTTAAATGAAAAGAGAAATCCTTGTAAATAATAGTAAAAGTTTTTGATAGAAAAAACAGGACAGCAGGCAAAACAGCTGAGGGCCCTATTTGATTAGTTGACCACGGGACTACGGAAATTACTTTGCAGAAAATGCCCCGCGCTAGATTTGCCCCCAGCATCATAAAACACCATCACTAAACCCCAAAATAGAGTGGAGCATTATAATTATGGTAAGCCTATTTTGGAGGGCCCCCTTGGGACTAACAACTTTTTTGAGTCACTTAATAGGGGCTGACTTTTTTCTTTAAGGCTAGGAAAACACAAACACCACAGGTACACTACATACTAAAATACTAAATTTACATTTTGTAGACGGGCCTTGAAAAAACCAGCATTGCCCCTACAGAAAACCTAGTACACTGATTTTTTCTTTGGATGAAATACATGAGATGTTTATTTTGAGAAACTGAATATTTCATGTTATTTATTGATAAAATATTTTGTTGCCTAACAGTTTTTGTGGGGCATAAAGGAGGACGGCTAAAGAATGGTGGTGTCTTGGGGGGTCGGTTCCCACCATTCCTTTTGTACGGCCGCCGTTTCCCCGCTAAAGGGCCCCCAAACCCCCCCCCCCCCCCAGTGACGTAAACCATCATCCCCGCTGGATTTCCGGGTAGTGGTAACCCCCTTTTTAGGGGTCAAAATCAACCCGACCTGTAAAAAGATGACCTCTATGACCTCAAAGGTGTTACAGGGCCCTTTCACACCCGGGCGACAGGTGAGAGGAGGAGAACTGTTTTTATTGCAGTAAAAAATTTCCCAAATACTGAAATTATGCGGGCTCATTCTAGTGTACAGACAGTTTTTTAAATTAGTAATGCTATCTGATTAAAGATAATCGTTCTTAAAGAGTTTAGCCCCAATTTTTTTTATACTAAGTCATCAATATTTAGAAGGCGCCCGGAGATTAGGGTAAAAGGAAACCATAAAGAATTTTAAACTCGCTTGCCATATTAACATATTATTCCCTGTGTTAACTAACAGTACATCTAGAGTGAAACATTTGTGTTTTTACAGGATCAATCCTTTCTTTTGGGGCCCGGCGCCCACCCTAACGCCACCCCCGGGGGTCACCACCCCTAGTCCCCATGCAGGCTGCCTTCCCAAAAACCCAACCCAGCCCCCAGGGGCGGGGCTGCCTTCCCCCCAAGCAGTCCAAAATGCAGGCTTCCTTCCCACACCAAGCAGTCCTCTGCGGGCTCCCTTTCCCCCACCCCAAAAGCAGCTCTCGAAAAAAAAACATAAACTTTTGGCCCCCAGCCGAGCCTTGTGGGCCCCCCCTTTGGGCCCTCCTCCAGCCGGATTGTCTCTTCAGATAAAACCCCGAGGGGAAAAAAGGGTTTTCGGGGGTAGCGTCCCAAACAGCCCATATACCCGTTTTTGGCTTTTAAACGGACTAGGGCAGGAAATGGCCTCGTTTCCCTTTTTCACGGGGGAAAACGCTTTTTTGACACA
Source organism: Chionoecetes opilio (assembly GCA_016584305.1). Lineage (NCBI taxonomy): Eukaryota > Metazoa > Arthropoda > Malacostraca > Decapoda > Majidae > Chionoecetes > Chionoecetes opilio. The sequence goes on along the minus strand of JACEEZ010025809.1, from coordinate 11,634 downwards.
ATCACCCCCGCGACCCCCCGTGATTTTTGGGGAAGACCTTTTTCCCAAAAGGCAGGGGTTAGTCTCTTCAAGTCATATTTAGTGCCCAAATGTTTCACAAACCCAAAGAGAAAAGACAGGGATCAAAAGCGACTTAAAAGAGCCGAGGAGGAAGAGGAGTGATAGAAGTTGTAAGATTGTCGAACTTATAAGCCCTCTCTCTCTCCTCTCCCCACAGGAGCCACAGTATTCTCCCCCCCCAGTAATTAACACCACAGGCACACACACCCTTTCCCTCACCACACTTTTTGACAAAAATCATGCCAGCGTACCCCTTGACGGTGTATCCCTTTTAAGCAATGTACAGTATGGGGGTTTTTACGTCTAAAAAAACTTCCCCCAAAACACATTACTTTGTTTTTAATCATCCACTCAGTCTTTTCCGGAGAGGCTTGGAGGCTTTTAAACTTTTTTTAACTAAAAAAACACATTTAAGACTTTTAAGGCATTTAAAAATTAAACGTAGTTTAACTAAAAAAACAAAATTTTTTTTGCCTCCTATCCCAGTATTTTTTATTTGTTTATTATATTAAATTTGGGATTACAAATTTTTATATGATTATAAAAATATATTGAATTATTATAATTTATATTTTATTTTATTTTTAGAAGATGTAACGGGAATCTGTTCTTGTCTTGCGTAAACTTTTTTTTTTTTCCCAAAATTTTGTTTTTTTTAAAACCATTATTTTTGTCTGAACTCCCTCAAAATTTGCTATTTTCTATATTTTTTTAATTTAAATGGTAAAAATGCGTAAGGAAGCCCCCACCCCCTGCCTCCCCTTCTTTTCTAGGGGGCAGCTGTTTGGTGCATTCCTGTACATCGCTACCAATCACCACAATTCTTCACTATTTAAACAGCGGGGGGAAACCACTGGACAGAGCAATCTTCACTACAAAGGGGGGAAAAAACCCAAAAAAACCCTTTGTCCAGTGGTCACGCCGCTTTTAAAAAGTATTTAAAGATTTTTTGTTTGGGTGTGTGATACGGGGAAAAATGCACCAATCAGCTGCCCCTAGCAAGAAGGGGGGCAGGGGGCGGGGTTTCCTTAAACTGAAATTTTGCCCAAATAAAAATAAAAAAACACTATACACTCTAGACTTTTAAAGCAATTATAAAATAACCACTCGAAAGTTTAACTCATGGTTTTAAATTTGTACCCTAATAAAATTTTGACGTTCAAAAAATTTTTTTTTTAAATTAATGTATTTAACCCCTTGGGGCCCCAAAAAGTAATTTCCACTGTAATTTTGGTCCCATTCGACAATTTTTTAGTGACTAAAGAAATTTTTTATAGCTCTGACCTTTTTAAATTCCCTTGTCCACTAATTTTAATTTTGGTAAAATTCCCAGTGACTTTTCGTTAATTTTATGGCTGACAAGACAATTTTATATAGAAAAGGAAAGATCTGGGCGTAAAGGGGGTTAATAAAATATCGGGTTCCTATCAAAGATAGCTCTTTGAAAATGATCTCTATTACGCTATAGCATTACTAGTAACAACTGACAACACTAAACAAAAAAACCCAGTTCCCCCTCTCCCCTGTCGCCTGGCTGTGAATGACCCTGTAACACCTTAGAGGTAATTTTGTACGGGGCCAGTTTTTCCCTTTTGACCCCCTAAAGGCGGGTTTAAACCACTACACCCAAACCCCAAAGCGGTTGTGAGGGTTTGACGTCACTTTTTGGGCGGTGAGCGGCAGCGGCGGCCCGTAAAAAAACGGACGGGTTTGGGGAAACCAAACCCAAAGAAACCACCATTTTTTACGCCATCACCCTTAAATGCCACACACAAACTGTCATGGCAAAAAAATATTAAATCAATAAATAACATGAAATTTTCTCATGCTCATAAAAAATTCCCCAGTAAAATATTCATGAAGTAATGAAAGGGTAGTGGTGGGGAAATTTTTTGGTTTATGGGAATTTAACATTTTTAATACTACTACTTAAAACATGAGGTCCCTTTTAAAACCCCTTGGGGGCCCCAAAAATTTAAATTTTTTCATTGTAATAAAAACCAGTAACCACCATTCAACGTTTTTAATGAACAAAAGAAATAATATAGATAGACCTTTTAAAAACCCCTTAAAGCCCAACTTTTCCTTTGCTATAGGAAAATCTATTTTTGCGAGCCAAAAAATTACAAAAATCACTGAAAATCCCAAAATTTATTTTTGGACAAGGATACTAAAAGGTCATAGCTAAAAAATTTTGGTTTATATTAATTAAATTGTCTAATGGAAACCCCAAATTACGATCGAAATTACGTTCGGGGCCTAAAAGGGGTTTAATACCCTTTGTATTTAATAGACATGCCCTGTTTAAGGTGGTGGTGTGCAGGGTAAAAAAACACAAAAGAATAAATTAAAAAAAACCGAAAAAGGGACACACTTGTATAGTTTGTAAAAAAAAAAAATCTTGGCCCCTTTCCCTTTTTTCTGAAAAAAAAAAAAAAAAAAAAAAAAAAAAAAAAAAAAAAAAATCCTATGCCCAGGTCCAAGCCAGTGACAAACTTTAGCACCAAACCCCCCCATGCATTCATCAACCCTCACACTCTTCTTAAAATGCTAAGGAAAAGGCACAAAACTATAAACTACATATGAACACTACCCCCCATCTATTTAGAGGCCACGCCTGCCCCCCCACCCATGTAACACTCTGTCCACCACCCCCCACCACCCATTGGGCCCCAAACCCCCCCACCACACATGTAACCCTCCCGTCCAAACCCCCAACCCCCCACCCATTGCCCCACTCCCCCCCCCACATGTAAAAACTCAGTCCACCCCACCACCACCACCAATTGCCACAAATCCTACCAACCCCACATGCCAAATCGTCCCCCCCACCACCACCACCACCCATTGCCCCCACTCCTACCCCACCATGTAACACTTGTCCCCCACCCAACCCCCTTTTCCAAAATCCCCACCCCACCATGTAAAAACTCTGTCCCACACCCATTGCCCCCGCCCACCACCCCCACATGCAAACACTCTGCCACCAACCCCCAACCCCCCATTGCCCCCACCCTACCCCCACACATGTAAAACTGTCCACCCCCCCATTTTCCCCACTCCTTTCCACCCCACATGTAACACTCCCGTCCAACCACCCCTTGCCCCCACCCCACCACCCCACTGTAACACCCCTGTCCACCACCCCCTTGCCACCCCCGCCACCAACCCCACATGCAAAACTCGGCCCCCACCAACCCCCACCCATTGGGACACTCCTACCACCACACATTAAACCCCTCTGTCCACCACCCTTGCCACCTCCTCCAAAAAAACCCCTTTAACAAATGTCCCCCACCACCACCACCCTTTTCCACACTCCTCCACCCCCAAATGTAAAACTGTCCACCAACCCCCACCACCCTTGCCACACTTCCCCGCCACCCCCAAAGTAACACTTTTGTCCCCCACCCCTTGCCCCCTCCTACCACCACACCCTGTAACACTCTGTCCCCCACCCATTTCCCTTTCTACTACCAACCCCCATGTAACACTTCCCCACCACCCAAACCCCCTTGCCACACTCCTACCACCACACATGTAAAACTCTGTCCCACCACCCATTTGCCCCCACGGGGCCCACCACCCCACATGTAAAAACCTGCCCCACCCATTGCCACACGCCTACAACCACCCTTGTCCACACAAAAACCCACCTCAAAAATGGATCTTTTGTGTCTGGCAATATCCCCTTTTTCTTGAAACACTTCTTTTCAAACATTTACATTTGAATCCCTCAAACCCTTTTTGTTCAAAGGGTGTGGGGGTGAGGTTTGAGTCTTAGAAATCTTTTTCCCCACTCCAGACATTGAAAGATTTTTTAACACCACTGTGTGTCAGGGTGTTGTGGTGAGGGCAAATTTAGAGTAAAAAACTTTTCCCCCCCTTCCCCAAAATTGATGATTTTTAAAAAACCACTGTGTGTCAGGTGGTGGGGTGGTTTAGGGGGGAGACTTTTTTAGTAAAAATTTTTTTCCCCCACTCCAGACTTTATTATTTTTAAAAACTACTGGTGTCAGGGTGTGTGTGGGAAGGGGGGAAATTTAAGTAAAATTTTTTTCCCCCACTCCGGACATTGTATTTTTTAAAAACCACTGTGTATCGGGTGTGTTGGGTGAGGGTTTGATTATCATTAAAACTTTTCCCCACTCCACACATTCATGATTTTTTAAAACAACTGTGTATCAGGGTTGGTGTTTGGGGAGGTTAGCTTTAGAAATAAAAACTTTTTTTACACCCAGACATTCATGTTTTTTAAAACCCCCCTGGTATGAGGGTGTGTCCCGGTGAGGGCAGACTTCTGAGTAAATTTTTCCCCCACTCCAGACATTGATGAAATTTTTTAACCCCCCACTGTGTGTCAGGGGGTTTTTGTTCGGTGGGGGTAAAGGGTTTGAGTAAATCTTTTCCCACACCCTCAACATTCAAAGATTTTTTTAAAAACCAAATTGGGGTTTTCTCAAAGGGGGTTTTTTAAAAAAGTGCTCCCTGTGAATCTTCACCCTGCTGGGCAATATACTCTTTTTTTCCTTTAAACCTTGCCACAAAAACACATTTGAAAAATCCCTCAAATCAGTGTGTTTCAGGGTTGTGGGGGGAGGTTAGGGTTATCAATAAATCTTTTCCCACACTCCTCACATTCAAAGATTTTTTTAAAACCCCTGTTATCAGGGTGTGTGGGGGAGGTTAGACTTAAACAAAAAACTTTTCCCACCTCCCACTTCATGATTTTTTAAAAACCACGGGGTGCAGGGTGTGTGGGGGGTGAGGGGGGGAGACTTATAAACTAAAAATTTTTTCCCCCACTCCAGACATTGATATTTTTAAAAAACCCCTGTGTGTCAGGGGTTTTGTGTGGTGAGGACAGACCCTTTTTATAAAAACTTTTCCCACATCCGACATTTTAGGGTTTTAAAAACCCCGGGGGTGTACTCCCGGTTTTAAAAGGTTTCTTTTATGTGAAACTTCACGTGGCTGGCAATATTACTTTTTTGTCTTGAAAAACTTTCCCCAAAAAATCAATTTGAACTTCCCTATCAGAGTGTCTCAAGCCGTGTTGGGGGAGGGGAGACTGCAGGTAAATCTTTTTTCCCCCACCCCCAACATCATGATTCTTAAAACCACCCGTTTTGTCAGGGGGGGTGTCGGGTTAGACGAGACTTAAACAAAATTTTTTTCCCACACCCGACATTCATGATTTTTATCGCCCCCTGTGTGGGCAGGGTGGTGTGGTTTAATTTAGACTTACAACTAAATTTTTTTCCCCACTCCACATTCAGATCCTTGACCCACTGGGGTGTCAGGGGAATTTGGGGCTCTCAAGCAGACTCTTGCATCTAATGATTTTTCTACTTGTGAGCAACAAAAAATGTCTCGCCTTTTTGGCCTAAGCTGCCTGCCTCCAGGTGATTCTTGCCATCCCCCCCTGTGCCTCCCCAAGCTGAGGCACACCCTGCTGCTGCTCCCGGCCCCGGGGGTTTCTGCTGCCCCCTGCCACAGCCCCCCAGCGGGGCAATACTCACGGCGCACCCCATGGTGGGCGGTCCTGCCAGGGAAACTTTAAAGGGGTTTTTGGTGCGAGGGTGCCTTAGTGTGTAGCCCAAAAAAAAACCCCGCTGGGACTTTTGGGCCTCACCCCCTGCAACAGTGGTCACAGTCAGGAAAACAAGAGAGCCAGCTGGGAGGTGATCTCAGCACCTCAAAAAGTAGTCACCTTTAGGACAAAAGGGAAACCCGCTGGGAAATGGGGATCTCACCACCTGCAAAAGGGGGTTTACGTCAGGACACAGAGAGCAGCGGGAGTGGGGATTTCCCGCACCTGCAACGATTTGTCAGGGGGACAAGAGAGGGCAGCTGGGGGAGTGGGGATCTCACCACCTGCAACAGTGGGTTTACAGTCAGGGCACAGAGAGCCCGCGGGGGGTGTGGGTCTCAGCACCTGCAACCCTTAAATAGTCCAGGACACAAGGGACAGCTGGGGGTGGGGATCTCACCCCCTGCAACAGGGGGTCCCCAGTCGGACACAGGAGCCAAAGCGTTGCCCCTTTTCCCCTGTACACACACCCTGCTTTCCCATAAACGGCACACCCTGGGCTTCCCGGAAAACCCGATAAAATTTTTCGGGAAAGAAATTACCCATTCCCGGAAAAATCTTTATTAATTCTTTAATACAAGGGGAAAACTGCAGTTTAATACAAAACAGGGACTTGGTTACGTAAACCCGAATAACCCGACCCCCCGCTAGTTTTACTATAGTTTGGGCCCCGCTTAACCTGGCCCCTGGGGTGGAGTGGTTTGGGGTTCCCAAAGGGGGGTCACGTTTTACCTTTTAAAAGGCGATGAGGGTCTCTCTCAACTGTTGCTATTTCATTTAATATATTTGAATCATATAGTTTTTTAAATTTCGGCCTTTCAGGTTTTTTGAAGGGTTTTCGATTTTTATTGGGAAAAACAAGGAGCTGTCAACCTTCCCCTTACATTGGCTGGCAGCTCATGCGACCTGCCGGCCCCGGGGACCTTGGGCACATTCCCCCCCGCCCGGGCATTTTCCCAGAGAAGGGGGGGCGAAGGGTGGTGACCTCGCGGGGGTGGGGGGGTGATGGGGGCCCCCACCCCGGACCTTGGGGCCCCCCTCCCCCCCCCGGGACCACGCAATGGGGCCCACTATAACCCCAACCTGGACCCTTGGTTTAGAAGCCTAAAACCCAAAGCCCGGGGTAAATGCAAAAAAGATGCATTTACGACATTTTTGGGAAAGTGACAATCATTCTTAACAAAACAAAACATTTGGGGAAAAAATATTTTAAACCCCCGCACTCAATTTACCGGTTGAAAGTACCAAAATACCGTCAGATAATATAAAAAAAAATCAATAAAAAATAAAACCGGGACTCAAAAACATATTTAAAAGTTATCGTCAAAACCTATTGGTCCCAAGCCAAAATAATTTCACGGCTCCAATCACTGTTTGACATTAAAAACATAAAAAAAAAAATAAGGGAAACCACAAGAGGCCCGCAAGACCCTTTCACAGGGAGTTCCTGTTACTAATAAATAAAAATTAAATAAATAATAACTAATAAAAAAAACACTCGCTTTACGCCACCTGAAGGGGGGGACAGGGAGTTTCGTACAAAAAAGTTTTTTTCGTACCCAGGGTTTTTTTATTTTTTTCGTAAGTGATTTTTTAGCTTTTTCGTACATCCCGGGGTTGGGAAAGAACTCTAGTAATCAAGTTTAACTCTGAGTGAGAGTAGAAACACTATGGTTTCATATGACACAAAAACAAACTTTTTGGTGTATGAACCTCCTGGTGTACGAAACAACTTGTGTACGAACTGACTGCACCCCCCTGAAGGTTGCGGTCAGTAAAGCAGAGACATAAGAACATAAGAACATAAGGAAGCTACAAGAGGCTGGGAGACCTCCATGTGGTAGTTCCTGTTACTTAACACTACCTACAAATTTACATCCACCTTTCATCCCCATCCATGAATTTATCCAGCCTTCCTTTAAAGACCCCAATAGACTCCGCATTGACCACCTGACGACTGAGTCCATTCCAATCATTCACCACCCTATTTGTGAACCAGTTTATCCCTATTTCCTTTTTAAATCTACGCTTTTCAAGCTTGAATCCGTTACTTCTTGTTCTACCCTGGTTAATAACCATAAGAACTTTTCCTACATTGCCTTTATTGTATTTAATATAATGTAATATGCGTCGCAACCACATAGTTATTGAGTTAGGGGTGTTGTAAAAATTCCCTACACGTCAATAGCCTTATACAAGCCTCACTAAGTACATTGTCTCTATGGAAATGTTAGATAATAAATCAGACAAACAAGAAAAGCCTCATAAACCTGGAATTGGTGGGAGAATTATCAAAATAAACAGACTATATAGAGGGCACCACCAACGCCATATTTCTTCTAATTTTCACCAACTTTTTAAATATCGCATTAAAAATCATGGTAGATATATCAAAATTCATGCTATGAAATGCCGATTCTAAAACTGTTATCAGATCCAGGATTGAGCCAGGAACAAAAGGTTTTTTTTAAAATATATTTACATGGGCGGAGCCTAAGTCATGACTGTCACGGCGAGGCTGGCAGGGGCCCCAAGCGAGGCCACCGTGAGAAGGCCTGATGGATCGCCCGTGACGTCACACCATCTAGTTATTACCGCTCCGCTCCCCGTACAAGTTTACCTACCTAATATATGTTAAGTCAAATATTTATGAGTATAAAAGATATACCGTTATCTTCGGAAATGTTTGTTCTATAATATTTTCAAATAAAAAAACGTAAAACCCACAAAAGAAATGCCATTATGAGACTTTCAAGAAATATTCATGAACTTAATTAAACTCCTCGCCATTTAATATTTTGCGAATAAACTTTTTACATGGACAATATCAATAGAAGCGGAATTTCATTAGCTTTCCATTGATATATTTTGTTTTCTGATAAATAAATTAGAACCATGCATAAATTAGCGTTAACTAAATAAATAACCTCATCAATCGGGATAAATTACCCGATTTCATGATGTTATTTATTTAGTTAACGCTAATTTATTCATGGTTCTAATTCATTTATCAGAAACGGAAATATATCAATTGAAAGCTAATGAAATTCTGCTTCTATTGACATTCTCCATGTAAAAAGTTTTTTCGCAAAATATTAAATGGCGAAGAGTTTAAGTTCATGCATATTTCTTAAAAGTCTCATAATGGCATTTCTTTAGTGTGTTTTACGGTATTTTATTTGATAGTATTATAAAACAAACATTTCCGAAGATAACAGTACAGGAGAACCTAATTTAACCGGCATTTAAAACAACGGCAGCCTCAAAACAACGGCACTAATCGACCCAGGCATTTTTTTTTTTTTCTCTCTCTCTCTCTCCGGGCCTCCCAGCAGGGAGAACCACGGGCTAGCTTGAGCTCGTCAGAGAGATCCTGTGAAAAAAGAGAGGAGTGTTCGTGCTGCTGGTGTGCGACACGAGGACTAGCTTGTCCATCCTGACGAGGAGTGCGGGGTAGAAAGGGGCACTCAGCAGGATAACCCAGGCATTAATTAGGTATCATTATTTCAAAAACTGAGAAAATCGGCAGAAATTTAGTTCAAATTTGGCGGGGTACGCAGGGTTGGCAACCCTTTCATCCCTTTCACTGGTAAACTCTGGAACTCTCTTCCTGTTTCTAGTTTTCCACTTTCCTATGACTTAAATCTTTTCAAAAGAAGAGTAACAAGACACCTCCCGAACAAAATTGGCTCACCCCTCTTTTTTATTTTATTCTCTTACTGTCTTCTTTATAGGGACTGGCAACTAAGCGGGCTTTGTGTTACCCATTTTTGTTGTGCCCTTGGCCAGTTCCTTTGATGTATAAAAAAAAAAAAAAAAAAAAAATAATAAAAAAATAAATAAAAAAAAAAAAAAAAAAAAAGGGATTTTGGGCGATTCCATAAGAGTAACTCTCAAAACAACGGCAAAATGAGTTATCCGGCATGCGCTCCCCCCCCCGAGGGTACCGGATAAACGAGGTTCTCCTGTATATCTTTTATACTGATAAACATATATTAGGTAGGAAATTACCCAATTTCATGTTTTTTAAATTTAGTTAACGCTAATTTATGCATGCTGCTAATTCATTTATCACTAAATGAAATATATCAATGGAAAGCTAATTAAATTCCGCTTCTATTGACATTCTCCATGTAAAAAGTTTTCTCGCAAAATATTAAATGGCGAAGAGTTTCCGTTAATGCATATTTCTTGAAAGTCTCATAATAGCATTTCTTTAGTGTGTTTTACGGTTTTTTATTTGATAATATTATAGAACAAACATTTCCAAAGATAACAGTATATCTTTTATACTGATAAACATTATATTAGGTAGGTAAACTTGTACGGGGAGCGGAGCGGTGATAACTAGATGGTATGACGTCACGGGCGATCCATCAGGCCTTCTCTCACGGTGGCCTCGTCCCAAGGCCCAAGGCTTTCTGCTGCCCTGATAGGTTTATGGTGTAATGCGGGAAAATGGGTTAAAACTTTTGACTCATGATTGACGAAGAGTTTACGTTGAGTGGGAGGGGGTAAAGTAATATATAAATGTCCAGTAATTAAATGCGTCATTTTCCTTCACTCCTCAGTTCTGAATCACTATATATAAATATATTTTGACATATTTTGTACCGACGGTAGCTGGTGACGTCAGCGGGCCAGGCGAGAAGGAGGCAGGTAGCCATATTAGTTGTCTTTCGGTCCACGTGTAAGCTGTGGTAAGACGCGCGGGGAGGTGAGGCTATCAACCCTTTATAAGGTACGTGCGGGGAAAATGTGTTGGTGGGGATGTAGAGATTAATTATTTATCTTTTATAGCATGAAAGCTAATGGAATGTGTTATTCATAGGGTTTCAAGGTAGCGGTGTGAAGCTGGCGGTGGGAAGCCGGCGGGGTGAGCGGCAGTGAGCAGTGGGAACAGCTGTGAACGACCCTGGATACACCAGGATACAGCTAAGGCTTTGTTTCATAGCTGGAGTGTGTGGGTATTGATATTTTACTCAGAGAATCAGTGTGACGGGAAAGTTACACAGAGAATCAGTGTGACGGGACATTTACTCAGTGATTTAGGGTGAAGGAGTTATAGGGTTACGTTTTGAGCACGAGCTGAGAGTCGCGTCATGTCGATGTTATTAGCATTAAGTATGTATTTATGTTAAGACATTAGGTTAAGACATTAAGTTAAGACATTAGGTTAAGGAGTTGGGAAGTAATTACTGGTGAATCAGTAGTGTCAATATATTAAGATTCTGATAACGAGTTGTTATTCAGACCCATTAGTACTTACATATTTTCTTAATCTTATTTTTTTTTTTTCCCACTTATTGTGGGTGGTGGCAGCGTAATAGCCAGGATTGTGGAGCCCTTCGAGTTAACGTCAAAGCTATAAAGCTATAAAGGGGGGGCGCCACAATGGGATGGGGCTAGATTGTGTGTGTGTGTTGTTGGGGGAAGGGGGAGAGTCTGGGCACACGCTAGAAATGTAGCCTTTTCGCTCCTGGCTTTGTATTTGCCGAGCCCAAACCCCCAATGTTCCCACGCTAGTTAGCCACAGCCAAAGATTACTCTATACAGTATACTCTATATACTATACGGTATACTCTATATACTATACAGTATACTCTATATACTATACAGTATACTCTATATACTATACAGTATACTCTATATACTATACAGTATACAGTAGTCTTTGCCACAGCCAAGGCACACACGCTAGTTAGCCACAGCCAAAGACTACTCTATACAGTAACAGTAGTCTTTGCCACAGCCAAAAGGACACCGTAGTTAGCCCAGCCAAAACTTCTTACAGTAACAGTAGTCTTTTTCCACACCAAAGGGACACAGAGGTGTAACCCCCCTCCCTTTCCCCACACCCTGCCCCCACACACGCCAGCGGTATTTCCCCCTCACCCCTTCCTCAACCTTCCCCGCCCTCCCCACACACCCTACACAGCCCCAAAATTCCCCCACACTCTCACTCACCCCGGCCCCAAACC
>JACEEZ010025807.1:25000-32567 GCA_016584305.1 Chionoecetes opilio | reverse complement strand
GCATATAAGAAATATAAATTGTAGGCCCTTTTTACTCTCATAAACCCAAAAGGCTAATTAACGAGGCGAAAAGGGCACAAAGAGAACGTTTTATCAGGTAATATATGTGTGTGTGTGTGTGTGTGGTTTTTTTTTTTTTTTACATCTGTGCCTATAGCGCCTGTAAGCAGTGGTGACCCAGGGCTCGGATGGTAGGGTAGGCTCTGGAGGTTCACTTGAGGGTTCTGATGGTTGGTCCTCGCCCGTTGGTGGCGCAGGCAGGATTCTTATAGTGACGCCTGTGAGGCTCATGCCGCCCCCCTGTGTCCTCCGATGCACTCGCAGTCGAAGGTAGAGTTGATAGGCAGGGCATGTGGGTGTTCTTATGTCATGCTGGAAATTGGGGGTGAGTTGTATGGGGGTTTTATGACTGGTCAACGTTACTTGAAGGATATTATTTGGGGATGATTTGATAAAAGATTACAACTTGAATGGAGGATTTAACTTAGTCTTCTGACTTCACTATATGATTATAGTTTGACCACTTCTCACTACGGAGAGTACTGAACAAGGGGGTATACTTAAGGGGAAAAGATAATAAGGTTTAGGTTATGGGGATTTGCTGCCACCAGCCCTGATGAGTATTTCACTATGATTACTCCCGGGGCACGTTAGATTAATATTAATATTAGATTGATCTTGGTAGTCGTGGTTGGTACGAGGGGTTATACCGAAACAAGGCTTGGACTCTCTTGGAAGTGTGGGGAATTATTGTCCTAACTCAGAATAATCACCTGGGTTTTCATAATAACACAAGAACTATATTTGTAAATGATATCCTATTTATTTTGGAAACATGGTAAGTCTCTCACTTGAGATCATCTTCAGCATATAAGGGTTAACATTATACCGAGAAAAATCTACTCGGAAATAAGAAACTTGACTTCACACCCTGACGTAGGAATTTTCCTAAGTTATGAGATAAAGCTCTAATGAGCATAAATCTCCTTCACTAGAATTACCCTTCAGGGAATTGCCCTACACTAGGTAACATACCACTTAATATTTATAAATCACACATGGAAGATAGGTATCTAGTAGAGAAAGAAAATGGCGAGACAGTGTGGTATGTGTTTCAGTAAGACCATGTGGCCGTTTGATGAGGTTTCGCGCCAACCTTGAGGAGCGCGGAGAGAACACTCTGTTAATATCACTTATAAGGATGGGCGGAATATCTATGCCTTAGTGACACTGAACTGTACCTATATATTTATATAGAAATATATAGATGGAATATACTAAGGGAGAAAAACCACCGGAGCCCGGGGCAGATGTCTTACCTTGAGGAGCGCGGAGAGAACACTGACTCGTGCCCTGCGGGCTTTCCGCACCAAAAAAAAAGGAACCTGTTTGGAAAGTCTCACCGTGACCTTAAATGAACAACTTATAATCCCGAACCAACTATTTAAGTAATGAAAACTCGCGTATCCCCCGAAGAGGCCGTCCCTAATACAAACTGGCTACTTTGATATAAGAGAATTTAATGTCTTTAATCTAATATTCACGAAGGTTGGTTTTATATGTAATATCGACAATCCGAACACCTATTTCAGAGCGAGGTGGTATTGAAATTGTGTTTAGAACTTTGGTAGGCTTTCATTTTAGCGTGTATCATTATTACACCGCCCATATATGACCATAACCGATAACGATAGGGATTATTTTGAAAGCCATGAGGATTTTAGGAGGGCTCCTAAATCTGAGAAGATGGTTTGGAAAGAAAGAAAAGAATGGAATACGTTAGTTATGACTGATCGCAGAATAATTATCCTACGGATTGTGTCTCGCATACGGCATATCGGGGGGGGAATGGAAGGAAGGAAGAAAAAAGTGACGGGTGAAAACACGAAAGAAGATAGAACAAAATGGCGTCTAGGATGGCCAAATGTTGAGAAAAAATGGCGGAAAGCTAGAAATACGATGAGTCATCCTTAACAAAGAGAAAAAAATTAACTACTGACAAGACATAGCTCGGGAATTTCATAATAATAATTTTCCTACTATTTCCCGAATAATGGGCATTACACTTAGGCCACTCGACGGTGCAGAAAGGTTTTGGGTTTCTTCGGGGATCGATCTCGGGTCACCGAGAACGCCAGTCGGAGACTCTAACCGCTCCGCTACCGCCTCCCCGTGTGTGTGTGTGTGTGTGTGTGTGACTACATTCCAACACTATACCATTTACACACCACTAAAAAAAATCAACAAATCTAATTCTTACCGTAAATCAAAATAAAATAAAACCCAAAAAATAAATGTTTAATCTAACCCAAAATGCACACGTGTTGGCAAAAAGTATTCAATATTTGTTCTTCGCAGCAGGTGATTAAATTTTCATATTCCCTGGATTATGGGCTGGCAGGGCTGTGCAGGCAGGGGTGGAAGCTGGAGTGGTGGCGATGATGGCGGCGGCAGGGATGGAGGGCAAGAATGAGGGGTTTCCTAACGCGGCCACAGAACTCGGGGACACGATTGGGTTGCCGTCAAGGGAGGGCGGAAGGCTCACCTGTCATGCCGTGATCCTTGTCTCCTTCACTTCTGCAGACACGGACACTGCGCTCAGGTGAATAGTTCGTGATTTTGACGTATATGTTAGCACCCTTAGTAGTAGGGGTGGACTGGGGTGGTGGTAGTAGAGGTTGTAGTAGTAGAAGGAAAAGTAATAGTAGTAGTATAGGAACAGGAATAGAAGTAGTACTAGTAGTAGAAGTAAAAGGAAGAGAAGTAGTATAGTAATAGTAGAATTAATATAAGCTGAATCAGTATTAGTATATGTAGTAGAAAACATTTACCTACACACCTATTTAAAATGATTTCCAATTATCTTTATATATAAATAAAACAGTGCACTTACTCAAAGTCAGTTCCCATAATCCACACCGTCCCTTAAGGCTCCTTCACCCGATCAGTGGGGGACCTGTGGTGATCATGGTATCGGAGAATGCGTAGAAAATGATTGTGTAGATGTGCGATACAGATGCACCCGAGCATACTCACGCAGGTTCGTCAGTAACTCTAAAATCCAGTGAGGGCAGCTATAGTCTTTTTTTTTAACGAGGCGAAAAAAATACCGAAAATTCCATTCCATCTTAAGGTCTCATGCTTAAAATTTTGCCTATGCTTACTTGATAATATGATTAACTATGGTAAAATACAGCTGAAATTTAGAAGAAGCGTAGTATTCTCTTCTCCTGGCATCAAATATCAGTCAGTAAGCAGCAAGGGGTCAGGATTTTGCAACTCGTTAAAAAAAGCTTAGTATACCTGCCTCTCGTTTACCAGGCAGCAGTGACAAACGGGGTACTCAAACTCAGCATCACGCACCTCCCCAGACACTGAACAGGACACTGGGCACACAGGGGAGTCAGTATACATAAGAACATAAGAAAATGAGGAAGCTACAAGAGGCCACGAGACCTACACGAGGTAGTTCCTGTATAAGTATGAACAACATTTTTGCTGAACCACGCTATTTACCTTGCTTCGTTACAAGGCTTCAAAACTGATGTGTAGCATGCTCGGACACTCCAGGGCACACTGATTCTGTGAAAGGGCCTTGACGTACCTACCATTCACCACACGCCTGTCAAACTGGAAAAGCGTAGATTCAAAAAGGAAATAAGGAAATACTGGTTCACGAAATAGGGTGTTAAATGATTGATAATGGACTCAGTCGTCAGGTATTTAGTTTCGGAGTCATTAGGGAGCTTTAAAAGGAGGCTAGACAGCTTTATGGACGGAGATAAAAGGTGGATGTAAATAGTGTTAAGGGGACACCACACACCTGAGGACCAGAATCACTCAATTTTGACATTTTTCCTTTTGTTGCTAAAATTGTTCTTTTGGCCTAGAACTACAACGTATTATTATTTTTTTTCTTTCTTTTTCTTCAATGCTACCCCCCCCCCCCCCCCGTCCCCGTCCCCGCGTCCCTTCCTGGCCATTGCATCACCATCATAATTATTTGTAAAATTGTTCCTTTGGCCTAGAACTACAACGTAGTAGCTCTGAAACGCAAATATGAGCCATATTACCCATTCCCTGCCCCCCCCCCCCAATGCTATCCCTTCCGCGTCCCATCCTGGCGACAGCATCACCATCATAATTATTTGTATAAATTGAAAAAAAATATTTTCCCACGAAATAGGAATGTATACGAACGTTTTCTATCACCTCAATACATTAGACAATGGATGAATAAGAAGTTAGACTAAAGTAACTTGATAGTCAATAAGATAAGGTATATTCGTTGTTTTCTCATAACACGTTTTTTTTACTTTCACGGCCTACTCCTCCTGCCATTTTTGTAATACAGATCTAAAATTTTGCGCACTTTATACTTGCATACATATGTGTACAATAACACAGCGGATTTTGATTACATTGACAGGCGGAATTTCTGGAATTTTTCTTACTCAAGATATTACATTATTTTCAGAATGGCATTTTCAACCTTTTTCGGAGTGATAGGAGAATTTACCTTCGTAACTTTATTGTTGAATGTTTACAGAATACCCTAAGCTAAAATTAATATCTCATCAAACAAAGAATTTTTCGATTTTAAGTAAATTTCCATATGACAGCATATACAAAAAAAAATCCAATAGTAATGAAACTAGGTCAGATAATGTAAACGGTCACGAAAAACACGATGGAGATAAGATTTTGGCTCTAAAAGCAGCCTGGGAAATTTTGGCATGACCTGTGTGGTGTTCCCTTAAGTAACAGGAACTACCTCGTGTAGGTTTTGCGGCCTCCTGTAGCTTCTTTATGTTCTTATGTTCTTATGCCTGTCGCTCCCACATCAAAGCCTCTTGCACTGAAGTACGTCGTCACCACTCACGCCACTCTCCTTAACGGGACAGCAAACAGGAGAATGGCATAAGTACCTTAGCAAATCATATAACAGCTGTAAACCCTATTAAGACATTAGTGTTAGTGGATGGAATGTATGTATTGTTTTAAGATTCTTTAGTCGTCATTGCAACGCTGTCTAAGAAAAGGGTTAGGAGGCTAGGAGGGAGATAGGAATGTTGGGGTGTCTTTCTGTGTCTTTATGTTTCTGTGTCTTTCTCTAACTACGTTTTGGTTGCCAGGAAAGTGGGATTCGGTTTATTATTACTACTAGATTCTGCTTTCTTCTCTTACCCAGCCACCATCTTCATTCATATTCCTCCCTTCCTCCTCCTCCTCCTCCTCCTCCTCCTCCTCCTCCTCCTCCTCCTCCTCCTCCTCCTCCTCCTCCTCCTCCTCCTCCTCCTCCTCCTCCTCCTCCTCTTCTTTCTTACACTTAACCTTCTTTGCCCTCATCTTCCTTTTAACTTCTTTGTTCTTTGTTTCCTTTTTTATTTAGTTTATTCATTAGTCTTCCTCATTTTACTTCTCTTTGTCTTCTTCTTCGCCCTCCTACTCCTGCAGCACTCCTTTGTTTCTTCCTTCCGTCCATCATAATCATTATCATCATCATCATAATCACCGTCAAGTATAAGAACATAAGAACCAAAAAAAATAAGGAGGCTACAAGAGGCTGGGAGACCTACACGTGGTAGTTCCTGTTACTTAACTCTATCTACATCCACCTTTCATCCCCATCCAATAAATTGTCTAGCATCCTTTTAAAGCTCCCTAATGACTCCCCACGAACTATCTCACGACTGAGTCCATTCCAATCATTTACCACCCTCTTTGTGAACCAGTTTTTCCCTATTTCTTTTTTAAATCTACGCTTTTCCAGTTTGAATCCGTTACTTCTTATATTATAAAGTATATGTATAAAGTATATGTATAAAGTATTATTAATCCCTTCACAACCAGATATTTCCTTTGTTATAAAAAAATGTATGTTGTCGAGCCATAAAATTACGAAAAGTAACGGAATATACCAAATTAGCTAGTGGACAAGGATACTGAACAGGTCATATCTATAAAATGTTGCTAATATTCACTAAAAATCGTCTAATGTTACCCAAATTACAATGGAAATTACGCTCTGGGTCTCAAAGGTTATAATGACAAAGCATCGATCCCTCAAGGTTCGTGGAGGCGTCTGGTCTGTGGCGGCGCCCTATGACTCGCGTGTTGGTGGTGGGCGTCGAGAGGGAGGTGGAGAGGGCGCTGCTTCACCCTGCTCTTCGTAACACCCTCCAGGCTCGCTTCCTGGCCCTTCAACGTCTCCAGGGTGATGACCTAGCGCAGGATGCAGGTCAGTAATGGTTTTAGATTAGTTTGAATAGATTTAGGGTTAGATTTAGATAGGATTTGGATAGGATTAGATTTAAGATTAGGATTAGTTGGTTTAATGGATTAGTGCAGGATGCAGGTTAGTAATAGTTTTTTATTAGTTACTCCTTGTTTATTTCGTTTCGTTTTCTGTTACGTAACGTGAAGGAATAGTTACTCCCTGTTAAAAATAATGATGGTGTTTCATTTCGTTTTCTATTAAGGAAGATGAAGGCAATAGTTACTCCCTGTTATGGTGCTTCAATACGTTTTCTATGATGTAAGGTGAAAGATGCATATTATTTATTTTGTCCTGAGAAATGTCCCAAAGTAGATAGTTTTTTCGCATATAATTTTTCTACTTTATATTACAATACTTGTCACACTAACAAGTAAACTGGCAAAAGAAATACAAGTATATATATATATATATATATATATATGGATAAATGCCAACAAGATATAACAGTATATAAGCCAAATACTGATCTTTTTAATCATCGCATGTGCGTATGTATGATAAAGTAATGATAAATGCTCATAACTTTCTCACTTAACCCCTTCACGCCCAGATCTTTCCTTTGCTACATAAAATTGTCTGTTTTTAGCCATAAAATTACGAAAATTACGAAAATTACATTAATATACCAAATTAGCTAGTGGACAAAGATACTAAATAGGTCATATATATAAAATATCGCTTATATGCACTAAAAATCGTGTAATGGTAGCCAGATTACAATGGAAATTACGTTATGGGTCTCAAGGGGTTAATTACTAAGCGAAAAGAAATCTATGAAAACTGAAGAAAACACTATAGATAATTGTTACTATACGTGCAATAGGCTCCTGTACTTAACTGACCTGACATCTGGTGGCCATCTGGGAACCTCACGTCAGCTCTAGTACTGCGGCTCAAGGGGTGGCAGGCTAGACTTATTTGCCATTGTTCTCTACAAAACCAGCTACAAACTAGGGGGGGGGGGGCACTCAGTAGAGCACATACCTCCGCCCGAATATTTCATCAATTATATATCAATATTATATATATATATAAATATATATAATATAAATATATATATATATAAATATATATATATATAAATATATATATATATAAATTATATATATATATAAATATATATATATAAATATATATATATATAATATATTATATATAAATATATATATATAATATATATATATATAAATATATATATATATATAAATATATATAAAATATATAATATAATATATATATAAAAATAATATATATATATAATATATATATATAATAAATATATATATA
>JACEEZ010025807.1:17500-20000 GCA_016584305.1 Chionoecetes opilio | reverse complement strand
TTCCGACCTTCCCCACGCCGCGATGCACTTTTTAATCCTGGTCTCGACCTGGTCTCGAGCCAAACTCCGAGACCAGAAGCTTCGAGACCAAGATCAAGACCAAGACCACATCAAACGAGACCAAGACCAAGACCAAGACCACATCAAACTGGTCTCGAGACCGATCTCGAGACCAAAACCAGTCTCGGGACCTTCAAGACTGATAGAAATTCATGTGTGTATTGTTGATCTAGTTGTATTTTCAGGGCCGGAGCTATATTCGTATGGCCCCGTCTCCATATCTACATTTTTTCATTCATCCCTAGTGTGGGTGAGTGTGTGTGTGTGTGTGTTTGTGTGTGTGTGTGTGTGTGTGTGTGTGTGTGTGTGTGTGTGTGTGTGTTGTGTGTGTGTGTGTGTGTGTGTGTGTGTGTGTGTGTGTGTGTGTGTGTGTGCCCTGCGGTTATAAGGCCAATGTCTGTTACCTCAGCGCCACGCCTGGACCTCGGGGGACACGCGCTGCGGGTGGTGACGCTGCAGTACCTGCCGTGGATCCAGGTGCGGCCCTTGGAGGGGTCGCGGCTGCTGCTGCTGGACTGTGTGGACCGCCGCGTGCTGGACTTCCTGACCCGCAGCCTCAACTTTACGTGAGTGTTGCGGGACTCTCCTTGGTGTTATAGGCCGTTTATTATTATTATTATTATTATTATTTTTATTATTATTCCGACTCCTAGCTATCTCGTTGTACGGTGATGAAAAGGAAAGACACGATCACCCTACATATCCGTCCTCCAATCACAGCTCGACATGGGCGGCCATTGACTGTAATCTATCGCGGCCAGGATACTTCAACACATATAATCATATAAGATGGATTACAAAACATTATTATCGGTATTTTTATTAGCATTATTATTATCATTACTAGCCGCAAAGCCGCCCTCCGGGCGGACTTTTTGGCTAGCTCCTGCGGAGGGCTATTGGTGGGCCTTCGACCCACCAAACACAGACTCTCTAGATAGCCCCTTCTAACTTTCCTGAAATCATGGATGTAGAAATGTATGTATTAACCCCACCCATTCACATCACCCCCAACCCATTCACCACCCATTACCCATCACCCCCCACCCATTCACTCACCCATTACCCATCATCCCCCACCCATTCACTCACCCATTACCCATCACCATACACCCATTCACTCACCCATTACCCATCACCCCCCACCTTTTCCCTTTCACCCATCACCCATCACCCCCAACCCATAACCCCTCACCCATTCACTCACCCATCACCCCACACCCATTCCACACCCCCCCATCACCCTACATCAAGGTTTCCTCAATTCTCCCCAACCCACTTTTTTTTCACAATTCTTGCTAATAGGCTGATAAAAAAAATAAAAAAAAAAGTTATGGGGATCACCCCCAAAAATGGCCTTTTAAACCTTCCCCCGGCAACCTGGTTCCAAAACTGTGCCATATGATGGGATTGCGCCACGGGGGGGGAACCCTTTAAGCACACACCCCAACAACACACAACACACACACACACACACACCACACACACAAAACCCCACACACCACCCCACACACCACACACACCACACACACCACACACACACAGACATACACACACACTTTCGCTTATATTATTATAGATTATTATTATTATTATTATTATTATTTGTATTATTAATATTATTATTATTATTATAGGAAGGTTATCATACATCTACATTGCGTTGTACATGGATTTACCGATGTATCAATTCCGTAAATATGTATCAAGTAATCTGATTTCTCGGACGGACTGTAGGCGAAGCTGAATTTCGTATTGGCTTTTGCGACACTAGACGAATTATTTCCATCAAAAAAGTACTAAATGCATTAGCATTGCTTCAAAATGCATAAAAAACTCAACATGAAAATAAGATATATGATAAGTTTTTTACCTTTATATGTGCTATAATCTTAGAGGAAACTTTTCGTCAATGAGCACATGGATATCCTACATCATGTTTTCCTGCATGGTGGCCGCGGTGGGAATGCCATGGTTGCCTTGACGCTGCTACGAGGTTTACAAGTTTACAAGTTTATGAAAGATAATGGGAGGGAGATAACAGCACAGTGGATGTAAAGAACACAGAAATACAGAAATACAGAACAGGAATACAAGAACACACAAATACAGAACAGGAATACAAGAACACAGAAATACAGAAATACAGAACAGGAATACAAGAACACAGAAATACAGAACAGGAATACAAAAACACACAAATACAGAACAGGAATACAAGAACACACAAATACAGAACAGGAATACAAGAACACACAAATACAGAAATACAGAACAGGAATACAAGAACACAGAAATACAGAAATACAGAACAGGAATACAAGAACACAGTAATACATAACAGGAATAAAAGAACACACATATACAGAAATACCGAACAAGTTTGAAAAGCTGCCGGGTGATCTGGCTTGCTATTTTCAATACTTTGTGTAATATAACA
>JACEEZ010025807.1:10000-12500 GCA_016584305.1 Chionoecetes opilio | reverse complement strand
CGAATATTTCATCAAAATATATATATATATATATATATATATAATATATATATATATATATATATATATATATATATATATATTATATATATATATATATATATATATAATATATTATATATATATATATATGCACTCAGTATGAGCGCATACCTCCGGCCGAATATTTCATCAATTGGTTGCCATGGCAACAGTTGTCAATAGATTTCATCCAAAATTAAATCAGTTCTTCCTTATACCAAATAGACTTGGTATACCGAGTTTGGTCCAAATCTATTCGTAACTTTTCGAGAAATCCTGTACACTAACAGACAGACAGACAGACAGACAGACAGACAGACAGACACAGACAGACAGATCGGGGTGAAAACATAACCCCTCCAACTTCGTTGGCGGAGGTAATTACGTTCTGGGTCACAAGTCTTTAAATACACCTACATCTGTACCTACAAAACATACCTAATTACTCTTTTACTTGTTCAAAACCTGTTCATCCTTTGCTCCACACGTAATTGTTACCTACACCTTAATCACCACCTTGTTTACCGCTGCTCTAACCACCACTAATCACTCTTGCTTTACCTTCAACCTCCTTAGCCTGTTTCTACTTAACTATGTCATTATTTTTCTTCCTTTTTCTTCTTTATCTCTCTTTCTGTTCTTTCTTCTTCTCTTTACTACTTCCTCTTTCTACTTTACTGTTACTACTACTCTACTCTTTGCTACTTTTACTACTTCCTCTTTCTACTTTACTGTTACTACTACTCTACTCTTTGCTACTTTTACTACTTCCTCTTTCTACTTTACTATGTTACTACAACTCTATTCCTTACTACTTCCTCTTTCTACTTTGTTACTACTACTTTACTCTTTACTACTTTTACTATTTCCTCTTTCTACTGTTACTACTACACTACTCATAACTACTTTTACTGCTTCCTCTTTCTACTTTACTATGTTATCTACTACTCTATTCCTTACTATTTCCTCTTTCTACTTTGTTACTACTACTTTACTCTTTACTACTTTTACTATTTCCTCTTTCTACTTTAATGTTACTACTACTCAACTCTTTACTACTTTTACTACTTCCTCTTTCTAATTTACTGTTACTACTACTTTACTCTTTACTACTTTTACTACTGCCTCTTTCTACTTTACTATGTTACTACTACTCTACTTTTTACTACGTTTACTGCTTCCTCTTTCTACTCTACTTTGTTACTACTACTTTACTCTTTACTACTTTTATTACTTCCTCTTTCTACTTTACTCTGTTACTACTACTTTACTCTTTACTACTTTTACTACTTCCTCTTTCTAATTTACTCTGTTACTACTACTCTACTCTTTACTACTTTTACTGCTTCCTCTTGCTAATTTACTCTGTTACTACTACTCTACTCTTTACTACCTACTTCCTCTTTCTAATTTACTCTGTTACTACTACTCTACTCTTTACTACTTTTACTGCTTCTCTTTCTACTTCACTATGACATTATTTCTCTTCCTTGTTCTTCTTCTTTTATTTGCTTTTCTCTTCGAATCAAAGTCTGAATTAGCTCATCATAATTAACTATGCATTTGTTTCTTTCTTTTCGTTATCTGTATTCTCCCCAATCGATATTTTTTTATTTAGTCCAGTCTCATTGTTCTTTAAATACTTATCTCATTCCCTTAATTTTATCACATTCTTTTTACATATCATTTCATTTTACCTTGCAATGACATTTTTTCTACTTGTATATTCATTTCTTGTATCCAATTTACTGTATTAGTTGTTTAATTTATGTATTACTTGTATAATTTATGTATTACTTGTATAATTTATGTATTACTTGTATAATTTATGTATTACTTGTATAATTTATGTATTACTTGTATAATTTATGTATTACTTGTATAATTTATGTATTACTTGTATAATTTATGTATTACTTGTATAATTTATGTATTACTTGTATAATTTATGTATTACTTGTATCCAATTGACTATGTTTCTATCTGTCCTTGCAATCATCTACAAAACATTTATCCTAACTATATACTATTTGGAACTACCATTACATCTTACTACTACTTTTCTACGATGTAACACTTACTAATCATCACAAAATCATCAATCTAAATCCCAAATCTACTCCAATAAGCAACTGATTTTCCATAAATTTATCCATTTTCACCTAGTTTTAATTTCAACATCCAGATAATCGTCCTCTACACCCTCCCCCTTTCGCCCATTTGCAACTTCTGAGTCCAAACCAGCTCTCTCGCCGCCTTTTATATACCCTGCAGCCCTGATCCCGCCAGCCAATCAGCGCACAGATCCCCGGTGGATAGCGAGCGCTGATTGGCCAGTCCACCGCCACCTACTACGTCATCAGTCTTGCCTTGCCCGAGACGAGGCCGCGGCAGCCCAATCATTTTTCAGCGTAATCATTCCCTATTAGCTTCCCGGCTCTCTCTCTCTCTCTCTCTCTCTCTCTCTCTCTCTCTCTCT
>JACEEZ010025807.1:0-2500 GCA_016584305.1 Chionoecetes opilio | reverse complement strand
ATTCCTATGACTCCTTTAACCCCTTGAGACCCAGAACGTAATTTCCAATGTAATTTGGCTACCATTAGACGGTTTTTAGTGAATATAAGCAATATGTTATAGATATGACCTGTTTAGAATCCTTACTCACTAGCTAATTTGGTATATTAAGTTAGTTTTCGTGATTTTATGGCTAACAACAGACAATTTTATTATACAAAGGAAATATCTGGGCATGAAGGGGTTAAAGATGTCAATACCGTGGTTATAAGTATGAGATAAACTTTTATTAGCCTACTCAATACGAGAAAAATATATATAAAAGGTTTGATAGGAATTGAAAAGCAAGTATAGGCTACTACATATATATATATATTTTTTTTTTTTTTTTTATACATTTTGTGTCTATAGCGCCTGTAGGCAGTGATGACCCAGGGCTCGGATGGTAGGCTCTGGAGGTTCACTTGAGGGTTCTGATGGTTGGTCCTCGCCCGTTGGATGATTACACTGGGGAACAAATTTTTGTTGAGTTAGGTCTGACACTTGTTATTAAGTAATTTTTGGGTGCTGAATCCAAAAACTGATCTCAGTTTTCTCTATCACGTCAAGTTTTTGAACTGTAGGATTTTCGTGTTTCTTAAAAAATATGAAAAAATACTGTACATAACAGTAACAGTGCTTATTTATAAAAAGTTGCAAATGTTAACATACAATGAAAAAATAAAAAGAAATAGGCATGAATAGAATGTTTATTTAACATTATCATGTTTTTAGAAAGGTTTAAGGCTATAATTGTGTGCAGGTTTAAGGTAAAAAATTTACGTTTGTAGCTTTGTCTGGAGTGTTCAACTTGAGGACTATCGCGTTTGATGCTCCAACAATAGTCAGCCATCATATGCACATCCCATCTCCCCTGGTAACGTTTTTCCTAACCTTCAAATTTTGGGGTGAAATCGTTCACCTTGCTCGCCCGCTAGCAGCACCAAAAGATTTTCCGGAAAGTTGGCAAGATGGCTATGCAAAAAATGAAACTTTAATACTCATGTTGAAAACCAAGCGCTTTGTAGCTCTCCAATAGTTTCTGAAAAAATTTTCTTTTGTAATTACTTGCACGTGTATTTCCAAGAAAGTTCTTGACGACGTCTTTGAATGATAGCCAAGCATCTTTTCAAGGTCTGACATAGTACCGTTGGAAATGTTCATTTTGATGAGCTGTCGAATTGTGGACCATCAAACACACCGGCTTTATTTTTTCAATTGACAGTCCAGGGAAAAGCCAAGATGATGTACTTCAAACAGTCGCCATCAGTTGACAATGCTTTTTCAAATTGTTTCATGAGACCTAGTTTTATGTGCAGAGGTGGGAATATTTTTCTTCCCGTCAACAAGTGGCTCATGTACAATGTTAGGATCTCCAGGTTTAAGATCAGATCTCGGAGGCCAATTCGTCTGAAACCCAATGCTTCTCTCGAGCTCTGCTATCCCCCCATACAGAGAAAGCAGGGATACTTTTTGTATCCACGGTGTTGACCAAGAAGGAAGGACACCATTTTAAGGTCAACACAGATGACCCAATTTTGTTTTTCATATTGCAATAACTCAATGACTCTCTTTTCATCTCCATATTCTTCACGAAGACAGACCGGAATGCCCAATAGGGGGCTGCGCCAAACAAATTGGCCAAACAAAAAAAAGTTTTACTACAGCTCACAAGTGGAATTTTGCTTATCTGGAGGGTAAGCTGTGAAGAAAAAACTTGACGTGCTAGAAAAAAACTGACTACAGATTTGGAATCAGCATGCCAATTTTAGTCTAAATAAGCTCAACAATCTAACTCAACAATTTTTTTTTCTTCAAATTGTTCCCCAGTTAATTATATATCGCCCGCATTATATGATGAATAGGCTACGTAAATAGTTAAGTATCGTGCTAATAGCCTATTCAAGCCTAAGCAGTGTTAGCCTAATACACAAGACTATTATTTAGATGCACACAATTTATTGATTATGATTGATTATGATTATTGATTATTGATTATTGATTATTGATTATGATGATTATTATTTTATGCACAGACAGATGCTCCTCGCCCCCCTCCTCCCCTAAAAACAATAATCGACATATTAACCCCTTGAGGCCCAGAACGTAATTTCCATTGTAATTTGGCTACCATTAGATCCTTTTTAGTTAATATAAGCAACATTTTATAGATATGACCTGTTTAGTATCATTGTCGACTAACTAAATTGGTATATTCAGTTACTTTTCGTAATTTTATGGCTAACAACATACGAATTTTTATAGCAAAATATGTGAGATCTGGGTGTGAAGGTAGGAACAAAACTCAAACATATATGACAGGGTAATTACATATATGACAGGGTAAATTAAAAAAAAAAAAAAAAAAAAAAAAAAAAAAAAAAAAAAAAAAAAAAAAAAAAAAAAAAATAAATTAAAGCCAGGGTAACTACATATATGACAGGGTAACTACATATATGACAGGGTAACTACATTATAAGGG
>JACEEZ010025806.1:47367-88897 GCA_016584305.1 Chionoecetes opilio | reverse complement strand
CCAAGGACCGCCCCCTTTGGAAAAAGATTTTCCCCTTTTGTATTAAATTTTTACTGCCTGGCGCCTCTTTTTTTAACTATAGAAAAAAATTTTTATTGATCAAAAAACCACATGTGAACCCGTGGGGGCCCCCGTCTCTTTTGCTGTCCCCCGCGCGAGGGCCGGAAATATTTTAAAAATACACGTACCAAAGAGAGAGAGAGAGAGAGAGAGAGAGAGAGAGAGAGAGAAGGAGAGAGAGAGAAATGTATGACTAGCCGCAAAGCCGCCCACCGGGGGGGATTTTTTGGCTAGCCCCGCGGAGGGCTTTTGGTGGGCCTTCGGCCCACCACCCACTCCCCAGATACCCCCTTCTAGCTTTCCTGAAACAGGGATGTAAATGATGTATAACCCCAAAACCCTTCACATCACCCCCAACCTATTCACTCACCCTTCCCCATCACCCCCCCCCATTCCTCACCATTACCCTCACACCCCACCCATTACTCCCCTTTCCCTATCACCACACCCCATTCACTACCCTTTAAACCCATACCCCCCTTTTTCACTCACCAACCCCACCCCCATTCCCCTCCCCCCCACCCATTCACCACCATTCCCCATCACCCTACATCAAGGTTTCCTAAATTCTCGAAAACCCCTTTTTTTCAAATTCTCGTATTAGGCTGCTAAAAAAAAAAAAAAAAAAGGGGATCGGATCTTTATAAGTGGGCTTAAAACCTTTCCCCTGATCGAGCTGGTTCCCAAACGTGCCAAAATGGATTGGGCACTGGGGCGGAAAAATAGCGCGGACAAAACACACACACACACAAAAACACACCAGACAACTTTCGCTTATATTATTATAGATGTTCACCAAAAGGGCTTGTGTTTGAGGTGTGTATGTGTGTGTTGGTTGTTTAGTCTGTGGTTTTTTATGTGTGTGTGTATGTATGTGTTGTGTATGTGTGTATTTACCCATGGTCTTGTCAACGGAACTGCTGGGGTCTACTAGAATTTTACCCTCCCGAAAAGACCCTTTGGGGTCGAAGGTTTAAACCCATCTTTGGGTAATGCTGGGACCTCACACCCCCCCATCCCCTGCTCAAGTGGGATAGTAACCGCCCACATTTGTTAGTGAAAAATCCCCGGGAGCGAGTTGGGATAGAACGCTGGACCACCTAATGGCCTGCCTGGCGTT
Source organism: Chionoecetes opilio (assembly GCA_016584305.1). Taxonomy (NCBI): domain Eukaryota; kingdom Metazoa; phylum Arthropoda; class Malacostraca; order Decapoda; family Majidae; genus Chionoecetes; species Chionoecetes opilio. The sequence continues at coordinate 87,717 of JACEEZ010025806.1, read as the reverse complement.
CTAATCCTCAGTCAGGCGGTGTGAGGTGGGGGTGCAAGGCGGTGTGTCTCAAGGCTGTCAAAGAGTCGAGTCCAGTTCCGCACGCACGCGCGCGCGCACACACACCACACAACACCACACACACACACACACACACACACACACACACACACACACACACACACACACACACACACACACACACACACACACACACACACACACACACACATTTTTTTTTTCTTCTCTCTCTCTCCTCTCTCCTCTCTCTCTCTCTCTCTCCTCTCTCTCTCTCTCCTCTCATCTCTCTTCTCTCTCTCTCTCTCTCTCTCTCTCTCTCTCTCTCTCTCTCTCTCGTGTGTCACGTCGCAACGGACCATTATTTTCTGTCATGTAACCATGACTTTGCGATTCTGAGCGATCTGAATACGCCTTGCTATTGTGTGTGTGTTTGTGTGTGTATGTATGAGAGAGAGAGAGAGAGAGAGAGAGAGAGAGAGAGAGAGAGAGAGAGAAGAGAGAGAGAGGAGAGAGAGAGAGAGAGAGAGGAGAGAGAGAAGGGGGGGGGGCAAGGCAAGGCTGTTTATCTGATCCAGGGTGACATTCCAGGGAGCGGGGAGATGGATGTTGGCCCTTAAGGTGACGTCAGCCGCTTGTTAACATTTAATGAGGATGACATTGCAGAGTATTAAAAAACGGCAGAGTCCCCTACAGCGACTACCCATATGGGAGGCCCGTTCTAGGGTATTCTAGAGTCATCAGCCTGAAAGAGAGAGAGAGAGAGAGAGAAGAGAGAGAGAGAGAGAGAGAGAGAGAGAGAGAGAGAGAGAGAGAGAGGAGAGAGAGAGAGAGAATTTATGAGTATTTAAAACTGTTGCGTATAGTCAAGAGAGCTACATAACTTTGATCCGTCACATGCGTTGATATTCTTACTGAACTCTTGCTGTTGACGTGTGTATGATGATGTAATGGGAATGAAGTACTGATTTCCCTCTACGTAACGGATGTGTCATAGTATTTACTAGATGGTCTTTAGCTAATGTATTCGTAATTCATGAGCTGTTTTGACTGAAATTAATGCATCAAGTCAGCGTGACGATGTGTTTTTTGCCCCTGTGACGCTGAAAGAGAGAGAGAGAGAGAGAGAGAGAGAGAGAGAGAGAGAGAGAGAGAGAGAGAGAGAGAGAGACCAACAAAACAAAAACACACGAAAAACGGGGTAACAACACTATAAACAATTCAAAAAGGGTACAAACGTGTGAAAGCGAAAAATCCTCAACGTGACTCGGCAAACAGTGGCATACGCAGCATCTCAAGGGCGAAGAAATCAACCCTGTAACCTTCATTAACCTCGAGAGGAGGCGAGACCACGCACGCTCATGTGAAAGGGAAAGAGAGAAAGAAAGAAATCACCTCTATAGTGTCAAGTAACAATAATGTAATACAATAGTAGTCCTCGTAATATTAGTACTATCGTAGATAACAGTAAAGTCGCCAGGACAAACTTTTCTTTCTGTTTACAGACGTGTGGTGGTGTTAATACTTACATTGCTAAGATCCATGATTTCAGGAAAGTTAGAAGGGGCTATCTGGAGAGTCTGTGTCATTTTGTGTCTACATCTGTGTCATATTAGGGCTATAAATGAACAAATTACAAAAATATCTACAAAAGTGGCTACCAACAGTGAAGTCGCCATCTAGTGTTTATTTACTGAGTGTCGTACCGCTGTCGTCGTCGCCCGAAAAAAAAAACGCGTAGGAAATTTGAAACCGTCTATACTTGCAGATACAAAGCATAAAACAACGCTGAAACAGGGTAGATTATACAGTCATGATATAAACTACTGTGTATCATCTTCAGTGGAACATAAAAATTAGTAGTAATGCTATAATTCGTAATATTTGGCGCCTGGCGACATGACTGCAGGTGGCGACTTGACTGTTATCTACGGTACTCGTTGCGCTATCCATTCGTGGTGTCCATATCTCTTTATCTTTCAAGGTGGGGGGGTTTCTATTGACGTGCTTGTACGTTGTTTTATCTCCTTTTGAGTGTTGGCAGCGTGTTTGTTATATTATTACAGCCAGTCTGTTATAGTTTGTTTATATGTTATAGTCCGTCACTGAACCCGAGAACCTTACACTGAAGCACCGCCCAAGGTCATTTCAGTGTCACTTGTTGCACTCACTCACATGTTCACCCTCATAATATTGATGATGGTGTTGATACTGATGCGTTCGCGAACATGCCAGCGATACGATTCTAATATTCGCACAAGATTATACAAAATACTAGTTCCTGACTTCTATCGGTGATGCCTAAGAAGAAACCGAATGTTGTTTGTCCCAGAACGAGTATATAATAATTTTCACACCATCTTAGCCTCATGTATATCATTTGCTATAGTGAGTACTCGTGCATTACTCTGGGAACACCTCCATAGGGACTAGTGGCAGGTAGATAAGATAAGATAGATAAGATTAGTGACAGGTAGGATCAACCCTCTTGTTTACCTACGACTTTCCTTTGGCAACGATGTATAATTATTATAGTAAATTTACGGTTCAAACAGCCCAGAAGCCCGGCCCCCGCTTCTCCCCCCCTTTTTTCTACGTGGTATATAGTTATCGATCCAAAAAGGAGAAATGGCCATCTTCATTCAGCATAACCCGATCGCTCGCATTTTATTTTAATAAACTCGTAAAAACTTACTATGTGTGTTGTGGGGAACTGCCGGCGCTGGTAAAAACTGGAGGAGGGTGGTGAGAGGACAAACAAGGCGACTTCGAGACCCACTAACAACAATACGAGATGTGAAGCAGGACTGTGGTGGTGTTGGTGGTGTCCTTAGCATCCACGGCAGGCAGCAGACAGACGGGACGTCAACTACTGTGGCAAGTGGCAAACTCTGCTGGTCGAACCTTGTGCAGCGGACGGGAGTGGGAAGGGAGAGGTAGGGAGGGGGATGGTTGCCTCAGGGTTAGGAGAAAGGTAGTATGCACAGGTACCAGACAACCATACGTGTTCTTTCGTGGCCTTAGATCTGGAAACACAGCGATGATGATTGACTACTGAGGAAGGTTATTTAGTGTGACTTCGGTGCAGCTTCATATTCCTGTTTGGGAACCCTTTGACCCTCTCATAAAAACCGGTCTGTCCTGTCGCGCCATGAAAAAAATTACTCCAAAATTGGTCAGGAGCGCAATCACTTATCATGGCCTGCGATAACTCTGTACATTAGTCTTATCACATTTATGGAATTTGAGAGAATTGAATATTATTATTAAAAGTAAAGTAACGATGGGGGAATACGCGTATGCTACGCGTGGCCTCGGGTCATCTCCGTTCGCATTAGACTTTGAGCCTGTGCGTGGGTAATATTTTTTTTTTCGGCAGAGTAGCTAATATATCAGAATGCTAGTTCAGATGGCTGCCGTGATCCAAATCGGTTTTTGAGTAGTTTTTTATTATCCTTTTGCAAACTCAGAAGAATTTGAATAAACTTATGATTTTATCTATTTATTTAAGTTATTAATTGAATTTTATTTATAATTTCCTTATAAAAGAACAGCCCAAAAGGTCCGTTGTCTGTACTTTTGTTTTACAATTTCTTTGATACTTTAATTTCTTTAATTGGTACATTAATTTGATGGCTTAAGTACTGTAGTACTTGTAATGTGAGCCAAAATTTAGCAAATTAACTTTATACCCACGTGCAATGGCAGGGGTGCGATTAAAACAGTCTCTTTTTAAAAAGAATAATATTTCGGGGCAAAGATGAGGGAGTTAGCCGAAGCCCCCCGGTTGGTACTGGAACTGGTCGCGCTAGTGAACTGTCGCCGATTTTTAACGGCGATGTCTTTTATTTCCATTTTTCACGCGGCTGGGAGTTCCAATTGTCGGCCGACAGTTCTAGTTCTTGACTGAATTACAGACCAATATATCATTTAATAAGCTTTTAATCATGTTTCTGCATTCAGGGATTAAATACCAGCAATAACTGAACTATCAAGGCTTCCAATGGGAGGAAATTTACTTGTAAAGTTTGTCAACACCCTTCTCCTGACTCCTCCCCCTTGGAGGACTGACCTAGCGCAGAATCGACAAGCGACGCAAGGCGATCGCAATAAGTACGGCCCTAGGTTCTTGAAGACACCTTCCCTCCCTTCCCTTAATCTCCATTCTCTCATTCCATCCTTTCCTCCTCTATTTCATCCTTGTTCGAGACAGACTTATAGGAGCCAACGGAACATATATAATATATATATATAATATTCTATTATCTATATATATATAGATATATATATATCTATTATATATATATATCATAATAGAGCTTCCAGCAATTAACTGAAACTATCAAAAGACTTTGTCATGGGAGAAATATACAAGTAAAAGTTGTCTAAAGCTCCTCCTTGACGCCGCCTCATTGGAGATTAGCGCGGAAGAATACCCTACCCGCCCTTTCCCCCCCCCACTGGGAGAGTGTCCCACGGGTGTGTCCTCCACCGTTCCGTCGTTGCCCGAAAAGAAAACGAGTATCGAAATTTGAAAACCGTATATACCTTTAGATACAAGGCATAAAAAACAACGCTGAAAGCATGGGTAGAAGTACAGTTATAGAAACTACTGGTATCATCTTCAGTGGGCACATACAAATCCATAGTGATCTTAATTTCGCAAATATGGCGCCTGGCGAAATTAGTGCAGGTGGCGCCTTTAGTGTTATCTACGGCAGTAGTACGTATTTATTTATTTAAGGTTTATTTATGTAATCATAATAAATGCTTGGGGGTCGATAACGAAATCTGGGGATTTCAAGAAGGGGTCTGGTGGGTACAAGGAAACTAACCACGTTAGGCATCGCGGCCTCTTGTAGCGTCCTTATTTCTCCTATGTTCTATGTGTATATATATTATATATTAATAGATATATTATATATATATATAGTAATATATATATAATATATATATATAATATGCATACACACACCACAACGACAAACACCAGAGAGAGAGAGAGAGGAGAGAGAGAGAGAGAGATATGAAAATATATATACATTATTATATATTATAAATATATACTATATATATATATATATATATATATATATATTTTCATATCTTCTCTCTCTCTCTCTCTCTCTCTCTCTCTCTCTCTCTCTCTCTCTCTCTCTCTCTCTCTCTCTCTCTCTCTCTCTCTCCTCTCTCTCTCTCTCTCTCTCTCTCTCTCCTCTCTCTCTCTATCTCTCTCTCTCTCTCTCTCTCTCTCTCTATTATATTATATTTTTTATTATATATAATATAATATATAATATAATATATATATATATATATATTGTGTGTGTGTATGTATATATATTCTATATATATACTATATATATATATATCTGTATATATATTTTTATATACTATATATATATTATATATATATATATCTATAGATTTACACACACCACACCAGACCCCTTCTGGAAAATTCCATTCGAATATCAACCCCCAAGCAATTTATTATGATTACATAAAGAAACTAAAAAAAAAAAAAAAATTGCACTTAGGCCAATCCTTTATGATGAAACTAAAAATGCACACACCACACACACCCACACACACACACACACACAACACACACACACCACCACACACACACACACCACACACACACACACACACATACACACCACCCTGGAAAGCTCGGTGGGTTATAGCGTCAGCACCAATCTGTCGTCGGAATCGATCCCCGGTCCCCACTCATTACCGGGGATTTTTTCAATGATAAATTACTGTCTACCTTAAAGCAAGTGGATGGGTGGGTAGACTGGGTGTGGTGTGGAGTGCCCAGATTACCCAAAAAGTCGGTATTTATGAGCTCCAAGCTCGCAACGGAGGGTGAAACTGGCCGATTGCTGAGTACGACTCGCAGTGGACAAGACCCATAAGTGAACCATGGCCGTGGCGGATTTACATGAGGTTAATGAGGCTGCAGCCTCAGGCCCCGGGCATTAAGGTCCCGATGAATAGATAAGTAGATAAAATAAATAAAAAATAGGATTTAATAAAATATAGTAACTAAAAAACATGTACGTATAAGAACACTGATATACTGAAGGCAGCCATAACTCGACATTCAGAGTCTGGTAGTATATTTTGGCAACTGTTACTAGGTCTTTTATATTATGCAGTTATTTAATAAACATTTCGTAATGATTCAAACAATAAAGTATTTTGAATAGTGGATCAAAATCACGGTCTTCGAAGCGAGTTGATGTGAGTGAGTGAGTGGAAAATAAGTGGTGAGGTATGAGTGTGGGCAGTAAATGAGTGGTAAGGTATGGATGTGGGAGTAATGAGTGGTGAGGTATGGTGTGAGTAATAATTAGCGTGGGGAGTAATGAGTGGTGAGGTATGGATGTTTGAGTTGAATGAATGGTGAGGTATGGATGTGGTGAGTAAGAGCGGTTTGAGGTATGGCTGTGTGATTAATGAGTGGGAGTATGGAGTGGGAGTAATGAGTGGTGAGGTATGGGTGTGGGAGTAAGAGTGGTGAGTATGGGTGTGGAGTAATGACGTGGTGAGGTATGAGTGTGGGAGTAATGAGTGGTTGACGATGGAGCTGTTGAGTAATGAGGGTGAGGTATGAGTGGGTAGTAATGAGTGGTGAGGTATGGGGTGTGGCTAGTAATGGTGGTAAGGTATTGGGTGTGGGAGTTATTGAGTGGTGAGGTATGGGTGTGGGAAGTAATGGTGGTGAGGTATGAGTGTCGCCGTACATGAGTGTGCGGTATGAGTGGAGTAATGGTGCGTGAGAGCTATGAGTGTGGGAGTAATTGAAGTGGTGAGGTATGGGGTGTTGGAGTAATGAGTGTGAGGATTGGATGTGGGAATAATGAGTAGTGAGGTATGGGCCCTGTGTGGAATGAGTGGTGAGCTATGGTGTGTGAGAAATGAGTGGTGAGGTATGAGGTGGGGAGTATAGTGGTGAGCTATGAGTGTGGTTAGTAAGAGTGGTGAGGATTTTTAGTGTGTGAGTAATGAGGGTGTAATGAGTGGTGAGGCTATGAGTTTCGGAGTAATGAGTGTGAGTAATGAGGGTGAGCTTATGAGTGTGGGAGTAATAGTGGTGAGGTATGGGTGTTTGAGTAATGAGTGGTGAGGTATGGGTGTGGTGAGTAATGAGGTGGTGAGCTATGAGTGTGGGAGTAATGAGTGGTGAGGTAATAGGGTGTAGTGAGTAATGAGTGGTGAGGATGGGTGTGTGAGTAATGAGTGGTGAGGTAGGGGTGGTTTTGAGTAATGAGTGGTGAGAAGGTATGGGTGTGTGAGTAATGAGTGGTGGAGGTATGGGGTGTGTGAGTAAATGATTGGTGAGGGTATGGAATGTGTGAGTAATGATTGGTGAGCTATGAGTGGGGGAGTAATGAGTGTGAGTATGGGTGTGGAGTAATGAGTGGTGAGGTAGGTGTGTTGTGTAATGAGTGGTGAGGTGTGGATCGTTGTGGAGTAATGAGTGGTGAGTAGGGTGTGTGAGTAAATGAGTGGGAGGTATGGATGTGGGAGTAATGCGTGGTGAGGTATGGATGTGTGGTAATGAGTGGTGAGTATGGATGTTGTGAGTAATGAGTGGTGAGCTTGAGTGTGGGAGTAATCAGTGGTGAGGTTATGGGTTTTCCCTTCGTGTGAGTAAGAGTGGAGTGGTGAGGTATGGGTGTGTGAGTAAATGAGTGGTGGAGGTATGGACTGTCGGGAGTAATAAGAGTAATATGCTTGGTGAGGTATGGATGTGTGAGTAAGAGTGGTGAGGTAATGGGATGTGTGTAGTAATGAGTGGTGAGGTATGGATGTGTGAGTAATGAGTGGTGAGCTATTGGATGTGTGAGTAATGAGTGGTGAGGTATGGATGTGTGAGTAATGAGTGGTTGAGGTATGGATGTGCTGAGTTAATGAGTGGTGAGGTATGGATGTGTGAGTAATGAGTGGTGAGGTATGGAGTGGGACTAATGAGGGGTGAGCTAGGATGTGTGAAGTTAATGATGTGGTGAGGTAATGGATGTGTGAGTAATGAGTGTGGAGGTATGGATGTGTGAGTAATGAGTGGTGAGTATGGATGTGGGAGTAATGAGTGGTGGAGGTAGGGATGTGGAGTAATGCGGGGTGAGGTATGGATGTGTGAGTAAGAGTGGTGGGGTAGGATGGGGAGTAATGCGTGGTTGTGGGTATGGATGTGTGAGTAAAGAGTGGTGAGCTATGGATGTGTGAGTAATGCGGGGGGGTGAGGTATGGATGTGTGAGTAATGAGGGGTGGAGGTTATGGATGTGTGAGTAAATGATGGGAGGTATGGATGTGTGAGTAATGAGGTGGGAGCTATGGATGTGGAGTAATGAGGGTGAGGTTCATGGATGTGTGAGTAATGATTGGTGAGGTATGGGATGTGGGATTAATGAGTGGTGAGGTATGGATGGGGGAAGTAATGAGTGGTGAGGTATGGATGGTGAGTAATGCGTGGTGGAGGTTATGTATGTGGGAGTAATGCGTGTGAGGTATGGTATGGTGAGTAATGAGTGGGAGTATGGATGTGGGAGTAATGCGTGGTGAGGTATTGGATGTGTGAGTAATGATGTGGTTAGGTATGGATGTGTGTGTACTGAGTTATGAGGTATGAAGTGTGGTAGTAAGAGTGGTGATATATATGAGGGTGGTAGTAATGAGTGGTGATATATATGAGTGTGGGTAGTAAAGAGTGGCGATATAATACGTATGGGTGTAGTAGTAAATGGAGTGGTGAGGGGATGGGCAGAGCTGTCGGCAATAAATACCATTGAAGTATTTTAAATACTAAATTACATGGTGAGAAATGATCTAAATACCAAAATACTAAATAACATTTTAGGAATGTACTTTATAATTACATGTGTAAATACATTTTATATACGCATATAATTTTACATGGATCAGTAAGTCTTGAATTATCAATACTAAAGCTTGATAAATTATAAAGGATACTTTCCTATTTGTATATGTAATAATGATTGATTAAACTTGAGTAATTGAGATTATTAATGAGGTTTTATTGAGGAATTATCTGCTTAAAACGTATTTATATTTTTTATATATGAGTTGTCAGTCAGTTAATCACTCGCTTGTAAACATATATATTAACTGCTAATAATTACGTAGTGAATACCCTAACTACGTATAAGTAAACACGGTTATTATAACTTCCATACAGGATATGTTGCTGACTTTGTGTAATGCCGGAAATTCGGTGAGAGGACAGGATGGAAATTCCTATTCATCACGATTCCCGGGTTATGTATCTGTAAGAAGGAAAAAGGTCTCAAAACCATAGTTTGGTCTGGGGAAGTTGTCGCTAGGGCCAGTATATGGAGGAACAGGGTTATTCTTATTATACGTCAGGCCAATCAATCTTTTCTGTTCTCGTAATATTTATCTTCGTTCTTTCTACCATCTTTCTTCTTTCTCCCACTTCTATCTCCCCCCCCCCCCCCCCCCCCTCCATACCCTCAGAAACCACGAGTCCAAATGCGTGGGACATTTATTTCGTGACCGTCAATAACTGGTAGAGTCAAAACTTCATCCTCCCCTCACCCTCCTGACAGATCAAAAAACACTCTTAGATTCTTAATGTCCTTCAAAACAGACACAATAATGACAGATTACGTTTATAAATGGGTGGGTTAGTCGAGTTATTCGCTAAATTAAAAGTCGACCAACCTTTTTTTTTCGACTCCTCTTACCCCGTCACTCTATAAAACGCGTTCGTGGGCTTGACCGAAAGGAAGTAACACCTTTCCCCGGATATTAGAATAAACGTATTAAATTCTTCTATATCAAATTAAAAGAACTGCATTATAGGCAGCCATTTCATATGTATACTTGCTTCGTTAGCTAATTAGAGTCATTCGAAGTCTTATATCCCCATCAGGGGAAGTCTCATAAGTATCCGAACATCTCTTTTTTTTCCCACTTCTCCTCCCAACTTTGCCTTGGTATACCACGAGGAGGTTAGTCGTCTCTCCGCTTCCTTCAAGGTAAGATATGCAGTAACTCGCCCCTATTTCCCCCCCCCCTCTTTGTTATAATATATCTATCTATATATCTATATATAGGTACAGTTGTTTAGGTTTCATTAACGCATAGGAGGCCTTGCCTGTCCTAAGTAACACTGTAAGTGTTATTAAATGAGTCGTCTCCGCTTCCTTCAAGGCTCCGGCGAGTGTCTCTGCCGGAAAAGAAACCAGGCCACATGGTACAGTGAATCCCACACCAACCCATTACTCTCACATTTTCTCTCCTATATATATATTCCAGGTATACCTATAGTGCTCAGTTGATACGGACATAGATGGTAGTTCTAGGAATATAATTCAGTGAGGTAGGTTATGCTCTGTAGAGCTTTCCTGCGCCAAAATAAGAGTTATACATGTATCTAGGTTCTCAAACAAGAGAAATAATATTTCATGGTGAATAAACCGGATGATGTTTAAAGTATAGCTTCTTGTGTTTATTGCAAAAACTCCAGGTGATTATTCCCTTGTTATGGAAATACTTCCCCACGTTCTCAAAAAGAGCTTCAGCCTTACTCGGTGTAATAATAAGTACCCACCCCGACTACCAATAATTCTCATATAGTAAATCGTGTTCAGGGAGTAAACCATAGAACTACTCGCCTGGACTGGTGGCAGCATTTCCCCTTACTAAACCCTAAGTTCATCCCAATTCAGTTGTGACGAGATTTTATTAATCTGAAGAATTCTAACAAATTAATATCATTCAACCCAAAGGTGTCAGTTACGTAAAAAAAATCTGGCATCACACTTTACATCAAATGAATCAGTGCATTTTTAGAAACATTATAAACATATAATTATATATCTATGTAATATATAATATATATAATTATACGTTTATCTTTCCTCCTCTGTTTCACCGTGAGACCCATGAACAGTTGAACACCTTGCACTATGATAGCTCAATCACAGGACAAATGCCTAGTTGTCAGCATAAAGTATATAGTCCAGTCAAAATACGAAAAAAAAAACCTTTACCCTGAACAAATTCCAAGAAAGCGTTTTATTGTTTTTTTTGGTAGTATTACATGTAGGGAAAAACATACTAAAAGTTTACCAAAATATGGTTACCACAAAGGGTCCAAATGTGACGTCAAAGAATATGGCCGCCAAAGCTATAAAATGTTAAGGGGATCGTTTCCCCTATCGGGCAATTTTTTTTGTTATTGAACCTACAAACGTGAAAGTTGGTATATATACGTAAAATTTAATTCTAAGAACTTTTTGTTCATGAAAAAAAAATAGATTTTCCTCATAGAAAACTACGGATAGAAAACGTGATTTTAGGGGGGGGGGGTTTCCAAACCCTACTCCTCCTTGAGTTTTTGACGTAGGGCGATGATATGGGTATCATTGGATGCGGAAAGACTTGGGCTACAAATTTAAGTAAGCACTTTTTTTATTTTCCTCCTCTGAAATTTTAAAAAAAAATCAGTAAAAAGTTCAAAATGTTAGGTTGTTCCAAAACAAAATGAACATAATGTTCTTGACGGAGGTTCTCTTCTCCATCGACTGAAGTGGTCAGAAGGAAAGACATATTGTTCAATCGCTGACGACTATGCATCTTTCACAGTAAAGCACTATGGTAAGGCTACGATAGTATTTGATGGTTACATTGGAGGACCAAACACTAAGGACATTACCCATCAGAGACGGCGCAAAAATCGAACAAGTAACAAAGTGAACATTGCGGAAGGAACGAAATTTGTCGGGAAAAAGGAGGATTTCCTTTCTAATGTGGAGAACAAACAGTCTCTTATCAATCTGATTTCACAACGCATGAAGGACAGAGGTTGCAACGTAATACAATCAGAGGGGGATGCAGATGTGGAGATTGTTAAGGCAGCAGTGTCAATGTCATCCAACAAAAGGACTAGTCTCATTGGCGAAGATACAGATCTATTGGTGTTGTTACTTCATCACGCGTCAACCAGCGATGGCAACAAGCTTTATTTCTACTCGGATAAAGGGAGTCCTGCAACGTATACGACATTAAGGTTATGAAGAAGTTGCTTGGAAACGATGTCTGCAGCAGTCTTCTGTTCCTGCATGCATTCACGGGATGCGATACCACTTCCGCGGTTTTTGGAATCGGAAAAAAACTCGCTCTACACAAGGTTTTGAAGGGAGACTCTGTCTTCAATAGCTGTGCTAAGATGTTTACCACACCTAAGAAAAACATAGCTGAGATTGAAGACGCTGGGTGTAAAGCGATGGTGGCATTGTTCGGGGGCAAACCTGGAGACAATCTGTCTGCAATGAGGTATTCTAGTCTCTGCCGAAAAGTTGGTTCAGCCAAAAGCTTTATTACACCTGAACGACTGCCACCGACCTCCTCTGCAACGAAGTATCATGCCCTTCGGAGTTACCTCCAAGTGATGCTTTGGATGGACAATGGTGAGGCCATGGACACTACTGAATGGGGATGGGAATTGCAGAACAACAGTCTAGTTCCAGTGATGATGGATACTTCACCTGCGCCAGAAAAACTTCTGAAAATAATTCACTGCAATTGTTCTCGTGGTTGTAGTACACTTCGGTGCACTTGCAAAACACACGGACTTATCTGTTCACGGGTATGCGGACCATGTCAAGAAGGGCATTGTGACAATATGAGTGAGGAAGCAGTGTCTGATGATGAAAATAGAGACTATTAAACTGACACGGTTATTCAGTGATGAAGTAGGTCTTAAAATGCACTGTGTATTCTATAATTTTTAGAAATGTACATGTATGTCATGACGTCATTGATGACGTCATGACCTCGCCTGTCCGTGTAGTTAGTATAAAACTTTGTATAAAAATTGTTATATCAACATATATAGTATAAAAAATGTAAACTCTTCTGTAACCTACAGCTACAGCTTTGAAATAAGGAAATAGTGGTTATTTTTAGTGCGATGGCTGTCATCGTCTTATGACGTCATAGTTAGGATCTTTGTGGTGATCAATTTTTGGTAAACTTTTAGTATGTTGTTCCCCACATATAATGTATAGGTGTATAGTCCCTCAAATAGTCCCTCAAAGTAAAAAAAATGAAAAAAAAATGCAAATTTTCATTTTTTTATTTTTTTTTTATTTTTGAGGGGCTATAATTTTTGATTTAATTAGAAAATAAAAAAAAATCGCCCTTGACGTCCTAGCGGCTTTATTCCTCTTTCGAATGACACCTCTACCGACTCTCTCCGACTGATATTGACGGAGGAGTAGTCTTTGGAGGGACCCCCCTAAAATCACGTTTTCTTTCGCTAACTCGTTTTCTATGCGTCAAATCAAAATTTTCCCAAAAGACGACCCCTATTTTTTTTACTTGTTTTATATATGTACCAAGTTTCAAAGATGTAGGTTTAATAATAAAGAAAAAAAAAAATTTGGGGAGTCGATCCCCTTAACATTTTATAGCTTTGGCGGCCATATCTTTGACGTCACATTTGAACCCTTTGTGGTAAACCATATTTTGGTAAACTTTTAGTATGTTTTTCCCTACATGTAATACTACCAAAAAAAACAATAAAACGCTTTCTTGGAATTTGTTCAGGGTCAAACCGTATTTTGACTGGACTAATAGGGTCAACGACCTACATACCAGAAGTGATAAGAAGCCAGAATCACGAGGAGGAGGACAGATAAACGTATAATCTATAATAATATAAGCGAAAGTGTGTGTGTGTGTGTGTGTGTTGTCTGTCTGTCTGTCTGTCCGCGATAGGTGCCGCCCCCCGTGGCGGAATCCCATCATATGTCACAGTTTTGGAACCAGCTCGACCAGGGGAAGGTTTTAAGCCCACTTATGAGATGATCCAATTACTTTTTTTTCTTTTTTTTTTTGCAGCCTATTAGCGAGAATTGTGAAAAAAAAATGTGGGTTGCGAGAATAGAGGAAACCTTGATGTAGGGTGATGGGTAATGGGTAAGTGAATGGGTGGGGTGATGGGTGAGTGAATGGGTGGGGGGTGATGGGTGATTTGTGAGGGAATAGGTGGGGGGTGATGGGTAATGGGTGAGTGAATGGGTGTGTGGTGATGGGTAATGGGTGAGTGAATGGGTGGGGGGTGATGGGTAATGGGTGAGTGAATGGGTGGGGGGAATACATACATTTCTACATCCATGATTTCAGGAAAGCTAGAAGGGGCTATCTGGAGAGTCTGTGTTTGGTGGGCCTTCGGCCCACCAAACACAGGCGGTGGGCCAAAGGCCCACCAATAGCCCTCCGCAGGAGCTAGCCAAAAAGGCCGCCCGGCGGGCGGCTTTGCGGCTAGTTATTTATATATTACAGATATATAATTATATGTTTATAATGTTTCTAAAAATGCACTGATTCATTTGATGTAAAGTACATGCACCTATCCTGTATGGAAGTTATAATACGTGTTATACGTAATACGTAATTAGGTGTAATTCACTAGTATTAGTTATGCAAGTTAATATATATGTTAGGAGTGATAACTGACTGACATGAGTATTTAAATACAATGTATTTAAATACTCATTAAAGTATTTAAATACTGTATTAAAATACGTGAAAACCAATGTATTTATAAATAGTTCTAAATACACAAATGTATTTAAATACAAATGTATTTAAATACTGCCCAGCTCTGGCTATGGGTGTGAGTAATGAGTGGTGAGGTATGGATGTGTGAGTAATGAGTGGTGAGGTATGGATGTGTGAGTAGTTAATGAGTGGTGAGGTATGGATGTGTGAGTAATGAGTGGTGAGGTATGGGTGTGTGAGTAATGAGTGGTGTGGTATGGATGTGTGAGTAATGAGTGGTGAGGTATGGGTGTGTGATTAATAAGTGGTGAGGTATGGATGTGTGAGTAATGAGTGGTGAGGTATGGATGTGGGAGTAATGAGTGGTGAGGTATGAGTGTGGTAGTAATGAGTGGTGAGGTATGGGTGTGGGAGTAATGAGTAGTGAGGTATGGATGTGTGAGTAATGAGTGGTGAGGTATGGATGTGGGAGTAATGAGTGGTGAGGTATGAGTGTGGTAGTAATGAGTGGTAAGGTATGGGTGTGGGAGTAATGAGTGGTGAGGTATGGGTGTGTGAGTAATGAGTGGTGAGGTATGGATGTGTGAGTAATGAGTGGTGAGGTATGGGTGTGTGAGTAATGAGTGGTGAGGTATGGGTGTGGGAGTAATGAGTGGTGAGGTATGGATGTGGGAGTAATGAGTGGTGAGGTATGGGTGTGGGAGTAATGAGTGGTGAGGTATGGGTGTGTGAGTAATGAGTGGTGAGGTATGGATGTGTGAGTAACGAGTGGTGAGGTATGGATGTGGGAGTAATGAGTGGTGAGGTATGGATGTGTGAGTAATGAGTGGTGAGGTATGGGTGTGGTAGTAATGAGTGGTGAGATTTGACTGTCCTTTTTTCATTAAATTGTCCTTTTTTCATTAAATTGTCCTATTTCCATGGGAATTCTGTCTTTTATTTATGTTAGATCAGTGGTTCCTAACCTTTGTTCTGTTGTTTCCCCCTTCCCCCTGTTCAACCATCCGGATTTCCCACCTTCATGTGGTGAAGAAAATAAGTAGCCCAAAACACAACATTTACTTGCTTAATAACAAGTATATAGACACTACCCTCTCTATATATATACACTTAAAGAAAAAAGAAGTCAATAGCTGAACTCTGAACTCTAAGGCCCGTACCGAGAGTCATGACGGTAGGCGGTAGAACGACGAGCGGCAGACCTTCGCTTACCATAAGAGGGATAAAATACCCTGTAATTTTGGAACGAAGAGCAGGGACGCGGTGGCGGTCAAGGTTGAAGACATGGGTACACCCGTGTCTTCACGCAACCTTCGATGAATTTTTATTACATTCCTAATCTGGAGGGATTAAGAGATATGTTAAAAAATTTCTTGCCAATATGTATTTAAGTATAAGTATAAGATTATTAGGTATTACATATGCGGCAATAAGTGATTTTAGTGATAATAATTAAGGAGGTTCAGGATAGAGGGGTGGGTAGTGGCTTGAGCCGTCGCCATCATGAAGGTCGCTGCCAGAACCCGCCAGGACGGTTCTCTTACCGCATATGTTCACATGAGCGGTAGAGAAACTTACGTATACACGCCTCTACTGTTCATTAACTTCATTAAATATATATTTCATCAACTTCATAGCCGATCGCAACGTTTCTGTTGATGTTTTTTATGAGTATAAGGGCAAATTCGCATTATACACTATTTTAGTCGTACTGCTGGCTCCGCAGTTTGAAGCAACATTGTTGCCAATACACCGCCGCGTGAAACCTCAACCAACCCTCCCTTTCTGTTCACTCGGTAACGATTTGAAGGTTCTACCGCGACCTTACCTTCGTCGGTACGTCGTCATTCGTCGCTCTACCGCCTCGACTCTCGGTACGGGCCTTAGGCCCGTACCGAGAGTCGTAGTCTCGTACCGTAGTCGAGAGCTCATATGATGAAATCTTACGATTCAAGAAATCTGTTGCCCATGCAACATCAGGGATCCAAGGCTTGATCCCCCTCCTCACCAATCCTTTTAACCAAATCCCTCTATGCTGGAACTACCTCGTGTAGGTCTCACGGCCTCTTGTAGTTTCCTTATTTTCTTATGTTCTAAAAGTCTAGAGTGCATTTACAACGGGATCTTAATACTTAGTGCAGTACTCTCCATTGACTCAAGGAAGCAGGAATGAGTGTGACAATTGCCCTGTTATAGTTTTTCCTTCCTATTACTTTTCATAACAAAACCTATTTATCGGCGAAGATGTGAAGGAGAAAGCTGGATACACTCTGCTTCGGCTATATTGACCGGGATTCGAAGCCATGTCTCTAGATTCGTAGATATGAACGGTAGCTACTACAGTACTAACTTTATATTGATAATGACTGCAAGTACTGCCGTCAGAGAGCAATAGGTATAGACGTTAGATATGATAGTCACTATTTAACTTTTTATGGTACATCCTGCCATCGCTGCCCTCCTCCTTTACACTTTATCGCATTTCACCGTCCAGACATTCACTCTTATAACATTTACATGTCACTTGCATATCAATTACCGTAGATAACACTATAGTCGCCACCTGTACTGATGTCGCCAGCCGCCATATACAGTATTACGAATTATAGCATCACTACTGATTTGTATGTGCCACTGAAGATGATACACAGTAGTTTATATCATGACTGTATAATCTACCCTGTTTCAGTGTTGTTTTATGCTTTGTATCTGCAAGTATAAACTGTTTCAAATTTCACTACTCATTTTTTTTTCGGGTGACGACAGACACCAGCTGGCAGGAGGACATAAACACTAGCTGGCGATCTTAGTGTAGCCGTTACCAACGTCGCCACTCGGTTGATATTTTGGTAATTTGTTCATTTATATAGCCATAATATGACACAGATGAAGACACAAAATGACACAGACTCTCCAGATAGCCTCTTCTAACTTTCTTGAAATCATGGATGTAGAAATTTAAGTATTAACGCCACCAAACTTCTGTAAATAGAAAAAAAAACTTTGTCCTGGCGACTTTAGTGTTGTGGTAGGTAATAGCATCCCACACGCACTTCATAACCAATTTTTTCTCCTTTCGTTCCCCGTCTGTTATTTATAAGTCACTCTGCATGGAAGGATATTTTAGGCAGGTAAAAACGTGTTACCTGTTGAGATGGACGGCAAAAAAATGTGAGTCTTTATAAAGCGGTGACGGCGAAAGTAACGTTCTTGCCCCATGGAACCCATTGGTCGTCCGCCATCAAGTGGCTGCCATCGAGGCCGAAAGGGCTTGTCTGCCTGTGGGAGGTGAGGAGGAAGTGAGGACCGAGAGGGAGGATAACAATTGTGTAGCTTTGGTTACGTTAGGTATAAGGAGAGGTGGGAAGGGAGTGTAGGAGGTAAAGTGTTACGTGGAGATGGGAAAAAAATGAGGGGTCTTAGAAGGGAGACGGGTATGTGAAGGGTAGATTGACGGGAAACGGGTAGCTGGCATCGGGGTAGAGAAGGGAGGAGGGTAGTGGTTGAAGGGGTAGAGGAAGGGAGGAAGGGAGGGAGGGAGGATGTTGAAGGGGTAGAGGAAGGAGGAGGGGTAGTGGGAAGGGAGAAGGGAAGGAGGGTAGTGGTATTGAAGGGGTAAGGAAGGGAGGGAGGGTAGTGGTGAGGGGTTAGAGGAAGGGGGAGGGTAGTGGGTGAAGGAGGGAGGGAGGTAGGGGAGGGTAGTGGGAAGGGGGAGATGGAAAGGGGAGATGGAAAAGAAGGAGAGGAGGCGGGAGAATGGAAAACTGGAAAAAGAACGAGAAGCAAGGAAAGGGAAGAAGTCATTTATGGTTTTAGGGTGTTAGGGTGTTAGGGTGTTAAGTATTAACCCTTATATAGTCCAAGAATTTTAGATTTATTTTAATGGTGAACTTTAAAATTAATCCTAACAAGCTGAATTTTTCGTCACTGATAGTCGATGATGCACAGAACAACATACTAAAAATCCCCGTAAATCCCTATTGTGCTTCTCGAAATATATACACCTTTACATTGTTGGCAAATTTTTTTTTTTGGCCAAAAATTTTTTTTTTTTTTTTTCAGTATGTGTACAAGTTTATGGCAAAACGAAGTTGTTCCTGTGATTTTTTTTTATTTACACACAAGAAAAAAGTTATAAGCATTTTAATTGTACCAATTCCACACCACCCAGGAGGTTGGTACGTGGCGCGTTGCTTTTTTTTGCGTGGAAGATATTGCAGTATTGCAATTGAGAGCAGTATTGGAGAAATGTACGATCTTGGACGGCATGCTGATATGACACTGTGAAATTGCTGTGATTTGCCGATCACTGCTGGACGGTGAAGTAGCTGGTCCTTTGATAATATATTTCAATAAATGCAGCAATGAGTTTGGAACATCTGCAGCACTGCCATTGAGATCATTAATATTTGGGTATTCTGAACATTTATAAACTGTTGTCCTGATATCATCTGGTATAATTGAAGCAGCCATCTCAATAATGGAGAATTTATCATGTTGTGTTGCCTTGGATTCCAACTTCTGCCGGAGAATCGCGTGACTAGCATCACGAAAACTTAGTATAACTTCTTTCCCTTGACTTCCACTGCTAATAAGGTTTTCTCCATAGTGGTCTTTCAGTTTGGTTTTAAGGTGTTGAAAACCATAACCCTCATCTACACAAAGAAAGCCATTGTATAGAGTTTTAATTTCCTGTGATGAATACTGACATTCTTTGTTTTTTTTCCAGGAAATTGCACAATTCGTCAAATGCTGTGGCTTTATGCACTAAATAGGCCTGGAATGGGTAGACCTTGTAGCATTAATATCTTTATAAATTTTTGGAATCTAGGTAAAACAACTGTGCACACTTTCGATGATATTTTCCTTTCCCTTCTGCAACTAAATCATGACTTGCCTGTTTTTCTCGTCTTCACCTCCATTCCCCACTTATCATTTCTTTCTTCTGCTTTCTTTATAACATTAGCCAAATACTGAATGGTTGAAAACTTTACTGATTGATTCTCTTTGGCATGCAGGCCTTTTAGTATTCTGCTGTTCATCATCGTTTTGAACAGAATAAGCATGCTTCTTTGATGTGCATAGATTGTCCCTGATCGTAATTTTCTTGGTCTTCGGGGAGGGGCAACTGTCTTCCTTCTCCTCCTCTTCCCTCTTCTTAAAACTCGTTATGCTTGACTTTCGTGTGTAATTTTCCTGCATTTATTGAAAGAAAATGGTGTATTCTTATTTTCAAATTCTTTGGAAAGCCCATCAAACTAGTCATTATTCAAATGTTCAACACATTATTCAAAAATATGACTAGTTCAAAACTAGTCATTATTAGAGTTGCCAGACCTTTACTTCCAATTGATACCCGAGGTGATGAGGACAGGTCCTCATCCACAAAGGATCATAGATCTGCTGCCATAGTTTAGCCCAAGGGCTAACCTAACCTAACCCAACCTAATATTTTATTTACCTATTTATAAACTCTACAAGATGAATAGTTTAAAAACAAACCTTATAGAAACGCCTTCAACTTCTTCAATAGAAAATTCAATATATATATACTGAAAAACGCAAAAAATTCCCAAAATAGTAGTTAATAACGATGCACAATTATTGTATGGGATACAACAGGTTCAGTTATGATAACCTACACCTTGCCCGATCGTTTTATCTTTCATCACTTAGGTCCCGTGCGATCTGTACACCTTCCGGGTGACTTTAGCCCCGCCACCCTTGGGGTCGGGTTTACCCGCGTGGCACCGACCTGTCACTTCAGGCACGGGTTTTCTTACGAAATTGGGGCGCATAAGACAACATTTGGGACACTACCTCAATAGGAAATGATGGGAGTTGATGTAAGACCCCATGCCCGGGTTTCCACAGCAGTGATGTCACCAGTGGGGCCCTGGTTGTGCGTCGACAAACACTCCTTTACACAGAAAATACTTATAATTTTTTTTCATGTGGCTAAAATAAAAAAATCACAAGAACAAATTCGTTTTGCCATAAACTTGTACCCATACTGATAAAGAAAATGAAAACAAATTTAATTTTTTTTTGGCCAAAAATAAAAAAATTGCCAAAAATGTAAAAGTGTATATATCTCGAGAAGCACCATAGGGATTTACGGAGATTTTTAGTATGTTGTTCTATGCATGATTGACTATCAGTGACGAAAAATTCAGCTAGTTAGGATTAATTTTAAAGTTTGACCCTAAAATTATTGTACTAATAGTGCCGGAGCCGCCCGGGTGGCTTGTCTAGTAGACTGCCAAGAGGTGAGCCGCCCGGGCGGCTTTTCATACAATCTTTATTTTGTTCCATCACTGTAAGCTTATAGTAATTATTTCTGTTTATTTTTTCATAGATAACTATCCTCCAATAATCAAACTTCGAGAATCGACACCACGTATGTTTATTAGTAATAGGTAGTCTGTACAAGATCAGTTTTACATGAAAAAATTTCTTTACGGATATCGGCACGCGTGTTATAAGACTAATAATACTATAATATTATGAAATACCTCTCCAGTAAGACTGCACATTGTCCTTCAGTCATACAAATCTTACAAAATAGCATATTTTATCACTTAACACAGCGATTTCAATAAACTAGGCTGCTATTTATTTATTTATTTATTATTGTCTTCGTACGCAGTTCAGTAAGCAGCTGCCAGCTTCCCGCACAGCCTCACAACTGCACTTTCCGCACTACAAGTTTTCCTTTTATTATTTATTATCTGTTCACTTCTCTCGCGTAATACTTTTTTTCTTCATCACTTACGTAGGATGGTAGTAGACTGGGACTGTAGTGAATAAAGTTGAAATTAACTAAATGTAAACGAAATAACGCGAGTAGAAGTCAAACCCGGTGTTATAAATGTTTATAAAGTTGTAATTCATGTGGATTATTTTTATGGAATTACCAAGGTACTGCAAAAGTAAACAATGAAAGCTGGCACAGAAAGTTTTCTTGAACACGGTAATGTTGTCAGATTTTAGATAATGCGAAAAGGAAAGGAGGAAAGGCAATTTTTATACTGTTGTATACACCATCCGCACCATATAGGGACACGCACACGAGAGTCGGACAATCGAAACAGTGTGATAATCATTTGAGTATATGTAGTTGGTGTGAAGTGACTTGGTTATTGGTTGAGTATATTGGTTGGTTCACACCAACTACATATACTCAAATGATTATCACACTGTTTCGATTGTCCGACTCTCGTTTCGATCGCCACACACGAGCCGAAATGTTACCCACAAACTATTGTTCTTTCAGTCCTCTGCCAACTCAGACAGCATACACACCAAGGTCCGTTAAGTACAAATTGTATTTTATTTATTATTTAGTATTTTTAGATTATATAGGATTACTTTATTGTTTAAAAAAAAAAAAATCTTTTAGATGTTTGCTTTTTAGCATTGTAGTATATTAAATTTTAACTATTTTTAGCCTGATGATGCCAAGTGTCTTTGGCGAAACGTTGCGCATAAACAACCCCAAGAATGACGAGTGTCTTTGTCACCCTGAAATGTCAAGATGTAAGAACCAACTAAGAAAATCAACTATATATATATATATATATATATATTCTCTCCCTACTATTATTATTTTTTTTTTTTTTTTATATAATCATGACATGAAAGGAATGAAAAAGGCATGAAGAGTTTTATTTCTTGTCACAAAAATCAAAATAAACAAATATATAAAATAAACAAATAAATGAGTAAATAAATTTATTCCCGAACATAAGTATGTCAAAAATACACTGTAGGGCATAGCTTATATAATAGTGAAGAAAATTAATGATTGCACATAATTGTTTGATCAAACATGTGCTGTAAGAGTAAACTAAAGTCTTGTAACAAAAAAAGTGCCTTTTGTCATTGTGGTGGTATTTGCAGTGGTTAGGACAATAATAATAATTGTGATAGTCTTCCTTATTTTCTTAATGTAAATTGAGACGAATCACGCACGGGCTTCAACAAAAAGTATGAAAAAAAGCTTGCTAACATACCGCTCCATCAAAAGAAAACAGTGAGTCCAAAAAGTGCTACCGTAGATAACAGTGAAGTCGCCAGTTCTACGTTTCTTTGTTATTTACAGACGTGTGGTGGCGTTAATACTTACATTTGTACATCCATGATTTCAGGAAAGTTAGAAGGGTCTATCTGGAAAGTCTGTGTCATTTTGTGTCTGCATCTGCGTCATATTAGGGCTATAAATGAACAAATTACAAAAATAAAACCGAGTGGCGACCTCACTATACCTACTACAGTAAAGTCGCCAGCTAGAATTTTAACCCAACAGTTGAGTCGCCACTCTGGGGAATTCAGGGAAATTAGAGGTAAAGTAAAACAAGTCTCTATATATATTAGCTGCGGAAGATGCTTGGATATATAAAAATTCCTCTGCCAACGTGAAAATAAATTCTATTCAAGTTTGAAAGATCTGGCAAGTCTGTGTCATGTCGCCTGAAAAGCTACTGTTTACTGTCTGTCATCGCGCGAAGAAAAACGTGAGAAGCAAAATGCGCAACAGTTATACTTGCAGCTACAAAGCATAAAACAACGCTGAAACAGGGTAGATTATACAGCCATGATATAAACTACTGTGTAACATCTTCAGTGGCACATAAAAATCAGTAGTGATGCTATAATTCGTAATATTTGGCGCCTGGCGACTTCACTGTAGGTGGCGACTTCACTGTTATCTACGGTAAGCCAATTTAGTTCGAGAAGTGTCTTGGTACTCCCCACACGTAAGGAGGTGGAAAAAAAAGGGAGGTAAATTATGCCAGACTTTACCAATAAAAGGGAAGAAAGAATGAAGATACTGGATAATTGTGGTGACAAAGGTTTAGTGGTTTTCTCTATTGTGAAACTCGTGATAGCAAGTCACACACAGGCCAACATTACAATTTTTACAAATATAGTTTGATCTGACACGACGGTCATGTCCGGCACATGTTGTCGCTTCAACCCCTCTCCTTATAGTCTATTTTTTTTAACAAGGCCAAAATTTCATTCTATCTTAAGGTCTCATGCTTAAAATCATGCCTATGTTTACCTGATAATAGGGTTAACTATGATCAAATACAACTGAAATTCAGAAGAAGCGTAGTATTCCCTTCTCCTGGCATTAAATATCAGTCAGTAAGCAGCAAGGGGGCAGGATTTTTTACCTCGATAAAAAATAGACTATATACTGTAGGCTTCTCTCCTCGCCTTGTGCTCTATTTACCCACCACCACGCTAATCCTTGTGACTAATGGAATATCTCCGACGCGCTCATAGTTAGCCCGTGCTCTTCCCCTTGGGAGGGCCAATAGAAAACAACACGTTACTTTTTGTTTGTTTCGTTGTACTTTGTTTTATGTATACCTTTGTTTGCTTATACTCAAAAAATAAGTCTTCCTTCCAAGGCGTTTGGAACCTGCTGAGGTTGTGGCGACGAGGACAATAACACTCGTTCCTGATGGTTATAACGGGTCAGTGTTCACACATCGTACCTCTGTACAGGACAGATGTATGACATTGGTCAATAGTTATGGACAGAACCAAGGATAATATACAAGGATAATCACTTTCTCTTTCTCTCTTTCTTTCTTCCATTCTCTCTTTCTCTTTCCTTCTCTCTCATTTTCCCTCTCTTTCTTTCTTTCCTTTTCTCTCTCTCTTTCTTTCTTTCTTTCTTTTTCTCTCTCTTTCTAGAACTGTGGATATTATTTAGAGTTCTCGGAGAGCACCCTTCAGCAGTCTTACTGAGCTGCAGCATCAGCCCGGGACACGATTCCCGCCTCCACCATCTCGTCAAACATGGAGAGGAACCTGTCCCGAAGCTGGCCGTCGCCGCGCTCGCCTATCCTGGTGACAGTCTCCTGTCGCTCTTGGGAGTCCTTGTCTATGGTTTCTTCACTGATGTCAAAAAAGCCTATGATGTCCTGTTCCTCGCTCAGCACTATTGGCGCAAAAATCATGCCTAAGACGCACCCAAAGGTCATCTTGTCCCTGAGTTCCTGGAGAAGTTCTTCCTGAGAGAAGGGAACAGGCATCCCCGCCGCCTGCAACACACTGCTGAACGAGTCGTAGTAGGTTGTTATGAAAGCATTGAAATTGTTCTTGCGAATGTTACCGGTAAAGCTGGAGTAGAGGAAGTAGGAGAGGTCAGTGCCCGCCGAGGCCATACGCATGCCCTGCAGGTCCACCAGCATCACCTCCACCGGCGCCCCCTCCGCATCGTACCTGTGGACGGTAGCAAAGTGAGGAAAAAAACCCCTCTATTTAGACTTTGCTGACGCTGACGCACTGTTCCTTCCCGTATTGCTGCTTCTTGTTCTGCCTTCCCTAGGGGTGAGCAAAGTCATGTGATACGTCTAATTGAATTTAGAGTTTTCTGGTACATAAATCCCTTTATGAATTTACTGTATTTTTCAACTTATCTTGTCTTCTTTTTTCTACCAAATGGCTTTTACTACTCTTATCTGAAACTATCTTTACATTCATATATTTGTATGTACCCTTCCCAGTCGTGAAAAAGTAGAATCACCTTCATGCAGCCTGCCACCAATTGCAGAACACGAGGACACGGGATTCCTCTCGGCTCTAACAATGCAAGCAAATATTGTTTCTATCAATGGGTGTTTGTTTTATCTCAACTATATATACGCGTCACGCAGACTCACCTGAAGAGTACGTTATTGCTCCAGCAATCTCCATGGGTCAGCACCGAGAACTTGAGGCCTTGCAGCAAGGCGTCCTTGAAGATCTGCATCGCTCTGGGCTTGAGCTCCCTGATCCACTCCACCACGTGCTCGTACTTCGGGATCTGGCGTGAGAGGGGAAGTCACCAGTCAACACACTATATACTGCAACGTTTTTCCTTCTGCATGCTTCTTCATGCGCATCTTGCACCACTTACCTTTTCCATGATCATGGCCGCTCCTTCAAACTGGGCTGCCAAGATCTTTATGAACATATCAATTGACGAATCTTCCCGATGTACCCACTTCTCGACGATAACAGGCCAAGTTTCCGTCAGCGAGCAACCGAGCTTCTCCACCACGAGGGAGGCGGCGTGCATTCTTCCCAGTTCCTTCAGGACGAGGGTAGCATGGAGCACATCCATCCCTCGCCGCCTGTCGCACATCTTGAAGTGGCGGGCCCGCAAGTCCTCAACCATCAGCACCTCCTTCCCAAGCTCAAGAGAGACGCAGTATCCCTCGGCGGTCCTTAGGGAAGTGAGGGAGGAGTTATAATTATTAGTATTAGGGTAGTAGTCTCATCTTACAGGGGTGCAGACTATTTAGATTAAAACTACATAGAAATTGGTGATGGGTATATCATCACCATGACGTATGTGACCTGGCAAGTTTGATACCCCACCTGTGTACCCCATTAATACCCACATAACCCTTCCTGTGGTTAATGGAATAGGCGTCACAGTAACGCAGCTACTGTAACGGTACACGGTTACTGCACAGTAACCCGAGAAAAGCTGTAACGGCCGTCATGGATTATGAAACACGAGTGACACACTAAAGGGATCTGCGGGTGCTACCGACAGGGCCATGCACAGTTGCACACCCCATAATTATTATAATCATTCCCTTCACCGCGCTCCCTTCCGCTATACTTCTACGCCTCAAGAGCATGTGTCTGTCCCTCGCTCACCTGATGGCATCCAGGTGGAGCTCCCTCATAGCCTGGTTCATCTTGGGCAAGATCTCGATGAAGCAGCAGCCCTCCTTCTCAAACACCTCGTTCGTAATGCTTCTGAATTTTGTCTCCATCTCCAGCTGGTGGGCGATCTTGGCCACGTAGCTTGCTTCCTTGAGCGCCCCCTCCTTCGCCTCTCTGTACTGCACCTTCACGCTGGTCACGAAGGAAGCATAGTTGTCGCCCTTCTTAGTGAAGTCCTCGCACTTCCATGACACAAGTTCAGCCGCGTCGCCCTTGTCTTTCCTCAGAGTGTTGCGAAGCAGGTCGTCCGTCAGGGGCCCGTACTTCTTGGTGGTGTCTTCTGCCTCAGCCACTGCCGGATATAATATATATTAACACACGGAGAAGGCAAAAGACAAAGGTCAGACTCGTAAATCCCCGTCATTAACGTTTCACGCCCAGATTTTTCCTTTGCTATAAAAAAATAGTCTAGCTGTTGTGGAGCCATAAACTTACAAAAAGTAACTGAATATACCAAATTAGCCAGTGGACAAGGATACTAAACTGGTCATATCTATAAAATATTGCTTATATTCACTAAAAATTGTCTAATGGTACCCAGATTACAATGGAAATTACATTCTGGGCCTCAAGGGGTTAATGGAATAAAAGTATAAAGGACTTTCACCGGGAGAACCTCGATCAGTGAAGGCTATATTTGTTGTGTGTGTATGAAGATAATAAGTATGGGTTTAAGAAAAGAACAGAGCAACATAATGGGCTCGCCTTTTGTACTCCTTTTAGGAAATGATAAGGAAGTACAGAATGAAGTGTAATGCCGGGAAATTCCGAGAGAAATGATGGAAATTCCCATCATACGATTCCCGAGTTATGTATATGAAGGAAGGGAGAAGGTTTCAACAACCATAGGTTTGGTCTGGGACAAATTGTCGCCTAGATCCAGCATATGGGGGAACGAGTTGTTTATTATAATAAGGCCATTCAAAGCATTTCTTTTCTCGCATTATTTATCTTTCATTCGTATGTCTTTCTCTCTCTCTTCCATTTCTATCTTCCCCCCTCCATTCTCCCCCCCCCCCCCCCCCCCCATACACCCGGGTCAGGAGTCATAATGTGTGAGACATTTATTTCGCGATCGCCAATAACTTGTAGAGTCAAAACTTCTTATCCTCCCCTTATCCTCCTGACAGATCGAAGAACACTTAGATTCTGAGTGTCCTTAAAAACAGACAAAATAGAGTCGGGTTACGCATATAAATGTATAGGTTAGTCGAGTCATTCGCTAAATTAAAAGTCAACCAAATTCCTTTTGCGACTCCCAATACCTCGTCAATCTTAAAAGCATGTTCGTAGGCTGACCTATGTGAAGAAAAACCCTCCCCGAATATTAGAATCAATGAATTAAATTTTTCTATATCAAATTAAAAGAATTGGGTCATAGGCATTCATTTCATACGTATACTTACTTCTTTAGCTAATAAGAGTCATTCGAAGACTTATATTCCCTTCAGGGGAAGCCTCTCATAAGTATCCGAACATTTCCCTTTTTCCCGCTAATCCTCCCAACTTTGCCTCTGTATTACCACGCGGGAATCAGTCACTCCTCCACTCCCTTCAAGGTAAGACATACAGTAACTCACCTCCATCTTCCCCCTTGTTATAGTATATCTATCTATATATATATATATATATACCATTGTTTAATGTTCATTAACGCATAGGTAGCATGTCATGCCCTTACAAGGTTTATTATATGAGTCACTCCTCCACTCCCTTCAAGGTTTCGGCGAGTGTCTCAGCCTGGAGAGAAATCCAGTCACATGGTGTTGTGAACACAAACAATTTCATTACTCTTACATTTTCCCTCCCCTATATCTTCCATGTATATCTATGGTGTTCAGCTTGTGTGTACGTAGATGGTAGTTCTAAGAATATAGTTCAGTGAGGTAGGTCTTTAGAGCTTTCCTTCGCCAAATTAAAGACATACATGTATTTAAGTTTTCAACCAGGAATAACTCTCGTGGTAAATAAACCAGATGAGTTTAAAGTATAGCTTCTTTTGTTTCTTGCAAAAACCCCAGGTGACTATTCCTTTGTTATGGAAATATTTCCCCACGTCTCAAAAAGAGTTTCTGACTTACTCGGTATACTAACAAAATCCCCATGATTACCTTAAATCATTATTTTTTGCCTTTGAATTTTGAACTCAAGTTCATAATTAAATCTCCGCATCGAGAAGTGTTCGTACTATAATTAAATAGAGAAGTCATATGACTAATTTCAACTCTCTTGTAGTTTTGCGGTGGGATTTTTTTTTTTTTTTTTAGTATCGGTCATAAGATACAATAAGTTTTAAAGTAAATAAGACGGAAAAACCCTGGCATCACACTGGTGGCAGCGGTGGGATATTATTTTCTATCAAATAACAGCACCGGAATCTCACTTGGGAATAGCTAGATAAAGTCAAATTTCGGTAAATTCTCATACAGTAATCGATCATTATAGTAGGTTCATTAGATCTTTCCCCCATAAACCAAACACCCTACACACATGAACCATATGACCATGTGGAAATGAGCTGTAAGAAGCGAGCCGCCACAGCCGTCGCTGCCACAGCCAGCCGCGCATCGCAGCCACCACAGCCACCTCAGCCCGGCAGCATGCCGCGCTTCACAGCCGCCGTAGCCGCCACGCCACCCACACGCCTCGCAACCACCACCATCTCAAAGAGAGGACGTGAAGCCTCGTCGGGAGGGAAGTCCTGGATCTCCCTCGGCCTACCCGTCACCGACATGAGCTGCGCTGACAACACAGGCGCCAAGAACCTGTACATCATTGCCGTGCAGGGTATCAAATTGCACATTGACGTGCAGGGTTGTCTGAACCGCCTGGCCGCCGCCGCCGTGGTCTACAACAACCAGAGCAACAGAGGTGGCCCAAACAGTTACGGAGGCGGAGGATGCAGCGACACCGGCTCAGGAATGGGCACACTCTTAGTTTCCAAGAACCTACAGGAGTTCCTGAAACGTTTTGAAGAGCTGAAGGCCATCAAGAAGTACATGGCGTCAACCAGACCCATGATGCCACCCATCAACAACAAGATGGAAAAGTTCGGTATCCAATAGTGTTAAATTAGAAAATCAAGGAAGAATTATTTTGAACATGAACATTGATAAATAATTTATTTTATGAACTTGAAAGGTTAATACCTACTCGGTTTCGGGTAGTTGTATATGTAGTGGTCAAAATGACCATCTACACCGTTGTCACCATTATGTAGTGCCCACCTTGGGAGTGTACTCTACAGTCCTGGTTACTCCGCTGCCACCACCCACATTAAGTGGGAAAAATATATGAATGAACAAAAATAAAAGATTTAAGAAAGTATGTAAGTACTGGTTGGAAACTGAATGACAACGCGTTAATATATTTCTAATTATAATATATTTAACTCTTTACTGTCTCACTTGGTAATTATTATACATTCACAAGTTATCTTAATATTAAGTCTTCCTTCCCTCCTAGCGATACGCACGCGAAATGCTCAAGTCGTTATCCTAATATAGTTTACTATCTTTGGTAACTTCGGTTGCACTGTCACCACATTAACGATACGCACATGTAATGCTCAATTCGTCATCCTGATCTAGTGTACTATCTCTGATAACTTCAGTCGCACTGTTACCCCTTAACGATACGCACATGTAATGCTCAAGTCGTTATCCTAATATAATGTATACGTAGTCTATCCCACTTCCAACGTTTCCCTCTCACTTATTTTTCTATTTCCTTCTTTCTCCTTGTCCTCACACGGCTGGCTGTGACATGTTGTAGTTGCCCCCTCTGCTAATTTGTGAGCGCTTGGCCCCCTGGTCCGCCAACAGCATCCTACCTTGGGACCCTTTCTTTACCAAGGGCGAGAATATCACCTCCCCACAGGCGACTTAACTCAATGAACGTCGAGCTGCTTCTAAAATTATCCTAACCTAGAATCCCCGTTCTCACCTCGTTTCGCTACGTGTCTAATTACTACTGGCTTAAAATATAAGCCTAACCAGTGATTCAGGAATGAGGCGTGGAGGAAAATTCCTCGTTAGCTTATTGATACTTATGTGTTATTTCATCTCTTCCCCTATTAATGTAATTTCTCGCGTTACATATACCCAGGTAGGAGATTGATTGGGATACCAGTCTTTCATTGAATTTCATTAACGGACTCAGTCTGGTTCGGTGAGAGTCTTCAAGGTATTTTAATTCAAGTTACAGTCAGCCCGGCTTGTGGTGTAGAGGATGATAATACCTACTCGGTTTAGGGTAGTTGTAGCGTCACCCTGTTATTACTCGTGTGGAAATCAAATCGAAAAGTGTTAAATGTAAAATATTGGCCAAGAAAAGTTAGAATTTCATGATTGATTAAGGAGATGAGTGCAGTTCAGGCTGTGTAAATGAGTTGTGTGACCGGTAGAATGAGTCGGAAGCGCCTCCGGGACGATCCTAGCAACGAGAGGGCACGTTATTATCCAGGTAGGAGTTTGATTGGGATACTTTTCTTTCATTGAATTTTCTTTTCACGGACGCAGTCTGGTTCGGTGAGAGGAGTATTTTAATTCGAGTAAGTTGTGGAACCTCTGCTCAACCTTACAGTCAGCCCGGCTTGCGGTGTAGCGGACACTTCAGGATTTGATGGGTTCTCGTCAGTTACCATGAGTGTAGCCGGGAAGCACAAGATAGAATGAATGTGGGAGCGAATGTGAAAGTCCAACTTGCACACATAACTTTAACCAGGAATGAAAACAAACTGAGGGTCAATATGGTCTTAATATATCCAGGTAGGAGGTTGATTGGGATACCATTCTTTCACTGAATTTCTTTAACGGACTCAGTCTGGTTCGGTGAGAGTCTTCAAGGTATTTTAATTCAAGTTACAGTCAACCCGGCTTGCGGAGGATTCATGTGAAGATTAAGCGAAAAGTGTTAAATGTAGATTACTGAGTCACGGAGGTGAGTGTGTGTCGGACTAGAGGAAACAATTCGATCTAGGAGATCTCTCATTTCTAGAATTCGGAGTATCTATTTTCACGGGCTCAGCCTGGTTCAGTGGGAGGAGTATTTTAATTCGAGATAGTAGTACTGCTACTCAGTTCACAGTCAACCAGCTTGCGGTGTGGCGGATATTTCAGGACTTGTTAGGCTCTCGTTATCTAACCAGGAGTAGCCGGTGTGCGCCCCTGGGACGAACCTGACGACGAGAATACGGGTACTGAGTCAGGGTTTGACGACCACGTTACTACCCAGGTCAGAGGTTGATTGGGATACTTTCTTCTCAGTGGATTATTCGTGTAGTATATGCACATTCCGGTATCCCCATGAGGTATATACCGACAGATACCCGTTCAAAGAATAGTAGGATCTCCAGTAAATTAACCATAAATTCGTCCCATTCACACACATTCTCTTGACAAAGATTTCGAAAGGAAACGGAAGGTCAGTAAGTAGCTAATTTGATATTGAAAAATTTAATTCTCCCGGAGAATAAACGTGTGTAATGCCGGGAAATTCCGAGAGAAATGATGGAAATTCCCATCATACGATTCCCGAGTTATGTATATGAAGGAAGGGAGAAGGTTTCAACAACCATAGGTTTGGTC
Source organism: Chionoecetes opilio (assembly GCA_016584305.1). Classification (NCBI taxonomy): domain Eukaryota; kingdom Metazoa; phylum Arthropoda; class Malacostraca; order Decapoda; family Majidae; genus Chionoecetes; species Chionoecetes opilio. The sequence continues at coordinate 55,827 of JACEEZ010025806.1, read as the reverse complement.
TGGGACAAATTGTCGCCTAGATCCAGTATATGGGGGAACGAGTTGTTTATTATAATAAGGCCATTCAAATAATTTCTTTTCTCGCATTATTTATCTTTCATTCGTATGTCTTTCTCTCTCTCTTCCATTTCTATCTTCCCCCCTCCATTCTCCCCCCCCCCCCCCCCCATACACCCGGGTCACGAGTCATAATGTGTGAGACATTTATTTCGCGATCGCCAATATCTTGTAGAGTCAAAACTTCTTATCCTCCCCTTATCCTCCTGACAGATCGAAGAACACTCTTAGATTCTGAGTGTCCTTAAAAACAGACAAAATAGAGTCGGGTTACGCATATAAATGTATAGGTTAGTCGAATCATTCGCTAAATTAAAAGTCAACCAAATTCCTTTTGCGACTCCCAATACCTCGTCACTCTTAAAAGCATGTTCGTAGGCTGACCTATGTGAAGAAAAACCCTCCCCGAATATTAGAATCAATGAATTAAATTTTTCTATATCAAATTAAAAGAATTGGGTCATAGGCATTCATTTCATACGTATACTTACTTCTTTAGCTAATAAGAGTCATTCGAAGACTTATATTCCCTTCAGGGGAAGCCTCTCATAAGTATCCGAACATTTCCCTTGTTCCCGCTAATCCTCCCAACTTTGCCTCTGTATTACCACGCAGGAATCAGTCACTCCTCCACTCCCTTCAAGGTAAGACATACAGTAACTCACCTCCATCTTCCCCCTTGTTATAGTATATCTATCTATATATATATATATATACCATTGTTTAATGTTCATTAACGCATAGGTAGCATGTCATGCCCTTACAAGGTTTATTATATGAGTCACTCCTCCACTCCCTTCAAGGTTTCGGCGAGTGTCTCAGCCTGGAGAGAAATCCAGTCACATGGTGTTGTGAACACAAACAATTTCATTACTCTTACATTTTCCCTCCCCTATATCTTCCATGTATATCTATGGTGTTCAGCTTGTGTGTACGTAGATGGTAGTTCTAAGAATATAGTTCAGTGAGGTAGGTTATGCTCTTTAGAGCTTTCCTTCGCCAAATTAGAGACATACATGTACTTAAGTTTTCAACCAGGAATAACTCTCGTGGTAAATAAACCAGATGAGTTTAAAGTATAGCTTCTTTTGTTTCTTGCAAAAAACCCCAGGTGACTATTCCTTTGTTATGGAAATATTTCCCCACGTCTCAAAAAGAGTTTCAGACTACTCGGTATACTAACAAAATCCCCACGACTACCAAAAATCCTTATATAGTAAATCGTGTTCAGGGGGTAGACCATAGGACTACCCGCTTGGACTGGTGGCAGCAATCCCCCTACTAAAAACTAAGTTCATCCCAATTCAGTTGTGACGAGGAGAATTTATTCGTCAGTGGAGAACTATCTCAACTAATATCATTCAACACGCTGGTGTCAGCCACGGAAAAACCCTGGCATCACAGAAGATTGTAGACTATAATGTTATTTGATTGTGGAAAAACACAAATAGTGACTGTGTCCTTATATATGTGGTCTTGTCTAACAAAGCATAAACAGATTAGAGGTCGCCCAATTCCCCTGAGAAAGAAGCAAAAGAGGGATGGAACACACACACACACACACACACACACACACACACACACACACACACACACACACACACACACACACACACACAGTGAAGTGAGGTGGCATTTAAAAGGTACAGAAGAATTAAATGAAGTGAATATGAAAACATAAATGTGATGACAAAGAGGATAATGAAAAATAATAGAAAACTGCCGTGTGTGTGTGTGTGTGTGTGTGTGTGTGTGTGTGTGTGTGTGTGTGTTGTAGGTCGAACTCAAGAGCATATTAATCTTCCAATTAATTATCTATCTTAACCTATTTACCCATTACGTCTTATCTTGAAAATAGAGCAATGAACACTTAACCCCTTCACGCCCAGATCTTTCCTTTGCTATATAAAATCGTTTGTTGCTAGCCATAAAATTACGAAAAGTAACTGAATATACCCAATTAGTTAGTGGACAAGGATACTAAACAGGTCATATCTTTAAAATATTACTTAAATTCACTAAAAATCGTCTAATGGTACCCAAATAACAATGGAATTTACGTTCTGGGTCTCAAGGAGTTAATTAAATAAAAAAGAGCGAATATAAGAGTCTTGGACATTTTCTTAACTAATCTTCCTTATTTTATGGGTCACTGATTCTAACCTGGTTTTTTTTTTTTATCATACTCATCCATGTTCGATAGTGGTGGTGGTGATAGTGGTAGTGCTGGTGGTAGTGGTAGTGGTGGTGGTGATAGTGGTGGTGGTGATAGTGGTGGTGGTGATAGTGGTGGTGGTGATAGTGGGGGGGCTGGAGGTGGTAGTGGGGGGGCTAGTGGTGATAGTGGGGGGGCTGGTGGTGGTGGTGGTAGTGGTGATAGTGGGGGGGCTGGTGGTGGTAGTGGGGGGGCTGGAGGTGGGGGTGATAGTGGGGGGCTGGAGGCTGTAGTGGGGGGGCAAGTGGTGATAGTGGGGGGGGCTGGTGGTGGTAGTGGTGGTGGTGTATCACATTATCAGCTATAGACGCTACACCTACAGACCAAACACCACCCTGCAGTGCTTCCCTATCCTAACCTACCTTATTTTTTTATTTATATAATATTTATTTATTTTTATTATCTAGTAATTTTTTTGTTTATTAATTTTTTAATTTTCCGTCTAAGTGAAGTAAAGAACCCTACCTTACCCTACCTTACTTAACCTACCCTACCTTATTTGTTTCGTTTAAGTAAAGTTAAATAAAGAAATGTATCACCCTGCAGTCCTCTTTCCCTTTCCATGCCCTACTTTAACCTAACTTTACCTATAAAAAAAAAAAATATTTATTATGGTCAAAATGCACTAAGGAAGCCACGCCCCCTGCCTCCCCTTCTATTCTACAGGGCAGCTGATTGGTGCATTCCTCGTATCATCACTACCAATCACAATATCTTCACTGCTTAACAGCGGCGTGACCACTAGACAGATCAATCTTCACTACAGAGGGTGACAAAATCAAAAATCCCTTTGTAGTGAAGATTGCTTCACAAATTTAACAATATTGTAACAAAAGTTACGAATAGATTTGGACCAAACTCGGTATACCAAGTCTATTTGGTATAAGGAAGAACTGATTTAATTTTGGATGAAATCTATTGACAACTGTTGCCATGGCAACCAATTGATGAAATATTCGGCCGGAGGTAGCGCATACCTCCGGCCGAATATTTCATCAATTGGTTGCCATGGCAACAGTTGTCAATAGATTTCATCCAAAATTAAATCAGTTCTTCCTTATACCAAATAGACTTGGTATACCGAGTTTGGTCCAAATCTATTCGTAACTTTTTGAGAAATCCTGTACACTAACAGACAGACAGACAGACAGACCGACAGACAGACAGATCGGGGTGAAAACATAACCCCTCCAACTTCGTTGGCGGAGGTAAACATGAACGAAGAAAGAAGTTACTAACGAAGTTAGTAAGAAAAAAGGAAGTCAAAAGAAGAAGTAAAAGAAAGAAAAAAGGAAATTAAAGAAATAGATAATATAAAACATGGACCTAAAGTAAAACAAAAAAATTGATAATATAAAACCTAAACCTATGGCTCCCCCAAAAATCATCAGTCACTATATGTAAAAATCTAGGGAATTCCCTAACTTAGGGATTTCCCTAGATACCCATTGCTAGGGAATTTTCCTTAATTTATATATGTATAGATTTGGACAATTTTGGGAGAGCAATAAATGAGTCCTGTCTGCCTTCCCTACCCAAAAACCCAAGTTTTCCATAAGGCCACCATGCTTGCTGGCCATAGGAGGTCAAAGAAAAACCTATCCTTTCTAGCCAGAAGGGGCTGCGCCCCCCATGGACCCCCTAAGGGTTGCTAATCTAACCTCACTATAACCCCCTAAAAGTAAGTTACTAACCTAACCTCACTATAACGAATACAGTTGATTCGGGCCACCAGTTGAATCAGGCCGCCTATGTTAAATGCATACCAAGCATGCATTTATGCATAACCTTATAGGTTTTAATGAAACCTAACCTAACCTTAACCACAAAGTATACCTAACCTAACCTTAACCACAAAGTATACCTAACCTAACCTTAACCATAAAGTATACCTAACCTAACCTAACCTTAACCACAAAGTATACCTAACCTAACCTAACCTAACCTTAACCACAAAGTATACCTAACCTAACCTAACCTAACCTTAACCACAAAGTATACCTAACCTAACCTAACCTAACCTTAACCACAAAGTATACCTAACCTAAACTAACCTAACCTTAACCACAAAGTATACCTAACCTAACCTTAACCACAAAGTATACCTAACCTAACCTAACCTTAACCACAAAGTATACCTAACCGAACCTAACCTAACCTTAACCACAAAGTATACCTAACCGAACCTAACCTAACCTTAACCACAAAGTATACCTAACCGAACCTAACCTAACCTTAACCACAAAGTATACCTAACCTAACCTAACCTAACAATAACCACAAAGTATACCTAACCTTAACCACACAGTATACCTAACCTAACCTAACCTAACCTTAACCACAAAGTATACCTAACCTAACCTAACCTTAACCACAAAGTATACCTAACCTAACCTAACCTTAACCACAAAGTATACCTAACCTAACCTAACTGGACTTTAAAAAAATTGAGGCACCTCATATTTCATAGCGGCCGTGTGGGTTAACCAAGGCTGAGCGCACGCTGGAACCTTTACAGATGTGAAGTACAATAAGCATACAATACAGTGCGGTAGTTCATTTCAGTCAAAGCCGGAAGGATGAGTTCCAAAGTATTTCCCCTAAAAGTTTCTAACCTAACCTCACTATAACCCCCTAAATGTTACCCAAATAACCTCTGCCAAAAATCGGCCGCATATCAACCCTTCAAATAAGGCCAAATAATGCTCTCGAACCACGTGCGTAGTTGTGATAAGACTTGAGAAAGTCACAGGGAAAATCATGCAATCTGGGGGAAAATCCCTGGCCATCTAAGGAAAATCCCTGGCCATCTAAGGAAAATCCCCAGTAAATTAATCACTCACTTAATCGTGAAATTATTGTAGTCAGTGTAACCCTCTTACCTAACCCTCTCATTATAATCACATCATCAAACACTTCATAATTACAAGAGTAAATAGTCCTTTCAACTTACCTTCAAAATTGAGATACACCGGCTGTAAAATGGCGCCGATGGTAATATACGTGATGGGGTGATTTGCATAACTACGTAGTGGTAGTTATTGACAACATCACATTTTATATTGTAGTCTAAGGTGGCAGGTTTATTAATGCAAGTGCAATAATCTTTGGCTTGCAAAATGAGTTTGTGGCCAGTGGCGTACCGAGGGAGGGGGGGCATGCGGCCATGCCCCCCCCCCTTTGCAAAAAATAAATAATAAAATATATTTATTATAAATAAATAATAAAATATATTTATTATAAATAAATAAATATATATATATCACAGACCATTATATCTACAGTGGTCTATGATATATATATATATAGGGAGGTCCCGATATACGAGCATTCGGTATACGAGAATCCGATGATACGAGATATGTAAATTAGGGTCTATTTTCAATATACGAGATCGAAAATCCAATGCTACGACATTCAAACTGGGGTGAGTAAAATTATCAAGTTCAAAATACTCGCCCTACCACTCCCAGTCTGGACAAAGGGGGATTTGGTTGACCCCAGTCAAGTCATCCCTAGCAAGCCGTGACCTGAAGGGTAATTAAGCATATGGTGCGGCCTGACATTTAGTGGTAATTAGCCAGGTGTGCGGCTCCAACCTTGGGACTGCATTCAGTAACCTGAAGGGTAATTAAGCATATGGCGCGGCCTGATCCTTAGTGGTAATTAGCCAGGTGTGCGGCTCCAACTTTGGGACCGCAATCAATGACCTGAAGGGTAATTAAGCATATGGCGCGGCCTGATCCTTAGGGGTAATTAGCCAGGTGTGCTGCCCCAATCTTAGGACCTCTACACTACCCTCTTTTGTATCACGCGGCGTCCCCTACAGTACAACGTCTTTTTTGCTTGTTATGCATGTTTTATGTTTAATTAATGTGCAGTTATGCTATTTTGTGTGCTATTTTCTCTTTCAGAATGCTTTTTCTACAGAATAGGTAGTACAGTGTGGGTAATATAGACGCTGTGTGTTTGTTGTGTTTGCTATAGTTTATTTTAGCTTGAAAAACACGTTGTTTTTTTTTTTTTTTTTTTAAATTGATGGTCCTGGAACCAAACCTATATTTTACCATTAGTTATGTGTTTCGTTATACGAGTATGCCAGGTGGAACCTAACTGCTCGTATCTTCGGGACCTCCCTGTATATATGTTATTAGTTGGTTTTTTTGGCCCCCCCCTTTTCAATTTTCTGGGTACGCCACTGTTTGTGGCACACATAAATAAAAGTTCCTTTGGTTTCTCGCTATTACACTCCAAAAAATACTGGAGTCACCATCTGCACAACCTTTCGTGCAGGTGGCTGCCAATGTACTGACCCGGGGGAGTGAACCCGCAGCCTGGCCTGACGTCACTGAGGTGGCAATTATACGCGGAGTATTATAAACATCAATATATTCCCCTATATGATTATTATGCAGTACATATGCTTAAATATATCAGAAAGGTTGATGTGGTACGAATTTAGAGCATTTCGTATCCATATATGCAGTAATTAATGCAAACTGTACCTGGTTCCTTACACAGGCACTACATAGCCAGCTGTAATCAAGCTTATCAAGGTGTACTGGGGCTCAGTCTAGCTAGGAAGCTCTCGGGACTGGATCTGAATGGACTTAGAATTTTTTGAGGCACCTCATATTTCATAGCGGCCGTGTGGGTTAACCAAGGCCGAGCGCACGCTGGAACCTTTACAGATGTGAAGTACAATAAGCATACAATACAGTGCGGTAGTTCATTTCAGTCAAAGCCGGAAGGATGAGCTCCAAAGTATTTCCGGGTTTTTTTCTATTGACGTGCTTGTACGTTGTTTTATCTCCTTTTGAGTGTTTGGCAGCGTGTTTGTTATATATTATACAGCCAGTCTGTTATAGTTTGTTATACTGTTATAGTCCGTCACTGAACCCGAGAACCTTACACTGAAGCACCGCCCAAGGTCATTTCAGTGTCACTTGTTGCACTCACTCACATGTTCACCCTCATAATATTGATGATGGTGTTGATACTGATGTGTTCGCGAACATGCCAGCGAAACGATTCTAATATTTCGCACAAGATTATACAAAATACTAGTTCCTGACTTCTATCGGTGATGCCTAAGAAGAAACCGAATGTTGTTTGTCCCAGAACGAGTATATAATAATGTTCACACCCTCTTAACCTCATTTATATCATTTGCTATAGTGAGTACTCGTGCATTACTCTGGGAATACCTCCTTAGGGACTAGTGGCAGGTAGGATTGTTTACCTTGTTTACCTAGATTTCCTTTGCACCGATGTATAATTATTATAGTAAATTTACGTTCAACATGCCCAGAAGCCACGCCCCCTGCCTTTCCCCCCCTTTTCTACGTGGTATATAGTTAATCGATCCAAAAGGAAATGCATCTTCATCTCAGCATAAACCCGATCGCTCGCATTTTCTTTTAATCAACGTGTAAAACTTACTATGGGTGTTGTGGTGACTGCCGGCCGCTGGTAAAAACTTGGAGGAGGGTGGTGACGAGGACAACAAGGCGACTTCGAGACACTAATCACAATACGAGATGTGAAGCAGGACTGTGGTGGTGTTGGTGGGTCTCTTAGCATCCACCCGGCAGGCAGCAGACAGACTGGGACTCAACTACTGTGGCAAGTGGCAACTCTGCTGGTGAACCTTGTGGCAGGGACGGGATGTGGGAAGGGAGAGGTAGGGAGGGGGATGGTTGCCTCAGTGGTTAGGAGAAAGGTAGTATGATAGGTTACCAGACAACCCTACGTGTTCTTTCGTGGCTTAGATCTGAAACACAGCGATGAGATTGACTACTGAGGAAGGTTATTGTAGTGTGACTTTCGGTGCAGCTCATATTCCTGTTCGACCCTTTGGACCCTTCATAAACCGATCTTTCCTGTCGCGCCCTAAAATTACTAAATTGGTTCAGGAGCACAATCACTTATCATGCCTGCGATAACTTTGTACATTCGTCTTATCACATTTATGGAATTTGTAGAGAATTGATATTATTATTAAAAGTAAAGTAAAGATGGGGGCATACGCTATGCTACGCGTGGCCTCGGTGCTCATCTCCGTCGCATTAGCCTTTGAGCCTGTGGTGGGTAATATTATTTTTCGGCAGAGTAGCCAATATATCAGAATGCTATTCAGCTGGCTGCCCGTGAGCCAAATCGGTTTTTGAGTAGTTTTTTATGTAAAA
>JACEEZ010025806.1:0-44076 GCA_016584305.1 Chionoecetes opilio | reverse complement strand
AGATACACCGGCTGTAAAAGGGCGCCGTGGTAATATACGTGATGGGGTGATTTGCATAATACGTAGTGGTAGTATTGACAACATACATTTTATATTGTAGTCTAAGGTGGCAGGTTTATTAATGCAAGTGCAATAATCTTTGGCTTGCAAATGAGTTTGTGGCCAGTGGCGTACCGAGGAGGGGGGGCATGCGGCCATGCCCCCCCCCCTTTGCAAAAAATAAATAATAAAATATATTTATTATAAATAAATAATAAAATATATTTATTATAAATAAATAAATATATATATATCACAGACCATTATATCTACAGTGGTCTATGATATATATATATATAGGGAGGTCCCGATATACGAGCATTCGTATACGAGAATCCGATGATACGAGATATGTAAATTAGGGTCTATTTTCAATATACGAGATCGAAAATCCAATGCTACGACATTCAAACTGGGGTGAGTAAAATTATCAAGTTCAAAATACTCGCCTACCACTCCCAGTCTGGACAAAGGGGATTTGGTTGACCCCAGTCAAGTCATCCTAGCAAGCCGTGACCTGAAGGGTAATTAAGCATATGGTGCGGCCTGACATTTAGTGGTAATTAGCCAGGTGTGCGGCTCCAACCTTGGGACTGCATTCAGTAACCTGAAGGGTAATTAATGCAGATATGGCGCGGGCCTGATCCTTAGTGGTAATTAGCCAGGTGTGCGGCTCCAACTTTGGGACCGCAATCAATGACCTGAAGGGTAATTAAGCATATGGCGCGGGCCTGATCCTTAGGGGTAATTAGCCAGGTGTGCTGCCCCAATCTTAGGACCTTACACTACCCTCTTTTGTATCACGCGGCGTCCCCTACAGTACAACGTCTTTTTTGCTTGTTATGCATGTTTTATGTTTAATTAATGTGCAGTTATGCTATTTTGTGTGCTATTTTCTCTTTCAGAATGCTTTTTTCTACAGAAAAGGTAGTACAGTGTGGGTAATATAGACGCTGGTGTGTTTGTTGTGTTGCTATAGTTTATTTTAGCTTGAAAAACACGTTGTTTGTTTTTTTTTTTTTTTTAAATTGATGGTCCTGGAACCAAACCTATATTTTACCATTAGTTATGTGTTTCGTTATACGAGTATGCCAGGTGGAACCTAACTGCTCGTATTCTTCGGGACCTCCCTGTATATATGTTATTAGTTGGTTTTTTTGGCCCCCCCCTTTTCAATTTCTGGGTACGCACTGTTTGTGGCACACATAAATAAAAGTTCCTTTGGTTTCTCGCTATTACACTCCAAAAAATACTGGAGTCACCATCTGCACAACCTTTCGTGCAGGTGGCTGCCAATGTACTGACCCGGGGGAGTGAACCCGCAGCCTGGCCTGACGTCACTGAGGTGGCAATTATACGCGGAGTATTATAAAATCAATATATTCCCCTATATGATTATTATGCAGTACATATGCTTAAATATATCAGAAAGGTTGATGTGGTACGAATTTAGAGCATTTCGTATCCATATATGCAGTAATTAATGCAAAACTGTACCTGGTTCCTTACACAGGCACTACATAGCCAGCTGTAATCAAGCTTATCAAGGTGTACTGGGGCTCAGTCTAGCTAGGAAGCTCTCGGGACTGGATCTGAATGGACTTAGAATTTTTTGAGGCACCTCATATTTCATAGCGGCCGTGTGGGTTAACCAAGGCCGAGCGCACGCTGGAACCTTTACAGATGTGAAGTACAATAAGCATACAATACAGTGCGGTAGTTCATTTCAGTCAAAGCCGGAAGGATGAGCTCCAAAGTATTTCCGGGTTTTTTTCTATTGACGTGCTTGTACGTTGTTTTATCTCCTTTTGAGGTTTTTTTGGCAGCGTGTTTTTTTATATTATTACAGCCAGTCTGTTATAGTTTGTTAACTGTTATAGTCCGTCACTGAACCCGAGAACCTTACACTGAAGCACCGCCCAAGGTCATTTCAGTGTCACTTGTTGCACTCACTCACATGTTACCTCATAATTTTGATGAGGGGTTGGTTTGATACTGATGTGTTCGCGAACATGCCAGCGAAAACGATTCTAATATTTCGCACAAGATTATACAAAATACTAGTTCCTGACTTCTTTTCGGTGATGCCTAAAAAGAAACCGAATGTTGTTTGCCCCAGAACGAGTATATAATAATGTTCACACCCCTCTTAACCTCATTTATATCATTTTGCTATAGTGAGTACTCGTGCATTACTCTGGGAATCCCTCCTTAGGGACTAGTGGCGGGTTTAGGTTTGTTTCCCTTGTTTACCTAGATTTCCTTTGCCGATGTATAATTATTATAGTAAAATTAAACGTTCAACATGCCAGAAGCCACCCCCCCCCTGCCTTTCCCCCCCTTTTCTACGTGGTATATAGTTAATCGATCCAAAAGGAAATGCATCTTCATCTCAGCATAAACCCGATCGCTCGCATTTTCTTTTAATCAAACGTGTAAAACTTACTATGGGTGTTGTGGTGACTGCCGGCCGCTGGTAAAAACTTGGAGGAGGGGGGTTTGACGAGGACAACAAGGCGACTTCGAGACACTAATCACAATACGAGATGTGAAGCAGGACTGTGGTGGTTTTGGGTGGGTCTCTTAGCATCCACCCGGCAGGCAGCAGACAGACTGGGACTCAACTACGGTGGCAAGTGGCAACTTGCTGGTTTGAACCTTGTGGCAGGGAGGGATGTGGGAAGGGAAGGTAGGGAGGGGGATGGTTGCCTCAGTGGTTAGGAAAAAGGTAGTATGATAGGTTACCAGACAACCCTACGTGTTCTTTCGTGGCTTAGATCTGAAACACAGCGATGAGATTGACTACTGGGGAAAGGGTTATTGTAGTGTGACTTTCGGTGCAGTTTCATATTCCTGTTCGACCCTTTGGACCCTTCATAACCGATCTTTCCTGTCGCGCCCAAAAATTTAAACTAAATTGGTTCAGGAGCACAATCACTTATCATGCCTGCGATAACTTTGTACATTCGTCTTATCACATTTATGGAATTTGTAGAGAATTGATTTTATTATTAAAAGAAAAGTAAAGATGGGGGCATACGCTATGCTACGCGTGGCCTCGGTGCTCATCTCCGCGCATTAGCCTTTGAGCCTGTGGTGGGTAATATTTTTTTTCGGCAGAGTAGCCAATATATAGAATGCTATTCAGCTGGCTGCCCGTGAGCCAAATCCGGTTTTTGAGTATTTTTTTTATTAGCCTTTGACAAACTCAGAAAAAATTGAAATAAAAATTATGAATTTTTATCTTTTTTATTTAAGTATTAATAAAATTTTTATTTATAATTTTCCTTATAAAAAGAACAGCCCAAAAGTGTCCTTTTGTACTTTTTTTTTAAACATATTTTTTTGATATTTTAATTTATTTAATTGGTACATTTAATTTGATGGCTTAAGTACTAGTAGTACTTGTAATTGTGAGCAAAAATTTAGCAATTAAACTTTATACACCGGCATGGCAGGGTGGCGATTAAAAAGAGTCTTTTTAAAAAGAATAATATTTTCGGGGCAAAGAGAGTTCAGCCGAAGCCCCCGGTTGGTACCTGGAACTGTCGCCGATAGGAACTGTCGCGATATCGGCGACTGTTCTAATTTTTCCACGTCGGCGGGAGTTCCAATTGTCGGCGACAGTTTAGTTCTTGATTTTTGATATTACAGTACCTAATATATCATTTTAATAAGCTTTTAATCATGTTTCTGCATTCAGGGATTAAATACCAGCAATAACTTGAACTATAAAAGGCTTCAATGGGAGAAAAAAATACTTGTAAATTTGTCAACACCCTTCTCCTGACTCCGCCCCCTTGGAGACTTGACCTGGCGCAGCATCGCAAGCGACGCAACGCGATCGCAATAGTACGGCCCTAGGTTTTCTGAAGACCCCTTTCACCTCCCTCCCCTTAATTTTTCTCCTTCTTCTCATTCCACCTTTCCTCCTCTATTTCATCCTTGTTCGAGACAGACTTATAGGAGCCACGAACATATATATATATATATATATATATATATTATATATATATATAATATATATATATATTATATATATATATATATGAGCTTCCAGAAATAATTTGGAACTATCAAAGACTTTGAATGGGAGAAATATACAAGTAAAGTTGTCTACAGCCTCCCCCTGACGCCGCCTCATTGGAGATTAGCGCGGAAAAACCCACCCGCCCTTTCCCCCCACTGGGAGAGTCCCAAAGGGGTGTGGCCCTCCCACCGTCGCGTTGCCCGAAAAAGAAAACGAGTAGCGAAATTTGAAACCGTATATACTTGCAGATACAAGCATAAAACAACGCTGAAACATGGTTTAGAAGTACAGTTATATAAAACTACTGTGTATCATCTTCAGTGGAAACATACAAATCAATAGTGATGCTATAATTTGCAATATAGGCGCCTGGCGACATTAGTGCAGGTGGCGCCTTTAGTGTTATCTACGGCAGAGTACGTATTTATTTATTTTAAGTTTTTTATGTAATCATAATAAATGCTTGGGGGTCGATAACCGAAGGGATTTCCAGAAGGGGTCTGGTGGGGTTACAGGAATACCACGTGTAGGCCTCGTGGCCTCTTGTAGCTTCCTTATTTCTTATGGTTCTTATGTGTGTATAATATATATATATATTATATATATATAATCAACACACACAACGCACAAACACCAGATAGAGAGGGAGAGAGAGAAGAGAGAGAGAGAGAGAGAGAGAGAGAGATATGAAAAATATATATTTTATATATTTTATATATATATATATATATATTATTTTTTATATTTTTATATATTTACACACACACACCAGACCTCTTCTGGAAATCCAGTTCGATATCAACCCCCAAGCATTTTTTATGGATTACATAAATAAACTAAAAAAAAAAAAAAATTGCAATAGGCCAATCCTTTATGATGAAAATAAAATGCACACACACACACACCACACACACACACACACACACAAAACATACACACACCTGGACAGCCGGGGGGTTTACAGCGTCAGGCACCAATCTGTCGTCCGGAATTCGATCCCCGGTCCCACTCATTACCGGGGATTTTTCACTGATAAATTACTGTCTCCCTTGAGCAGTGGATGGGGGGTGACTGGGTGTGGTGTGTGAGGCCCAAACATTTCCCAAAGATCGGTATTTTGAGCTCCCAAACTCGCACCGGGAGGGTGAAACCCGCCGATTGCGAGTCCGACTCGCTGGACAAGACCATACCAGTGAACCATGGCCAGTGGCGGATTTACATTGAGGTAATGAGGCTGCAGCCTCAGGCCCCGGGCATTTAAGGGTCCCCGATGAATAGATAAGTAGATAAAATAAATAAAAAATAGATTTAATAAAATATAGTAATAAAAAACATGTACGTATAAGAACACTGATATACTGAAGGCAGCCATAACTCGACATTCGAGTTGGTAGTATATTTGGCAACTTGTTACTTAGGTCTTTTATATTATGCAGTTACTTAAAAAACATTCTAATGATTTCAAACAATAAAGTTATTTGAAATAGTTGGATCAAATCACGGTCTTCGAAGCGAGTGATGTGAGTGAGTGTGAAAATAAGTGGTGAGGTATGAGTGTGGAGTAATGATGGTAAGGTATGGATGTGGGAGTAATGATGGTGAGGTATGAGTGTGGTAATAATTAGTGTGGGAGTAATGAATGGTGAGGTAGATGTGTGAGTAAGAATGGTGAGGTTGGATGTGTGAGTAATGAAATGAGCGGTGAGGTATGGATGTGTGATTAATGAGTGGTGAGGTATGGATGTGGGAGTAATGAGTGGTGAGGGATGGGGTGGGAGTAATGAGTGGTGAGGTATGGTGTGGGAGTAATGAGTGGGGACGTATGAGTGTGTGAGTAATGAGTGGTGAGGTACGAGTGTGGTAGTAATGAGTGGTGAGGTATGGGTGTGATAGTAATGAGTGGTAAGGTATGGGTGTGGGGGTTATGAGTGGTGAGGTATTTTGGGTGTGGGAGTTTAAAGAGTGGTGAGGTATGAGTGTCGCAGTAATGAGTGGTGAGGTATGAGTGTGAGTAATGAGTGGTGAGCTATGAGTGTGGGAGTAATGAGTGGTGAGGTAAGGGTGTTTTTTGAGTAATGAGGGTGAGGATTGGATGTGGGAGTAATGAGTAGTGAGGTATGGGGTGTGTGAGTAATGAGTGGTGAGCTATGAGTTAATAGAGAAATGAGTGGTGAGGTATGAGGGGTGGGAGTAATGAGTGGTGAGCTGTGAGTGTGGTAGTAATGAGTGGTGAGGTATGAGTGTGTGAGTAAGAGGTGGGAGTAATGAGTGGTGAGCTATGGGTGTGGAGTAATGAGTGGTGAGCTATGAGTTTCGGAGTAATGAGTGTGAGTAAGAGTGGTGAGCTATTTAGTGTGGTAGTAATGAGTGGTAGGTATGAGTGTGGGGAGTAATGAGTGTGTGGGGTAATGAGTGGGTGTACATGAGTGGTGAGCTATGAGTTTCGGAGTAATGAGTGTGAGTAATGAGTGGTGAGCTATGAGTGTGGGAGTAATGAGTGGTGAGGATGGGTGTGTGAGTAATGAGTGGTGAGGTATGGGTGTGTGAGTAATGAGTGGGAGGTATGGGTGTGTGAGTAATGAGTGGTGAGGATTGGATTGGGAGTAATGAGTAGTGGGGGTATGGGTGTGTGAGTAATGAGTGGTGAGCTATGATTTTTGGAGTAATGAGTGGTGAGCTATGAGTGTGGTAGTAATGAGTGGTGAGGTATGAGTGTGGGGAGTAATGAGTGTGGAGTAATGAGTGGTGAGCTATGGTGGGTGTAATGAGTGGTGAGCTATGAGTTTCGGAGTAATGAGTGAGTAATGAGTGGTGAGCTATGAGTGTGGGAGTAATGAGTGGTGAGGTATGGTGTGGAGAATGAGTGGTGAGGTATGGGTGTGTGAGTAATGGTGGTGAGCTATGAGTGTGGGATAATGAAATGGTGAGGGATGGGTGTGTGAGTAATGGGGTGGTGAGGTATGGGTGTGTGTGTAATGAGTGGTGAGGTGGGGATTGGTGAGTAATGAGTGGTGAGGTATGGGGTGTGTGAGTAATGAGTGGTGAGGTATGGATGTGGGAGTAATGCGTGGTGAGGTATGGATGTGTGAGTAATGAGTGGTGAGGGATGGGGGTGTGAGTAATGAGTGGTGAGCTATGAGTGTGGGAGTAATGAGTGGGAGGTATGGGTTGTGTGAGTAAGATTGGTGAGGTATGGGTGTGAGTATGAGTGGTGAGGTATGGGTGTGGGAGTAATGCGTGGGGAGGTATGGATGTGTGGGGTAATGAAATGGTGAGGTAAAGGATGTGTGAGTAAGAGTGGTGAGGTATGGATGTGTGAGTAATGAGTGGTGAGGGGTATGGATGTGTGAGTAATGAGTGGTGAGCTATGGATTGTAGGTATGGATGTGTGAGTAAAAGAGTGGTGAGGTATGGATGTGTGAGTAATGAGTGGTGAGTATGGATGTTGTGAGTTTAATGAGTGGTGAGCTATGGAAAGTGTGAGTAATGAGTGGTGAGGTATGGATGTGTGAGTAATGGGGTGGTGAGGTATTGATGTGTGAGTAATGAGGTGGTGAGCTTGGATGTGGGAGTAAAGAGTGGGAGGTATGGATGTTGGTAATGAGTGGTGAGGTATGGATGTGGGAGTAATGGAGTGGTGAGGTATGGATGTGGGGGTAATGCGTTTGGGGAGGTATGGATGTGTGAGTAATGAGTGGTGAGGTATGGATGTGGGAGTAATGCGTGGTGAGGTATGGATGGGAGTAATGAGTGGTGAGGTATGGATGTGGGAGTAATGCGTGGTGAGGTATGGATGTGTGAGTAATGATGGTGAGGTATGGATGTGTGTGTACTGAGTTATGAGGTAAAGAGTGTGGTAGTAATGAGTGGTGATATATATGAGTGTGGTAGTAATGAGTGGTGATATATATGAGTGTGGTAAAAAAGAGTGGCGATATATACGTATGGGTTGTAGTAGTAATGAGTGGGAGGTATGGGCAGAGCTGGGCACTAAATACATTGAATGTATTTAAATACTAAATACATGGGGGGAAATGTATCTAAATACCCCAAATACTAAAATACATTTTTTGGAATGTACTTAAATACATTTGTAAAGACATTTTATATACGCATAATTTTTTACATGGATTCAGTAATTCTTAATTATCAATACTAATGCTTGAAATTATAAAGGTACTTCCTATTGATATGTAATTAATTTATTTATTAACTTGAGTAATTGAGATTATTAATTTAGGTTATTTTAGGAATTTTCTGCTAAAAGTATTTATATTTTTATATTATGAGTGTCAGTCAGTTATCACTCCTAACATATATATTAACTTGCATAAACTAAAATAGTGAATTACACCTAATTACGTATTACGTATAACACGTATTATAACTTCCATACAGGATAGGTGCATGTACTTTTTTAATGCCCGGAAATTCGGAGAGACAGGATGGAAATTCCTATCATACGATTCCGGGTTATGTATCTGTAAGAAGGAAAAAGGTCTCAATAACCATATGTTTGGTCTGGGGCAAGTTGTCGCCTAGGTCCAGTATATGGAGGAACAGGTTATTCTTATTATACGAAGGCCAATCAAATCTTTTCTGTTCTCGTAATATTTATCTTCTTTCTTTCTACCATCTTCTTTCTTTCTCCCACTTCTATCTCGCTTATAGCAATCCCCCTACTAAAAACTAATTCATCCCAATTCAGTTGTGACGAGGAGAATTTATTCGTCAGTGGAGAACTATCTCAACTAATATCATTCAACACGCTGGTGTCAGCCACGGAAAAACCCTGGCATCACAGAAGATTGTAGACTATAATGTTATTTGATTGTGGAAAGACACAAATAGTGACTGTGTCCTATATATGTGGTCTTGTCTAACAAAGCATAAACAGATTAGAGGTCGCCCAATTCCCCTGAGAAAGAAGCAAAAGAGGGATGGAACACACACACACACACACACACACACACACACACACACACACACACACACACACACACACACACACACACACACACACACACACACACACACACACACACACACACACACACACACACACACACACACACACACAGTGAAGTGAGGTGGCATTTAAAAGGTACAGAAGAATTAAATGAAGTGAATATGAAAACATAAATGTGATGACAAAGAGGATAATGAAAAATAATAGAAAACTGCCGTGTGTGTGTGTGTGTGTGTGTGTGTGTGTGTGTGTGTGTGTGTGTGTGTGTGTGTGTGGTGTGGTGTGTGTGTGTGTGTGTGTGTTTGTAGGTCGAACTCAAGAGCATATTAATCTTCCAATTAATTATCTATCTTAACCTATTTACCCATTACGTCTTATCTTGAAAATAGAGCAATGAACACTTAACCCCTTCACGCCCAGATCTTTCCTTTGCTATATAAAATCGTTTGTTGCTAGCCATAAAATTACGAAAAGTAACTGAATATACCCAATTAGTTAGTGGACAAGGATACTAAACAGGTCATATCTTTAAAATATTACTTAAATTCACTAAAAATCGTCTAATGGTACCCAAATTACAATGGAATTACGTTCTGGGTCTCAAGGAGTTAATTAAATAAAAAAGAGCGAATATAAGAGTCTTGGACATTTTCTTCACTAATCTTCCTTATTTTATGGGTCACTGATTCTAACCTGGTTTTTTTTTTTTATCTTACTCATCCATGTTCGATAGTGGTGGTGGTGATAGTGGTAGTGCTGGTGGTAGTGGTAGTGGTGGTGGTGATAGTGGTGCTGGTGATAGTGGTGGTGTGATAGTGGTGTGGTGATAGTGGGGGGGCTGGAGGTGGTAGTGGGGGGCTAGTGGTGATAGTGGGGGGGCTGGTGGTGGTGGTGGTAGTGGTGATAGTGGGGGGGCTGGTGGTGGTAGTGGGGGGCTGGAGGTGGGGGTGATAGTGGGGGGCTGGAGGCTGTAGTGGGGGGGCTAGTGGTGATAGTGGGGGGGGCTGGTGGTGGTAGTGGTGGTGGTGTATCACATTATCAGCTATAGACGCTACACCTACAGACCAAACACCACCCTGCAGTGCTTCCCTATCCTAACCTACCTTATTTTTTATTTATATAATATTTATTTATTTTTATTATCTAGTATATTTTTTTGTTTTATTAATTTTTAATTTTCCGTCTAAGTGAAGTAAAGAACCCTACCTTACCCTACCTTACTTAACCTACCCTACCTTATTTGCTTCGTTTAAGTAAAGTTAAGTAAAGAAATGTATCACCCTGAAGTCCTCTTTCCCTTTCCATGCCCTACTTTAACCTAACTTTACCTATAAAAAAAAAAAAATTATTATGGTCAAAATGCACTAAGGAAGCCACGCCCCTGCCTCCCTTCTATTCTACAGGGCAGCTGATTGGTGCATTCCTCGTATCATCACTACCAATCACAATATCTTCACTGCTTAACAGCGGCGTGACCACTAGACAGATCAATCTTCACTACAGAGGGTGACAAAATCAAAAATCCCTTTGTAGTGAAGATTGCTTCACAATTTTAACAATATTGTAACAAAAGTTACGAATAGATTTGGACCAAACTCGGTATACCAAGTCTATTTGGTATAAGGAAGAACTGATTTAATTTTGGATGAAATCTATTGACAACTGTTGCCATGGCAACCAATTGATGAAATATTCGGCCGGAGGTAGCGCATACCTCCGGCCGAATATTTCATCAATTTGTTGCCATGGCAACAGTTGTCAATAGATTTCATCCAAAATTAAATCAGTTCTTCCTTATACCAAATAGACTTGGTATACCGAGTTTGGTCCAAATCTATTCGTAAATTTTCGAGAAATCCTGTACACTAACAGACAGACAGACAGACAGACCGACAGACAGACAGATCGGGGTGAAAACATAACCCCTCCAACTTCGTTGGCGGAGGTAAACATGAACGAAGAAAGAAGTTACTAACGAAGTTAGTAAGAAAAAAGGAAGTCAAAAGAAGAAGTAAAAGAAAGAAAAAAGGAAATTAAAGAAATAGATAATATAAAACATGGACCTAAAGTAAAACAAAAAAATTGATAATATAAAACCTAAACCTATGGCTCCCCCAAAAATCATCAGTCACTATATGTAAAAATCTAGGGAATTCCCTAACTTAGGGATTTCCCTAGATACCCATTGCTAGGGAATTTTCCTTAATTTATATATGTATAGATTTGGACAATTTTGGGAGAGCAATAAATGAGTCCTGTCTGCCTTCCCTACCCAAAAACCCAAGTTTTCCATAAGGCCACCATGCTTGCTGGCCATAGGAGGTCAAAGAAAAACCTATCCTTTCTAGCCAGAAGGGGCTGCGCCCCCCATGGACCCCCTAAGGGTTGCTAATCTAACCTCACTATAACCCCCTAAAAGTAAGTTACTAACCTAACCTCACTATAACGAATACAGTTGATTCGGGGAACCAGTTGAATCAGGCCGCCTATGTTAAATGCATACCAAGCATGCATTTATGCATAACCTTATAGGTTTTAATGAAACCTAACCTAACCTTAACCACAAAGTATACCTAACCTAACCTTAACCACAAAGTATACCTAACCTAACCTTAACCATAAAGTATACCTAACCTAACCTAACCTTAACCACAAGTATACCTAACCTAACCTAACCTAACCTTAACCACAAAGTATACCTAACCTAACCTAACCTAACCTTAACCACAAAGTATACCTAACCTAACCTAACTAACTTTAACCACAAAGTATACCTAACCTAACCTAACCTAACCTAACCACAAAGTATACCTAACCTAACCTAACCTTAACCACAAAGTATACCTAACCGAACCTAACCTAACCTTAACCACAAAGTATACCTAACCGAACCTAACCTAACCTTAACCACAAAGTATACCTAACCGAACCTAACCTAACCTTAACCACAAAGTATACCTAACCTAACCTAACCTAACAATAACCACAAAGTATACCTAACCTTAACCACACAGTATACCTAACCTAACCTAACCTAACCTTAACCACAAAGTATACCTAACCTAACCTAACCTTAACCACAAAGTATACCTAACCTAACCTAACCTTAACCACAAAGTATACCTAACCTAACCTAACCTTAACCACAAAGTATACCTAACCTAACCTAACTGGACTTTAAAAAATTTGAGGCACCTCATATTTCATAGCGGCCGTGTGGGTTAACCAAGGCTGAGCGCACGCTGGAACCTTTACAGATGTGAAGTACAATAAGCATACAATACAGTGCGGTAGTTCATTTCAGTCAAAGCCGGAAGGATGAGTTCCAAAGTATTTCCCCTAAAAGTTTCTAACCTAACCTCACTATAACCCCCTAAATGTTACCCAAATAACTCTGCCAAAAATCGGCCGCAATATCAACCCTTCAAATAAGGCCAAATAATGCTCTCGAACCACGTGCGTATTTGTGATAAGACTGAGAAAGTCACAGGGAAAATCATGCAATCTGGGGAAAATCCTGGCCATCTAAGGAAAATCCCTGGCCATCTAAGGAAAATCCCCAGTAAATTAATCACTCACTTAATCGTGAAATTATTGTAGTCAGTGTAACCCTCTTACCTAACCCTCTCATTATAATCACATCATCAAACACTTCATAATTACAAGAGTAAATAGCAGTCGTGGGCGTTGCGATAAGTAAAGCGATAATGCGATAAAGCGATAATATCGCTTTAACCGAAAATTACCGCTTATCGTTTATCGCAAGACCGGAAAAACTTATCGCTTATATTTATCGCTTTCAAATTTCCCGCGATAAATCCAGCGATAAAGTAGAAGACGAAAAAACCGTTACGGCGGGAGGTTACAGGCTCATTGTTACGCGGCAAACAGATGCGGCCAGGCGCCTGGCGGCCCGCGCTTCTGTTGTCAGTTTCTTTGAATAGCCCCCCAAAACTGGACGCATCTGATCTCAGCTCTGTGTTTCATTGTGCTACCAGCGATCCAAGCTTCTTTGTGTGTTATAACTTATATATACTTAATTCTTATTGTATATTGCTATCTTAATTAAATATCTAATTAATATATATTAGTTTTATATATTTTTTGCGTTTTGAGGTGCGCCTCGCGCGTGCCTCCCGTTCGTACGAACGTCGCGTGATTTTGTGTTTTAACTTTTCCTTTTCAGGAAATCGTTTAGGTTTTTGCGTTTTATATTGCGTTATTAATTAGTGTCGCGGCGGGCGCGCGTTCATTGTTCGAGAATAGTGAATTTAGTGATTAGTGAGTGTCAAGATGTCAGGCAAGAGGACAGTGGAGGACTTTTTCCGCGTGGAGGCCAGCAGCAGTGATGTGACTCAGGAAAGGGAGCGGAACATTTCCGGGAGTTCGGGATCTGTGGACATTCCACCATCTCCCACTCGAGCTCCCTCATGTCCCTGGGCAGTGAGCCAGAGGACAGCCGCCCTGGCACCCAGGCCAGTGACCAGGTAGACGTTGTGATTGCGGTGGCTGCAGTATTTCGAGCCAGGAGCTGCAGACCATCAAAGACAAGATGGGCCGCTCTGACAAACTATTACAAGTTGTCCCACGTGATCAAGTCTAAGAACGCACCAGACACTTCTTTCCAAGGTCCTGGGAAAGACAATCAAGGTCTACAACTTGAAGGCCAAGTGCCAAAAGTGCTTCGCGGAGGTGTCTTTGGCAGATGGAGATGGCAGAGGCAGATGGAGGCAATGGAGGCAGCATGAGGAGGTCAGCGCCGACCCATTTGCCAGAGCTGTGTGACACAACCCAGGCTGACCAGGAGGACGACCTGGAAGAGGACATCAAGAAGGAGCTGCTGGCTTGGAAGAGGAGCAAGGAGGTAATAAGACTATTGTGCTTAAAACTTATTGCTTTGTTCTTACATACTAGCAAATGTAATGTTGCGATAAAATGTTGCGATAAATTGCGCTAACAAATGTAATATTGCGATAATATAAATTAAATATTTGTAATTGTTGCAGGCAACACTGAAGAAGTCGCACTTTCCCAGCAAAGTATAGGGACCAGTGGGTGACCCTCTTCATCAAGTACAACACTGGGATCCCAAGCTCAGCAGCAGTGGAGCGATTATTCAGCACAGCTGGGGACGTCCTGAGGCCAAAGAGGGCGTGCCCTCAGTGAGGACAACTTTGAGTACCTGGTGTTTCTGAAGGGAAACCTCCACCTCCTCAAGCAGAAGTTCAAGGTGCCAAGGGGGGTGGATGAGGAGGATGAGGAGATGTTTTAAATTGTTGTATTTGTGTTTGTGATGTTGTGCTGTGATAGTTTTGTTAATTTGTCTTCATTAAATGTTGTTTATAAAGTAATAAAATGTTAATTTCGGGTCCTTTAGTCTTTTATTAAGTAATATATGGTGTTTAAGTGTAAAAAAGAGGTTTTTAAATGCATAAGTAGCAAAAATAGAGTATTTTTGGATTTATCGCAGGATTTATCGCTTATCGCTTTAAGGTATTTTGGAAATTTATCGCTTTATCGTTATAGGACTTAGCGGAAAAATTTATCGCTCTATCGTTATCGCTTTATCGCAAAATTTTATCGCTGCCCACCACTGGTAAATAGTCCTTTCAACTTACCTTCAAAATTGAGATACACCGGCTGTAAAATGGCGCCGATGGTAATATACGTGATGGGGTGATTTGCATAACTACGTAGTGGTAGTTATTGACAACATCACATTTTATATTGTAGTCTAAGGTGGCAGGTTTATTAATGCAAGTGCAATAATCTTTGGCTTGCAAAATGAGTTTGTGGCCAGTGGCGTACCGAGGGAGGGGGGCATGCGGCCATGCCCCCCCCCT
Organism: Chionoecetes opilio; assembly: GCA_016584305.1. NCBI lineage: Eukaryota > Metazoa > Arthropoda > Malacostraca > Decapoda > Majidae > Chionoecetes > Chionoecetes opilio. The sequence goes on along the minus strand of JACEEZ010025806.1, from coordinate 29,195 downwards.
TTGCAAAAAAAAATAAAAAAATATATTTATTATAAATAAATAATAAAATATATTTATTATAAATAAATAAATATATATATATCACAGACCATTATATCTACAGTGGTCTATGATATATATATATATAGGGGGGTCCGATATACGAGCATTCGGTATACGATAATCCGATGATACGAGATATGTAAATTAGGGTCTATTTTCAATATACGAGATCGAAAATCCAATGCTACGACATTCAAACTGGATGAGTAAAATTATCAAGTTCAAATACTCGCCCTACCACTCCCAGTCTCGACAAAGGGGGATTTGGTTGACCCCAGTCAAGTCATCCCTAGCAAGCCGTGACCTGAAGGGTAATTAAGCATATGGCGCGGCCTGACATTTAGTGGTAATTAGCCAGGTGTGCGGCTCCAACCTTGGACTGCATTCAGTAACCTGAAGGGTAATTAAGCATATGGCGCGGCCTGATCCTTAGTGGTAATTAGCCAGGTGTGCGGCTCCAACTTTGGACCGCAATCAATGACCTGAAGGGTAATTAAGCATATGGCGCGGCCTGATCCTTAGGGGTAATTAGCCAGGTGTGCTGCCCCAATCTTAGGACCTCTACACTACCCTCTTTTGTATCACGCGGCGTCCCCTACAGTACAACGTCTTTTTTGCTTGTTATGCATGTTTTATGTTTAATTAATGTGCAGTTATGCTATTTTGTGTGCTATTTTCTCTTTCAGAATGCTTTTTCTACAGAATAGGTAGTACAGTGTGGGTAATATAGACGCTGTGTGTTTGTTGTGTTTGCTATAGTTTATTTTAGCTTGAAAAACACGTTTTTTTTTTTTTTTTTTTTTTTTTTAATTGATGGTCCTGGAACCAAACCTATATTTTACCATTAGTTGTGTGTTTCGTTATACGAGTATGCCAGGTGGAACCTAACTGCTCGTATCTTCGGGACCTCCCTGTATATATATTATTAGTTGGTTTTTTTGGCCCCCCCCTTTTCAATTTTCTGGGTACGCCACTGTTTGTGGCACACATAAATAAAAGTTCCTTTGGTTTCTCGCTATTACACTCCAAAAAATACTGGAGTCACCATCTGCACAACCTTTCGTGCTGGTGGCTGCCAATGTACTGACCCGGGGGAGTGAACCCGCAGCCTGGCCTGACGTCACTGAGGTGGCAATTATACGCGGAGTATTATAAACATCAATATATTCCCCTATATGATTATTATGCAGTACATATGCTTAAATATATCAGAAAGGTTGATGTGGTACGAATTTAGAGCATTTCGTATCCATATATGCAGTAATTAATGCAAACTGTACCTGGTTCCTTACACAGGCACTACATAGCCAGCTGTAATCAAGCTTATCAAGGTGTACTGGGGCTCAGTCTAGCTAGGAAGCTCTCGGGACTGGATCTGAATGGACTTAGAATTTTTTGAGGCACCTCATATTTCATAGCGGCCGTGTGGGTTAACCAAGGCCGAGCGCACGCTGGAACCTTTACAGATGTGAAGTACAATAAGCATACAATACAGTGCGGTAGTTCATTTCAGTCAAAGCCGGAAGGATGAGCTCCAAAGTATTTCCGGGTTTTTTTCTATTGACGTGCTTGTACGTTGTTTTATCTCCTTTTGAGTGTTTGGCAGCGTGTTTGTTATATTATTACAGCCAGTCTGTTATAGTTTGTTATACTGTTATAGTCCGTCACTGAACCCAAGAACCTTACACTGAAGCATCGCCCAAGGTCATTTCAGTGTCACTTGTTGCACTCACTCACATGTTCACCCTCATAATATTGATGATGGTGTTGATACTGATGCGTTCGCGAACATGCCAGCGATACGATTCTAATATTTCGCACAAGATTATACAAAATACTATTTTCCTGACTTCTATCGGTGATGCCTAAGAAGAAACCGAATGTTGTTTGTCCCAGAACGAGTATATAATAATGTTCACACCCTCTTAACCTCATGTATATCATTTGCTATAGTGAGTACTCGTGCATTACTCTGGGAATACCTCCTTAGGGACTAGTGGCAGGTAGGATTGTTTACCTTGTTTACCTAGATTTCCTTTGCACCGCTGAATAATTATTATAGTAAATTTACGTTCAACATGCCCAGAAGCCACGCCCCCTGCCTTTCCCCCCCTTTTCTACGTGGTATATAGTTAATCGATCCAAAAGGAAATGCATCTTCATCTCAGCATAAACCCGATCGCTCGCATTTTCTTTTAATCAACGTGTAAAACTTACTATGGGTGTTGTGGTGACTGCCGGCCGCTGGTAAAAACTTGGAGGAGGGTGGTGACGAGGACAACAAGGCGACTTCGAGACACTAATCACAATACGAGATGTGAAGCAGGACTGTGGTGGTGTTGGTGTGGGCCGTACTATTGCGATCGCGTTGCGTCGCTTGCGATGCTGCGCCAGGTCAAGTCTCCAAGGGGGCGGAGTCAGGAGAAGGGTGTTGACAACTTTACAAGTATATTTCTCCCATTGAAAGCCTTTGATAGTTCAAGTTATTGCTGGTATTTAATCCCTGAATGCAGAAACATGATTAAAAGCTTATTAAATGATATATTAGGTACTGTAATATCAAGATCAAGAACTAGAACTGTCGCCGACAATTGGAACTCCCGCCGACGTGAAAAATTAGAACAGTCGCCGATATCGGCGACAGTTCCTATCGGCGACAGTTCCAGGTACCAACCGGGGGGCTTCGGCTGAACTCTCTTTGCCCCGAAAATATTATTCTTTTTAAAAAGACTCTTTTAATCGCCACCCTGCCATTGCACGTGTGTATAAAGTTAATTGCTAAATTTGGCTCACAATTACAAGTACTACTAGTACTTAAGCCATCAAATTAAATGTACCAATTAAATAAATTAAAGTATCAAAGAAATATGTAAAAAAAAAGTACAGAAAAGGACACTTTTGGGCTGTTCTTTTATAAGGAAAATTATAAATAAAATTTCATTAATACTTAAATAAATAGATAAAATTCATAATTTTATTCAAATTTTTCTGAGTTTGTCAAAAGGCTAATAAAAAACTACTCAAAAACCGGATTTGGCTCACGGGCAGCCAGCTGAATAGCATTCTGATATATTGGCTACTCTGCCGAAAAATAATATTACCCACCACAGGCTCAAAGGCTAATGCAACGGAGATGAGCACCGAGGCCACGCGTAGCATAGCGTATGCCCCCATCTTTACTTTACTTTTAATAATAATATCAATTCTCTACAAATTCCATAAATGTGATAGACGAATGTACAAAGTTATCGCAGGCATGATAAGTGATTGTGCTCCTGAACCAATTTAGTAATTTTAGGCGCGACAGGAAAGATCGGTTTTGGGTCCAAAGGTTCCCAAAGGAATTTTTCAAATTAAATTTTCCCTAAATAAGGTGTCCAAAAAGAGCTGAAAAAGCTGAAATCCAACCCCCCCCGGGGGTTAAAAAAACTTGGGGGGGGGGGTGCACCTGGCACAACCCAAGGGAAGGACCCAGGGCAGTTTTTGGCCCTTTTGTTAATACGAAACTTTCCCGCTTTAATTTTGGGTCGTACTTGAAATCATATTGTACGGGTGGGTAAGTTTGTACAAAAGACGCGTTTTTGTAAAATCATCGTTCACCCCCAAAACCGGAGGCAGGGGGGGAAAAAAAAAAGGCATTTTTAAACAAAGTAGTCTTTCGAAAGTATGTTTTGTTATATTTATATTTATTTAAGGAAAAGAGGGATTTCAATAAAAAAAAAACCAGGCTCCACGTGGTGCCGATCTCACCGCTCCCTTGGCCCAGTCTACACTGCACAAATACCACTGAAACACTGCTCCCCGGGTGAATATTTGTTTTTACAAATGTATACCAATTGTATAATAAATGACCTACATGAGAAAAATATAACATGTGTTTTGGTTTCCTTTATTTATCAGGGGACCACATTCATCGCCACATAGCTACATGGTAAAAAAGATGTAAAGAACCATATATTCCACTGTATCTGTACCACAAATGGTCTATGATCGAAGTTATCACTGACTAGTATAAATAAAAGACCTACATGAGAAAATAAAATGACTTGTGTTTTGGTGACACTATTTTTCAGGGTACCTACCACATTCATCGCCACATAGCTACATGGTAAATAAGATGTAAGAGGCATATTACCACTGTATCTGTACCACAGTGGTCTATGATCGAAGTTATCACTGACTAGTGTAAATAAATGACCTACATGAAAAATATATGACTTGTGTTTTGGTGACACTATTTATCAGGTACCACATTCATCGCCACATAGCTTTCATGGTAAATAAAATGTAAAGAGGCATATATACCACTGTAAACTGTACCACAGTGGTCTTGATCGAAGTTATCACTGACTAGTGTAAAAATGACCTACATGAGAAAATAAAATGACTTGTGGTTTTGGTGACACTATTTATCAGGTACCACATTCATCGCCACATAGCTTTCATGGTAAATAAGATGTAAAGAGGCATATATACCACTGTATCTGTACCACAGTGGTCTATGATCGAAGTTATCACTGATTATAATAAAAGACCTACATAGAAAATATATGGGCTTGTGTTTTGGTGACACTATTTATCAGGTACCACATTCATCGCCACATAGCTACATGGTAAATAAGATGTAAGGAACCAATATACCACTGTATAGTGGTCTATGATCGAAGTTATCACTGATTAGTTAAATAAATGACCTACATGAGAAAATAAAATGACTGTGTTTTGGTGACACTATTTATCAGGGTACCACATTCATCGCCACATAGCTACAGGTAAATAAGATGTAAGAACCATACTATATACCACTGTATAGTGGTCTATGATCGAAATTATCACTGACTATATAAATAATGACCTACATGAGAAAATAATATGACATGTGTTTTTGGGGACACTATTTATCAGGGTACCACATTCATCGCCACATAGCTACATGGTTAAATAAGATGTAAAGAGCATTTTATACCACTGTATCTGTACCACAGTGGCCTATGATCGAAGTTATCACTGCTAGTATAAATAAATGACCTACATGAGAAATAATATAACTTGTGTTTTGGGGACACTATTTTTTCAGGGTACCACATTCATCGCCACATAGCTACATGGTAAATAAGCTGTAAAGAAACATACATATATACCACTGTATAGTGGTCTATGATCGAAGTTTTTCACTGACTATTTTAAATAAATGACCTACATAGAAATAATATGACTTGTGTTTTGGTGACAAATATTTATCAGGGTACCACATTCATCGCCACATAGCTATGTGGGAATAAGATGTAAGAACCATACATATATACCACTGTATAGTGGTCTAAAGATCGAAGTTATCACTGACTAGTATAAATAAATGACCTACATGAGAAATAATATGACTTGTGTTTTTGGTGACACTATTTATCAGGGTACCACAAATTCATCGCCACATAGCTACATGGGAAAGAAAATGTAAGAAGCATATATACCACTGTATTTGTACCAAAAGTGGTCTATGACGAAGTTATTACTGACTAGTATAATGAATGACCTACATGAGAAAAAAATATGACTTGTGTTTTGGTGACACTATTTATCAGGGTACCACATTCATCGCCACATAGCTACATGGTAAAAAGATGTAAAGAGGCATATATACCACTGTAATCTACCACAGTGGTCCCATGATCGAAGTTATCACTGACTAGTATAAATAAATGACCTACATGAGAAAATAATATGACTTGGGTTTTGGGGACACTATTTATCAGGGTCCACATTCATCGCCACATAGCTACGTGGTAAATAAAATGTAAAGAAGCATATATACCACTGTATCTGTACCACAGTGGTCTTGATCGAAATTATCACTGACTATATAAATGAATGACCTACATGAGAAAATAATATGACTTGGTTTTAGTGACACTATTTATCAGGGTACCACATTCATCGCCACATACTACATGGTAAATAAGATGTAAAGAACCATATAAACCCCTGTATAGTGGTCTATGATCGAATTTTTCACTGATTAGTATAAATAAATGACCTACATGGGGAAAATAATTTTGACTTGTGTTTTGGTGACACTATTTATCAGGGTACCACATTCATCGCCACATAGCTACATGATAAATAAGATGTAAAGAACCATATATACCCTGTATCTGGGACCACAGTGGTCTATGATCGAAGTTATCATTGACTAGTATAAATAAATGACCCCACATGAGAAAATAATATGACGTGTTTTTTGGTGACACTATTTATCAGGGTACCACATTCATCGCCACAAAAGCTACATGGTAAGAAGATTAAGGAAACCCTATATACCACTGTATAGTGGTCTATGACGAAGTTATCACTGACTAGTATAAATAAATGACCTACATGAGAAAATAATATGACTTGTTTTTGGTGACACTATTTATCAGGGGACCACATTCATCGCCACATAGCTACATGTAAATAAGATGTAAAGAAGCATAAAATACCCTGTATCTGTACCACGTGGTCTATGATCGAAGTTATCACTGACTAGTATAAATGAATGACCTACATGAGAAAATAATATAACTTGTTTTTGGGGACACTATTTTATCAGGGTACCACATTCATCGCCAATAGCTACATGGTAAAAAAGCTGTAAAAAACATACATATATACCACTGCATAGTGGTCTATGATCGAAATTATCACTGACTATTTTAGATAAATGACCTACATGGAAAATAATACTTGTGTTTTGGTGACACTATTTATCAGGCAACCAAATTATCGCCGTATCAAAGATAAATAAAGTTGCGCTTTTCCGCGCATGCGCAGTAGGGCCTGCAACCCTTTATATTGGCAACTCTTTGGCCCCGTACCGGGAGAGTCATGACGGTAGGGGGTAGAACGACACGGCAGACCTTCGCTTACCATAAGACGTATAAAAAACCCCGTAATTTTGGAACAAAGAGCAAGGACGCGTGGGCGGTCAAGGGTTTAAGACACGGCTATCCCCGTGTCTTCGCCGCAACCTTCGATGAATTTTTATTCATCCTAATCTGGGGGATTAAGAGATATGTTAAAAATTTTCTTGCCAATATGTATTTAAGTATAAGTATAAGATTATTAGGTATTACATATGCGGCAATAAGTGATTTTAGTGATAATAATTAAGGAGGTTCAGGATAGAGGGGTGGGTAGTGGCTTGAGCCGTCGCCATCATGAAGGTCGCTGCCAGAACCCGCCAGGACGGTTCTCTTACCGCATATGTTCACATGAGCGGTAGAGAAACTTACGTATACACGCCTCTACTGTTAATTAACTTCATTAAATATATATTTCACCAACTTCATAGCCGATCGCAACGTTTCTGTTGATGTTTTTGATGAGTATAAGGGCAAATTCGCATTATACACTATTTTAGTCGTACGGCTGGCTACGCAATTTGAAGCAGCACTGTTGCCACTATATTGTCGCAGGCGCGAGATCTCAACCAACCTCCGATGTCGACTCTCGGTAACAAATGGAAGGTTTGCCGTTCGTCGCTACCTCGCTGTTCGTCCCTCTACCGCCTTCAACTCTCGGTACGGGCCTTTATATCGTCACAACGGCACCGCACGACGAGTTCTCTGCGCTACACGGGAAGCCATGGTAACGTCGAATCCTTCCGCGGCTTTTCCCTTCGTGTAGTCCCGTCACGGTAAGGTTGGTATGTCGGAAGGAGTAATATGCCGCGTCTGTGCGCTACGCGACCTTCATCTACTCCCATGAGTGGTTTGTTTACATCGTATACAGCACAGCAGAGTCTAGACAACTCCCACATTGGTGTCAGGGGCAACACTGTGGCCGACAGGGCGGCAGCAGAGGCACACTCCCTCCCCTCTCCCATAGACATGACCACAGACCTGACTGATTCACTGACTAACCTTCAGACTACATGCAACCGACACTGGGACAATGAACTGACTGACGCCTTACAGTACACTTCACTTGGACGTATACGACATGACACACGACACCACTGGTGGACCCACTCCCCCAGCCGTGCCCTGGACACCGCAGTCACCATACTCCGGATTGGCCACACCCGCCTCAACGCCCACCTACACAAACTGGGCATGACAGCTGACCCTCACTGCCCCTGGTGCCCCACATACCCGGACACACCTGAACACCTCCTCCTGCAATGTCCTCGCCACCACTCCCACCGCACGGCACTCCTCCAATCACTATATCCACTCCTCCTCCGCAGACCAACTCTAGCCGACCTCTTGGGTGGCTCTCCAGACCCTGGCTTGGCCTTCAAAATCCTCAAGCACACCAGGACCTTCCTACAGAAGTCTGGCCAACTGCACAGGATCTAACCTGCTGATTCATTTGCATCCTGCACCTTCGGGGCACTAGAGGCTGTGGCACCACAGCCTGCACGGCCCCATCAAAACCCCCAACAACAACAACAAGAGTCTAGACAAGAACAAGAGTCCAGTCCTCTCGAGACTGTGATTACTTCACGGCTGTACACCAGGGCGAATATCGTCGACTTCGACATCACTGCCCTTCAACAACAACAACAACAACAAGAGTCCAGTCATTTTCATCCGATTATTAGCAGGTAAGCCCATCTCTTTGACTTTGTTACTTTTTAGCTGTGTATTAACGAAGTCATTCTTTGCGCATACTATAAAGCGTTGCTAATATGCTTCTGCTTCGTAGAGTATGCCGGAAAGGAAAGAAAAGCATGTTGGAAAAAACCTTGTGCATGCCTCACGGCATTTCAAACTTCCTTATGTTCTTATGTACTTTGGCTAATGACACGCTTCTTCTGTAGCAGGAAACATTCTGCACTTGCTCTGAGTTTGTAGTTGATGCGAATTGTGGCAAAGATTTGGTTTTATTAATGTTGCCATATTGTGTGAGGCGGTGAGAGCCACGCTGGTATTATTTCGTTTTAGTGCAGCCTCCAGATAATATATCACTACATAATTAATTGTGTAGATCTCGTCATTCTGAGTATTTCCATACACCTCATGGGTACCTGGAACTGTCACCGATAGGAATTGTCGCCGACGTCGGCGAGTGTTCCAATTTTTCACGTCGGCGAGTATTCCAATTTTTCACGTCGGCGCGTTTTCCTATTTTTGGCGACAGTTCCAGTTCTTGATCTTATTATTACTGTACCCAATATTGTTAAAATGGACGAGGACTGCGCGGTCATTTTCGGTGACAGTAATTTATCCGGTGTATACCCAATGCAGCCGCCTACGGCAATATAAGTAACTATTAGGGGGTTATAGTGAGGTTAGTTTAGTAACTTTTAGGGGGTCATGGTAGGGTTAGGTTAGTAACTTATAGTGAGGTTAGGTTAGTAACTTATAGTGAGGTTAGGTTAGTAACTTTTTGGTGTTATAGTGAGGTTAGGTTAGTAACTTTTAGGGGTTATAGTGAGGTTAGGTTAGTAACTTATAGGGGTTATAGTGAGGTTAGGTTAGTAACTTTTAGGGGTTATAGTGAGGTTAGGTTAGTAACTTTTAGGGGGTTATAGTGAGGTTAGGTTAGTAACTTATAGTGAGGTTAGGTTAGTAACTTTTAGGGGTTATATTGAGGTTAGGTTAGTAACTTTTAGGGGGTTATAGTGAGGTTAGGTTAGTAACTTTTAGGGGTTATAGTGATGTTAGGTTAGTAACTTTTAGGGATTATAGTGAGGTTAGGTTAGTAACTTTTAGGTGTTATAGTGAGGTTAGGTTAGTAAATTATAGTGAGGCTAGGTTATTATAGTGAGGTTAGGTTAGTAACTTTTAGGGGTTATAGTGAGGTTAGGGTAGTAACTTTTAGGGGTTATAGTTAGGTTAGGTTAGTAACTTTTAGGGGTTATAGTGAGGTTAGGTTAGTAACTTTTAGGGGGTTATAGTGAGGTCAGGTCAATAATTTTTAGGGGTTATAGTGAGGTTAGGTTAGTAACTTATGACATATCTTATGTTTAACATATAGTTATATATGTTAAACATAACGTACAATAAACATATACGCATAACAATAGTTTGCTCCGCGCGACTGCCCTCTATATATGTGGATCATACGGGCGGCCGCAGTGGGTGGCGACCATTTATCCTTGCTAAAATTTGTGCTTTTGCAAATGCTGTTTATATTTCCCAGAAACCTGTTAAAAAGTTTCTTCTGAAATTTTCATCACCAAATCCTAATGTCGCCGTTTCCATTGACAATAATGTATCTCCATCCGGGAAATCACTAACACTTGGTTAAGAAATAATAGTCAGTCTCAGAAACCAGAGAAGTGACGTAATTGTACGAAAACAAGTGCCCAGCCACACATTTGCCAGCCCACCCGCCAGCCGCTAAATGGTCCGTTCTGCCCAGACCTACCGGGAGGATTATTACGCTAACCTCCAAACGTTACAGGGAGTTTCGTACACAAGTTGTTTCGTACCCAGGTGTTGTTAATTGGTTTAGTAAAGAAACAGTAGATTTGTACCGTACACTGATTTTGAGTTTTTCCGTACATACCTGGTGACATTTCATAACTCTAGTTGTTAAGTTTGCCTCCTAATTCAAAAGCATAGCAGTCTTAGGAGAGCTTTTTGTCTCAATTTATACAGCATATTATAATAATCTGGTACTGACTTTAGTAACCTTTTTTGATGTACGTACGACTCTACTGGTATACGAACTGACTGCACCTTCCTCCAAATGGAGGGACTGCCCCCCTCGAGCTCCTGGACAGATTATTAACCTTAACCTAACCTCCTAAAGTGTTGTGGTCCTTCGGATGGGGAGGGTGTGTATGTGTGCGCGCTATTAGACAACTGCATCATTTCTTTAATAAAACTTATGTTATACAGTTTTTAAAGGTTACGCTGAAGTGAATTAATACTGCACAGTATACTGAGCAAAAAATAATAGAGAAAACGTAAGTGGTAACGGCGGTAGAGACCGCGTAGTTCTTGTCCATTATAACCTCCAATAATATAGGTAGTACATTTAATCCACTTTTAACAGTGTTTCTACATTCAGGGATTATATACCAGCAACAGCTTGAACAGTTATGTTTGCTTATGTCGGCTAGTTTACCAATGTCTCGGTTAGGTTAGTGAACAAGCGAGGGAGTTTGGGGGGGCGCAGCCCCAGAGTTAGGTCAGGATTACGTTACCAATGTCCAACTTTAATTTTTTATTTTGGGACAAACATAAAATGTGTTGTCCAATAATAAAATAGTTTTTATTTGCCTTTTCATTTTATCATAAGTGGAACTGTCGCCAAAAAGTTCAATGTCAGCGAAAGTTCTCGGTTAGTGTTTCTGCGAGAATTCCTATCGGCGACAGTTCCATAAAGGTGAGGCAGTGAAAGGCGCGCCGCCTGAGCTGGCTGACGATCAGTTTGGAGGAACCGGGCGATGCCAAACAAGATTTCTCGGTAATCTAACGAAATAAACTCAATAAAACATTGCCTAGACCTAGGTTTATGTTTGGTTTATGCCTGGATCCTCCCAGCTGATCGTCACTCAGTCAATGTCAATAAGCCATTTTTCACTGATTTCCAGAAGTTGTAATAACACCACTCCGTGCTGTAAATATTATGGTCATCCTAACGTAGTAAACAGATATGGCAACGTTAATAAATTATCTTTACCCAAATTGTTAATATGGTGTGAACAGTGATCCATTACATAAATTTTTGTTATATGGCAGGTATTAAGGTACTGGAATTTATCCTTGTCGGTTGATTTTAATGTTACTTTCTACCTTTTTTTTTCACAGCAAATCATTAGAATCGTGGAAGCATTAGAGGGAACCGGACCAGCCAGGACCAGCCCCATTTCTGCAGCAGAACGCAATCTATTGGTTGGCATGACCCGGGAGGCCTTGTACGACGGTGACGCATATGCCACATATGACCAGGAAAAAGGACACGAGGATGTAAGCAAGATCAACGAGAGGAAGGCATATCTTGTAGAACTACAAATAGAAGATATGCTGATCAGAATTGAGGAATCAAAAATAAAGCGCGAAACAGCAAAAAGAAAACTGGAAATATTAAATAAACGGTAACATGTTGTACACAGCAGACGTGTTTCTTTATTCAGACGTATTTTTCGGGTGCAAATGATTTAAGGTGGACTTTTGGGATCAAGGCTATATAATGTAATGGATTGATAGAATGATGTACATCATACTAACACATAAGGGAAAGGTCGGGGCTACATTTGCAGGGTTGCAATTAACTTTATGGTGCAAATGATTTAAGGTGGACTTTTGGGATCAAGGCTATATAATATAATGGATTGATAGAATGCTGTACATCATACTAACACATAAGGGAAAGGTCGGGGCTACATTTGCAAAAAATGTAATAGGAACTACCAAGTGTAGGTCTCGCGGCCTCTTGTAGCTTCCTTCTTTTCCTATTTTTTTATGTAAGGAAAAGAAAAAGGAAACTATATGCTAGCCCTTAATAATATTTTCACTTACACATTATTACTAAGGATGATTTATACAGAAAAAATACAATAATCATACATCTGGTGGTAGCTGACTGTATTACTAGACAGTGCTTCTTATCAATAAAAAGAAAATTAGTTTAATTTCATCTGAAAAGGTACCACCATGTCACAGGAAAATTTAACGATCAAATAGTAATGTGTTACTATATATTGACTCGTGCACCAACAATTGGAAAAGCAAAGAAGTTATCATACAACAAGTCATGTAATTAGCTATGAAGAAAATAATAAGTAAGTAAGTAATGTTGAAAAAGGGAAACTGCCAGACATCAGAGGTCATATGGCACTATGGCAAAGCATAATAAAGGGGAGGGGTTATAGAGAAACCTATGTAGCCTGGGAATGGGTGGGAGGAAAATATGAAACATCTCCATATATGACTCCTGTGATGATGCCCCGTACCTGCTTAAAAGTAATCCCTGATTACTTGTTGTCGTTTCAATCTCCCTTGAAGATTTCCACGTACCTGTACCGGCACCACATTATCATGGTCATGGTAATTGATGTTGAGGCCGGCCCCATCTTGAGGCAAAACCAGTCTAGTTTTAACATCTATGTTGTGCAGTACCATACATGCAACAATCATAGCTTTGGTAGTTTCTAGATCTGTTCTTACCTTCATCCCTAAATATCCAAATCTCCTTTTCAAATACCAATGCACGTTCAATGGTATTTCTTGTTTTGGAATGACTGGTGTTATATGCTGTCTCGTGTGCATTACTTGGATCTGACACTGCAGTTAACAGATATCTTCTCAAGGAGTATCTACGATCGCCAAGTAGGTGATACCTAGGATTTTAATTAGTTTCTACCTCACCGTAGAGCCTACTATTTCCAAAAATTCTACTGTCATGGACACTCCCAGGCCAACGGGCAATAACATTTTGGAACAGTAGATTTGGCCCACACACAGCTTGAACGTTAAGAGAAAAATAACCTTTCCTGCAACGAAACACCTCTGAATTTTCAACCGACGGTTTCAATACAGCAATGTGCGTACAGTCGATTGCTCCTATAACACTAGGCATCCCACTGATGTCATAAAATCTTTGAATAGTTTGTTTCAGGTTTGGGCCAGAAGGAGGTATTATATAATGTCTCCTGCTGGAGACTTTTATTATGCTCTGGAAACTATCTTCAGACATTCGCTGACTGTCGTTTGTGACACATCATGGCAGTCACCCAATGTCCTTTGGTGATCTCCCGTTGCCATGCATCGTATCGCAATCAGTGTTTGGAGGTATGGTGGAACAGGACATCCTGTTGGGAGAGAAAATACATACCACTTTAGCAAACCACTCATGTACACTAGTAATATGATTTCCACATCATGAAAGTAATGGGTTTTTTTTGGCTTACCAGTGAAGTAAGATGCACAGTAGTTTCAATATGCAGAGTGAATACATTTCAATAACAGCATTGCAAAATTAAATTGTATTGATGGGAAAAAATTACCTCTCAAATCATTTGCGGCAGGAAGTTGATCTCTAATTTCCTCAATGAGATCAGACATGGAAGCTTTTTTGAGGCGGAATCGATCAAAAAATTCAGCATCACTCATTGCTGTGAAGGGGTTCATCCGATCTGTAATGGTATTTGGTCAAATAAAATTAGTGTCCTTTAATATGATTTGACAATCATTCTTGAAATCAGCATTTTTTGTCAAATATATATATATACAGTATATATATATATATATATATATATATATATATATATATATATATATATATATACAATATATATATATATATATATATATATATATATATATATATATATATATATATATATATATATATACACATATACGTACTACATACATACATACATATGCCAGGGTGACATCCCTAAACAGTAAGATTTCTGAGAAAAGGCAACTAAGAAATATAATAAATTAACTTGCAACACCATTTGTACCTGTAACAACTCTGCGACGTCGACGTCCACGTCCGACAATACCTTGGGCATCTATCTTATTCTCCAGATCAACCTGATCCCAATAGTCGGGATAGTCGGCCATGTTCTGAGATATCTGTAACCAATAATACAAATTAGAACACAGTAGTGCTACCTTCTAAATACTTTCATACCTAACCTAAACCTAACCTAACCTAACCTATGTCAGATTAATTGAAGTATAAGCACAACTTTGTAGCAAACCATCAACTTTTGTATTTCATAGATGTCCTTCAATGAGAGACGTGTTATTGATAAATAATACTGAGGTTATGTGAAGTTAGCTTAAGCGGGTATCGCACGGGGCGTTTCATCAGACTGTTTTGTTGAACCAAACTGGCATTTATTTAGACCTCTTCGTCGAACACTGACAACACATATAGCGCATGGATGGGGCAACCAACTGCTTCACCCAACCCTAACCCAAAGATGAAGCGTTGACAGTGCAATTTGAGATGGGGATTTGTTGTTAATGTTTTAGCATACGTAGCTACTGGTGAAGAAAAGGTTAGTTCTTATAAGAGAACAGCGACAGATGAAGATGCGTTCATATTGGCTAAATGGGTTATAGTGGACGTGAACTGCACAGTCGCTACCACCGTTACCATTTGACATATTTTTATTAACTTTTGCTAAGTATAATGTGCATTATTAATCCACTTCTGCGTGCGTTACCGAAGCGAAGTTAAGCGAATCAAATGGTGTGCGATTGATTGCCGGCTGCTGCGGCTGGTTGTCCCCACCAACTCCAGCAGAATATGGCAATCAATCGCACACCATTCGATTCGCTTATTTTACCTAAATAACTCTACAAAACATAACATAACCTAGCTATTATTATATTAAAAAATTATTATATGAAAGGAAAAAATTGCGGTAACAGTGACGAGGACTGCGCGGTCTCTGCATGGGCTGCAAATGACTCCCGTCCCGCATTCGCCCGCTCGCAAGCCACTCTGTGGTCCACTCTGCCCCGCCCTGCTGGGAGGATTATTACCCAAACCTAACCGAACATAACCTTCTAACGGGAGGGGCTCCTTCCCCCTCGACCCTCTGACGAGAATATTAACATACCGAAACTTAACCTCAGCTCCTAAAGGATGTGCCGAACATGGAAGGGTGTGTCTGTATGCTATGCACTATTAGACAACTTTATAATTTCTTCAATATGTATATGTTTTAAAAGTAACGCACGCAGAAGTGGATTAATAATGCACATTATACTTAGCAAAAGTTAATAAAAATATGTCAAATGGTAACGGTGGTACTGCTGCACAGTTCACGTCCACTAACCCATTTAGCCAAAATGAGTCTTCATCTGTCGCTGTTCTCTTATAATAACAAAACCTTTTCTTCACCAGTAGCTACGTATGCTAAAACATTAACAACAAATCTCCATCTCAAATTGCACTGTCAACGCTTCATCTTTGGGTTAGGGTTGGGAGAAGCGGTTAGTTATTAGGCATAAGTAGTATATGCCTAATTAAGCATATGCTTCATTAGGCATAGTAGCCAATTTTTTCCAGCATGTTTTGGTATACTCTACTTAAGCAATGAGGCCTCTAAACAACCTTTTACTTATCATGCAGAAAGGTTAACTTAGTCAAGATAAAACAAAAAAGTAACGGTAAATATGCAATTTCAACCAATACTTCCTATTGACCAGTACTCTCCTGACTTAACTTGGAAGGGGGGGGCAGCACCCCCCATTCACCCAGCTAGTTAACTAACCTAACCAGGGCATTGATTACGTAACCTAACCTCAATCAAGTAATGAGATGAAAAGTACAGAGGAAATCTCTGCGCAAGCATATTTTGGCATACTCTCAACAATGAGGCTTGTACACCACTGTTTATTACGCACAAAGGTTCATTTCGTCATTAAACAGCTAAAAAGTAACAAAGTCAGGGAAATGTGCTTATCTTACCTCTTAATGGGATGAAAAGTACAGAGGAAATCTCTGCGCAACCATATTTTGGCATACTCTACTCTCAATAATAAGGCTTGTACACCACTCTGTTTATTACGCACAAAGGTTCATTTCGTCATTAAACAGCTAAAAAGTAACATAAAGTCAGGGAAATGTGCTTATCTTACCTCTTAATGGGATGAAAAGTACAGAGGAAATCTCAGCGCAAGCATATTTTGGCATACTCTACTCTCAATAATAAGGCTTGTACACCACTCTGTTTATTACGCACAAAGGTTAATTTCGTCATTAAACAGCTAAAAAGTAACAAAGTCAGGGAAATGTGCTCATCTTACCTCTTAATGGGATGAAAAGTACAGAGGAAATCTCATCGCAGCGAAGGGAATGGTGAAGACATGCGGCCGCTTTTTTAAACTTGGACTAGGGAGAGTCTAACGTGGAGCTTCCATGTTAGACTCTAGTGGTACCAATGCCACGAACGCGTTCTTTAGACACCATCTTGGAGAGCTAACATAGTCTTATGTTGATCCACGACTGCGCTTGGGTTGGCAGCCCTGAACCAGGGAGATCATATATTGGGGGACGGAGAGCGGAAGAGTCATTTGTCTCCGCGCCCTGCTACCGAGAACAACAAAACACACCATACCATATATGAACCTATATTCTTAATTTATTCACTTTTTTACCCACATTTTCCTTGATCTTCATAGCTCTTCCCATTATTGGGAGTAAAGATTGTCATGGTCATGTTATAGCTATTATTTAGTTGCACAACTAATGATGCCTTAATCACTAGTTGATAGTTGAAATTCATATCAGGGCAAACCTATATATTAAATATATATATCGGTCGACTTCTTGAATCAAAACGTATAGTTCATCATACAAGTTTGGCCGCTATAATGATCCGGTGGTGGTGGTGGTATCAAATGTCTGACGTACTAGTAGGGCTACACACGCACGTATACACACAAGCAAGGATATTATAAAGTTATACTATCCTTGCACACAAGTGTCACGTGTGTCACAGTGAGGTGTTAGCCCCCCCGTGTGTCTTGTCTGACCTAAAGAGCGAACGCGCAGTTCTCGTCCACTACAACAGAGTACCGCCAGGGCCACGGATACGGCATACGTACGGCGAGGGCCAGCAGTGGTCTATAGATACTAATTTCGGGCACGCAAGACTCGAACCTATGATCAGCGCATCAAGGTATACCCTGGGTACGTCTCTGTAGTAATCAGTGGGAGAATATTACGCTGAAAGGCTAATGTGGCAGCTATGTATTATCGTAACATTCTGGCGATAGTGAGCTAAAATCGGCCCTATTTTTGGAAATCAGCCGATCTTAGCTCAACACCGGCAAACATAGTTTTTTAGGTTTTAGGTTAAGTTATGTTTAGGTCTGGTTTAGGTTAGGTAAGGTTTATGATAGGTTTGTGTTAAGTTTTGTAGAGTTATTTAGGTTAAATAAGCGTCTGCGGTACGATTTCCGAAAGAGGCCGGTGACGGCTCGGTACGGGCATCTCCCTCAGCCCACCCTCGTAAGGTTATTGTAGCCATAATACACTCGTAAGTTGTCCCTTACGAGGGATTTTCGAGCATCCCTGCCGAGGTGGATAGATGTGTGGAAATGGGAGACTTCTGCCGTGGCCTCCCCGTAGAGGGATGTAAGGAACCGCTGTTAGCGTAGACTAGACTATTATGACCAAAAAGAGAATAAATGTCTCCTCTGTTTCCATTAATTAAATGCAAGTGCTGCTGTATAGTCGTATAAGTGAGTGACTATATATTGCTGATAGTCTGGACTCGGCGGGCGAGGAGAGATAAACAAAACCCCGATTTCGTAGGGCGCCAAACGCGGTCTTTAAAAAAATATTTCAGATGCTTCATAATCTGCAGTTAACGCATGTATATACCTCATATTTTGCCCAACAGAGCATTGACATACCGCTACTTTGTCTTAGCATGGGCATTGGCATAGTATCGTAAATATCTTAGACTCAAGTGTTGGACAGGGTCCTGGGTGTCTAACATTTCCAATACTATTCTCGTTAGTTTTAGACCAACTTAAGACTAATCCCCCCCGGAAAAAAGTTTAGAAAACGGAAATGCCTGTCTAAAGCCACGGTTAGTCTTAGGTTTACCCGAAGTCCACTTTTAAAGAATCGGCCGATGGTCGTGCGTGTCTTCTTTTTGTTTCCCTTTTTCACCGCGGTGGGGACGATATCCTTCGCGGCTCAAACGGGTTTGACGCTAAAAAATTACTTAAACGAAGACATTCTTCCCAAAAAGAAAAACTTTTTGGACAATCTGCCGTAGTTTGGGCCTGGGAAAAGGGGGTCTTGAAGACACCTTCACCTCCCCCCCCCTTAATTCTTTTCCTTCCCCTCTTTTCCATCCTTTCCCCCCTCTTTTTTCACCCTTTTTTTCGAAAACGACTTATGGGAGCCCCGAACATATATATATTATATTTTATATATTATTTTAAGCTTCCAAAAAAAATTTTTGGAACAAATAAAAGGGCCTTTGAATGGGAAAATATAAAAAGTAAGTTGTCTACAGCCTCCTCCCTAAAGCTCCCCTCATTGGAGATTGGGGGGGGCGGAAAATCCCCAAACCCCCCCTTTTCCCCGCCACGGGGAAGTCCCTTTTGGGGTGTCCTCCCCCGGTTTCCGTCTTTTGCCCGAAAAAAAAAACGAGTAGCGAATTTAAAACCGTATTTTTACTTGCGATAAAAAGGGGAAAAAACCCAACGCTGAAACATGGAAAGAATGTCAGTATATAAACTACTGTGTTCATTTTTAAAGGGGCCATACAAATCAATAGTGTTTCTAAAATTTTTTGCAATATTGGCGCCGGGCGACATTTTTGCGGGGGGCCCCTTTTTAGTGTTACCCTACGGCAGTAGTACGTATTTTTTTTTTTTTTAAATTTTATTTATGTAATCATAAAAAATTTGCTTGGGGGTTCGATAACCAAACGGGGTTTTTCCAAAAGGGGGCCCTGGGGGGAAAAGGAACTACCACGGAAAGGCCTCGGGGGGCCCTTTGTAGCTTCCTTTTTTTTTTAAATGTTTTTTATTTTTTTTAAATTTTAATATATATTATAAAATATATGCATCACACACACACCGCACAAACACCAAAAAAGAGGGGAAAAGAGAGAGAGAGAGAAGAAGAGAAAAAAAAAAAAAATATATATATAAAAAATTTTATATATAAAATATATATATAAAAATATATATATATATATATTATATAAAAATATTATATTTTTTAAAACACAAACCAGACCCCTTCGGGAAATCCAGTTCGAATATCAAAAACCCCCAACATTTATTATAAATTAATAAATAAAAAAAAAAAAAAAAAATTTGCCTAGGCCAACCCTTTTTATGTTTGAAAAAAAATGCCACACCCCAAAACACACACACACAAAAACACACACACCCCAAACACACACACACCACCACACACCCCTCACACACACACACCCCACACCAAACACAAACACAACACACCCCACCCCCCCTGGCCCAGCTCGGTGGGTTACGGGCGCCCCGGCCCCAATCTGTCGTCCCAAATTTTCGATACCCCGGCCCCCACTCATTAAAGGGGTTTTTTTTTTCACTGATAAATTACTGTCCCCCTTTAAAACAAGGGGGATGGGGGGGGTTGCCCTGGGTGTGGTGGGGTGAGGCCCAGCATTCCCAAAAATCGTATTTATAAACTCCAACCCCGGCCCCGGGGAGGGTGAAACTGCCGATTGCGAGCCCCGAACTCGGGGTGGACAAGCCCCTACAGTGAAACCATGGGCCAGTGGGGGATTTACATTGATTTTAAATGAGGCTGCATCCTCGGGCCTCGGGCTTTTAAGGGGTCCCCAGGAATAGAAAAAATAAAAAAATAAAAAATAGTTTTAAAAATAAAATATAGTAAAAAAAAACCTGTACTTATAAGAAACTGATATACTGAAGGCACCCCAACTCGACATTCCGAGTTGGTAGTATATTTTGGGGGGAACTTGTTTTCTTAGTCCTTTTTTTATTATGCAGTTTTCTTAATAAAAAATTTCTTAATATTTCAAACCAAAAAAGTTGTTTTTTAAATAGTTGGAAACAAAACACCCTCTTTTGAAGCGGTGGGTTTTGAGTGAGTGAGTTGAAAAAAATGTGAAGGGATGAGTGTGGGAGTAAGGGGTTTGGGAAGGTTGGGGTTTGGGAGTAATGAGTGGTGAGGTAAAGAGTGTGGTAAAAATTAGTGTGGGGGTAATGGGGTTTGGGGAGGGATGGATGTGTTAGTAATGAATTGGTGAGGTATGGATGTTTGAAATAATGAAATGAGCGGTGGGTTTGGGTGTGTGATTAATGAGTGGGGAGGTAGGATGTGGGGGTAAAAGGGTGGTGAAGGGAATGGGTGGGGGAGTAATGAGTGGTGAGGTAGGGGTTTGGGGGTTTAAAGGTTGGGGACGTATGAAATTTTGGGGAGTAATTTAGTGGGGGAGGTACGGGGTGTGGTAGTAAAAGATGGTTTAGGTATGGGGGTGATAGTAATGATTGGGAAGGAAAAGGGTGTGGGAGGGTTTTTTTATTGGTGAGGGATGGGGGGTGGGAGTAATGAGTGGTAGGTAATTGTCGCAGTAAATGGTTTTTTGGGGAGGTATGGGTGTGATAATAGTGGGGGGAAACTAAAGAGTGTGGGGGAATGATTTTGGGGAGGGATGGGTTTTGGGTAAGGGTTGAGGATTTTTAGTGGGAGTAAGGGGTATGAAGGGTATGGGGGTGGGGAGTAATGAGTGGGGAGCTATGAAATTGGGAAAGAGAAAAAGAGTGGGGGAGGTATAAGTGTGGGATAATGATTTGGTTGGTTTTTGTGGTGTGGGGAGTAAAAGTTGGGGAGGTATGATGGGGTTTAATTTAAAGAGTTGGGAAATAATGAGTGGGGGGCTATGGGTTGGGGTGAGTAATGATTTGGTTTAGGGTATGAAGGGTTTTGGGTAAAGATTTAGTAATGATTGGGGAAACTATGAAATGTTTAAGTAATGATGGTGAGGGAAAGATTTTGTGAGTAATGGGGTGTGTGAGTAATAGTGGGGGGTAATGAGTGGTGAGCTATGGTTTTTTTGGGGTAAAAGAGGGGGTTTTGAAGGGGGTTGAGTGGGGGGGGAATGAGTGGGGAGGGGAGGGTGTGTGAGTAAAGATTTGGGGAGGTATGGGGGGGTGGGGGAGTAATGAGTGGTGGGGTTGGGTTTTGGGGAGTAATGGGTTTTTGAGGATTTTGGGTAAAGGGAGTAATGAAATAGTGAGGTATGGGTGTGGGGAGTAATGGGGTGGTGGCCCAAAGAGTGGTGAGCTATAGTGTGGTTTGTAAAGAATGGTGGAGGTATGAGTTTTTGGTTAAAATGGGGTGTTTTGATTTAAAGAGTGGTGGGGCTATGAGTGGGGTGTAATAGTGGGGGAGCTATGATTTTTGGAGTAAAGGGGTGTGAGTAAAGAGTTTTGAGTAATGAGTTTGGGAGCTATGAGTGTGGGAGTAAAAAGAGTGGTGAGGGATGGGGGTGTAAGTAAAAAGAAATGGTGAGGGATGGGGTTTTTTGGAGTAAAGAGTGGTGAGCTATGTGTGGGAGTAATGAAGGGGGGTAAGGGTTTTGGGGTGGGGTAATGAGTGGTGAGGTATGGGTGTGTTTTTGTTTAATTTAATGGTTTAGGTGGGGGAAAGTGTGAGTAATGAGTTGGGGGAGGGATGGGTGGGGGGAGTAAAGAGGGTGAGGTATGGATGTGGGAGTAAAGCTTGGGTTGGGAAAGGATGTTTTGATTAAAAGAGTGGTGAGGTAATTATTGGGGAAATAATGAGTGGTGAGTATGAGTGTGGGAAATAATGAGTGGTGAGGTATGGGTGTTTTAATGATGGGGGAGGTTTTGGGTTTTGAGTAAAGAGGGGGTTGGGGGATGGGGTGTGGGAGTAAGGGTTTGGGGAGGGAGGGGTGTGTGGGTAAAGGGTTTTGAGGTAAAGGGGTTTGGGGGTAATGATTGGGGAGGTTTTGGATGTGTGATTTAAAGAGTGGGGGAGCAAAGGGGTTTGTGAGTAAAAGGTGGGGGGGCTATGGATGTGTGATTTAAAGATTTGGGGAGCTTTGGGTGTGTTAGTAAAGATTGGGGGAGGTATGGGGGTTTTGTGAGGGAATGAGTGGGGGAGGTATGGATGTGTGAGGGAATGAGTGGGGAGGGGTATGGATGGGTGAGTAATGAAATGGTGAGGTATGGATGTTGAAATGAAAATGGGAGGTATTGGGGGTGTGGTTTAAAGAGTGGGGGAGCTAGGGTTGGGATTTGGTGGGGTATATGTGTGAGTAATGAGTGGGGAGGTATGGGTATGGGAGTAAAAGAGTGGGGGAGGTATGGATTTTGGGGGTAAAAGGCCCTTTGGGGAGGTTTTGGGTGGTGAAAAAAAATAATGGTGGTGAGGTTTTGGGTTGGGAGTAAAGCTGGTTTAGGTATGGAAAGTGTGGGTAATTTAGTGGGGGGTATTGTTTGGGGGAGTAATGCGGGTGGGTATGGATTTGTGAGTAATGATGGGGGGTATGGATGTGTGGTAATGAGGGGGTTTAGGGTTGAGTTGGGGGGTTGGGGTTTTGGGGTGGTGAATTTTATATGAGTGTGGTATAAAAGTGGTGTTAAAATATTTTGAGGGTTTGGGGGGTAGTAAAGGTGGCCCATAAAATACGTATGGGTTAGGGGAGTAAATGAGTGGTTTAGGTATGGGCCCGAGCTTGGGGGACTAAAAAACATTAAGTATTTTTAAAACTAATACATGGGGAAAAGTATCTAAAATACCAAATACTAAAAAACTTTTTTGGAATTACTTAAATTTCATTTTTTTAAATTTCCCTTTTAATACCCCATAATTTTTTACATGGATTCATAAATTTTTTAAATTTTCAATCTAAATCTTTGATAAAATTTTAAAAGGGTCTTTTTCCCATTTTAATATGTAAATTTAAATTTATTGATTTTAAATTTTTAGTAATTGAGATTAAATTTTTAAATTTAGGGTTTTTGAGTAATTTTCTGCTAAAAGTTTTAAAATTTTTTTTATTTTTGAAGGTTTTCAGTCAGTTATTTACTCCTAACATATATATTAAATTTCATAAAATAATATAGGGAAATTTCACCTAATTAAGTATTAAATTAACCCCCGTATTATAACTTCCCCCCTACAGGGTAGGTGCCCTGTCTTTTGTAAAGCCCGGAAATTTTGGGGAGACAGGTGGAAAATTTTCCCATCATACGATTCCCGGGGTTTTGGGATCTGTAAGAAGGAAAAAATTTTCAAAAACCATATGTTGGTCTGGGGCAAGTTGTCGCCTAGGTCCAGTATATGGAGGAACAGGTTATTCTTATTATACGAAGGCCAATCAAATCTTTTCTGTTCTCGTAATATTTATCTTCTTTCTTTCTACCATCTTTCTTTCTTTCTCCCACTTCTATCTCCCCCCCCCCCCCTCCATACCCTCAGAACACGAGTCCAAATGCGTGGGACATTTATTTCGTGACCGTCAATAACTGGTAGAGTCAAAACTTTTCATCCTCCCCTTACCCTCCTGACAGATCAAAAAACACTCTTAGATTCTTAATGTCCTTCAAAACAGACACAATAATGACAGATTACGTTTATAAATGGGTGGGTTAGTCGAGTTATTCGCTAAATTAAAAGTCGACCAACCTTTTTTTTTCGACTCCTCTTACCCCGTCACTCTATAAAACGCGTTCGTGGGCTTGACCGAAAGGAAGTAACACCTTTCCCCGGATATTAGAATAAACGTATTAAATTCTTCTATATCAAATTAAAAGAACTGCATTATAGGCAGCCATTTCATATGTATACTTGCTTCGTTAGCTAATTAGAGTCATTCGAAGTCTTATATCCCCTTCAGGGGAAGTCTGATAAGTATGCGAACATCTCTTTTTTTTTCCCACTTCTCCTCCCAACTTTGCCTTGGTATACCACGAGGAGGTTAGTCGTCTCTCCGCTTCCTTCAAGGTAAGATATGCAGTAACTCGCCCCTATTCCCCCCCCCCTCCTTGTTATAATATATCTATCTATATATCTATATATAGGTACAGTTGTTTAGGTTTCATTAACGCATAGGAGGCCTTGCCTGTCCTTATAAGTGTTATTAAATGAGTCGTCTCCGCTTCCTTCAAGGCTCCGGCGAGTGTCTCTGCCGGAAAAGAAACCAGGCCACATGGTACAGTGAATCCCACACCAACCCATTACTCTCACATTTTCTCTCCTATATATATATTCCATGTATACCTATAGTGCTCAGTTGATACTGTTACGAACGAGACAGTGAGTTGTCTAGAGGAATGAGTAGCGAGACTGAAACGCCCGAAACCATAACAAAAAGGTGATGGAAAGAAGTAGATAACAATAACAATTTAATAATATCAAATAAATCACCTTGTAGCAAGGAGTTAAGATGATCATGCTTTTGAAGCACAAACAGAGATGACTAAAGAAAATGCTTATATAACTAAATGACCAATATGTACATAACACAAGATAATTAACCCTAGAGAAAAACACAAAAAGAATACTAAGATGAATTTCACCACCAGGTAGTAAAGCTAATAATAATAATGTGAGTTGACTTGAGTAGAGTCCCCGGTGCTAATGTTGACTGGTTGGTACTTACTTAAAGGCACAAGAATGGTGTTACTGCTATGTTCCTTGAGAGAGTAGTAACGCTTCAACTATATACAGATGACTGACTAACAAAAGAAAACGAGGTTTATAAATGCCCTCGTATTTTGCCTGGGGCTGCTTCACTCAGCTTTGAGTCGAAACAAACCGGCGAGATCCCGGAGTAGTTCCGGTGCCTTCCTTCGTGTTGATTGAGGAAGGGTAGTTAGTGGTACTCCAGGCAGTGTGTGTGTGTGAGTGTGTGTGTGTGTGTGTGTGTGTGTGTGTGTGTGTGTGTGTGTGTGTCACACAGGATGAGGATAAGGCGAGGCTTATGATAATACGGACATAGATGGTAGTTCTAAGAATATAATTCAGTGAGGTAGGTTATGCTCTGTAGAGCTTTCCTGCGCCAAAATAAGAGTTATACATGTATCTAGGTTCTCAAACAAGAGAAATAATATTTCATGGTGAATAAACCGGATGATGTTTAAAGTATAGCTTCTTGTGTTTATTGCAAAAACCCCAGGTGATTATTCCCTTGTTATGGAAATACTTCCCCACGTTCTCAAAAAGAGCTTCAGCCTTACTCGGTGTAATAATAAGTACCCACCCCGACTACCAATAATTTTCATATAGTAAATCGTGTTCAGGGAGTAAACCATAGAACTACTCGCCTGGACTGGTGGCAGCATTTCCCCTTACTAAACCCTAATTTTCATCCCAATTCAGTTGTGACGAGATTTTATTAATCAATGAAAAAATTCTAAACAAATTAATATCATTCAACCCAAAGGTGTCAGTTACGTAAAAAAAACCTGGCATCACACTTTACATCAAATGAATCAGTGCATTTTTTAGAAACATTATAAACATATAATTATATATCTATGTAATATATAATATATATAATGGACCAATTTACTCACACCTAAAACACGGAGTATTATAAAGGTTTGGGTGCAATATAGGCTACAAAATCACTGTACTCATATTCTTTTTGCGGGAGAAATGCCCATAAATGAAATATATGGCCTTTTTGGGGCCAAAATATCACAACACGGCGGAACGCGCTGTCATTGGTTGTGACGTAGTAACTGCAAACTCAGATCTCGCCTGATCAGCTGATCGGCCTTTTGTTTGGCTCAGCAAACCGCAAATTATAGTTTTATTTTACTAACTAACTAACTTGCATTACCCCTACTACCGCAAGATGACCAGTAATCCTCCTTCAAGTTATGTAGTAGGTATTCACTGTGTTTGTGAATATGTAAGTTGTAGTTTTATAAGGAAAAAGTGGATTAGACAGAGCAAAGTGGCCGTGACACCAGACAAGTGATGACTTCTGGGATCGGCATTCCTTAAGGGAGCTTAAAAATGAACCTGCAATGACATGTACAGCTAGACAGATAGACGAACCATAGAGGAAAGGTAAAAAAATGTATGGTTAGTAAAGGTTGTAGTGGTGAGTAGAGTGCCCGAAGGGGTATGTTTTGCTTATGTGGGGAAAGAAAGCCATACATTTCTACCTGTTCCTCTATGAGTTCGTCTATCTGTCTAGCTTTACATGTCATTGCGGGTTCTTTAAGCTCCCTATAAGGAATGCCGATCCCAGAAGTCGTCACTTGTCAGGTGTCACGGGCCACTTATCTCTGTCTATCCACTTTTTCCTTATAAATACAACTTACATATTCACAAAACAAAAGTGAATCCCTACTACATCACTTGAAGGGGATTACTGGTCATCTTGCGGTAGTAGGGGTAATGCAAGTTGGTGTATTAGTAGGTAGTACATAATAGTAGCGGCCGCTTGAAAAGCTGTTTTTTCTCTGTTGTCTAAGCTACGTCACAACATGGCGCCAGTCGATTTTAGAGCGTATACATTTTCCTGCACTTAAATTGGCTGTATCATCAAAAATACTGTTTTACATAGAAAATCAAACATCCACTGCCAACTATATGAGGCTTGAAGATTCAAAAATCCTTTACCTCAAGTAGAGTAAAATTGGTCCATTTTACGTTTATCTTTTCCCCCTCTGTTTCAAACCGTGAGACCCATGAACAGTTGAACCCCCTGCCCTATGATAGCTCGATCACAGGACCAAATGCCTAGTTGTCAGCATAAAGTAATTTGGGTCAACGACCTTACATACCAGAAGTGATAAGAAGCCAGAATCACGAGGAGGAGGACAGATAAACGTATAATCTATAATAATATAAAGCGAAGTGTGTGTTTGTGTTTTGTCTGTCTGTCTGTATGTCTGTCCGCGATAGGTTTCCGCCCCCGTGGCGGAAATCCCATCATATGTCACAGTTTTGGAACCAGCTCGACCAGGGGAAGGTTTTTTAAGCCCACTTATGAGAGATCGATTACTTTTTTTTCTTCTTTTTTTTTGCAGCCTATTAGCGAGAATTGTGAAAAAAAAATGTGGGGTTGCGAGAATAGAGGAAACCTTGATGTAGGGTGATGGGGAATGGGTCAGTGGAATGGGTGGGGTGAGGGGGAGTGAATGGGTTTGGGGGGTGATGGGTGATTTGTGGGGGGAATAGGTGGGGGGTGATGGGTAATGGGTGAGTGAATGGGTTGTGTGGTGATGGGTAAGGGTGAGTGAATGGGTGGGGGGTGATGGGTAATGGGGAGTGAATGGGTGGGGGGAATACAAAACATTTCTACATCCATGATTTCAGGAAAGTTAAAGGGGCTATCTGGGAGTCTGTGTTTGGTGGGCTGAAGGCCAGTAGAGTACGATGAGCCAAATCGGAGCTATTTGACCTCTGACCCCTTACTTCCGGGTTCATTGACCTCTAAGGTATTTTTATTTGACCTCTTGACCTCTAACGGGATTTTACTTCCTGGTTCCCACGCTCTTACGGTATTTTAAATTCCTGATTCCCACAGGGACCTCTTGACCCCTAACGGAACTGTACTTCCTGGTTCCCACGCTTTTATGAATGGGTGTGTACTCCTGCATTGTACTATGCATTTAATGAATGAGTCACTACTGCAGCTGAATGGGTCATTGTGGTGTTTCTCCAGAGGGCCTCTTGACCTCTAACGGTACTTTACTTCCTGTTTCCCACTGATGACACTCAAAGAGAAGTTTTTGAAGCTTTTAAACATCCCCCTTTATGCATTCCCTCCCTCCCTTCCCCCCTCCCTCCTCCCTCCTCCCTCCTCCCTCCCTCCCTTTCCCCCCCTCCTCCCTCCCTCCTCTTCCTCTTTCCTTCCCCCTCCTTCTCCCTCCCCCCTCCTCCCTCCCTCCCTTCCAGTCCCCATTTTCCTCCTTCCATCCCCTTTTACGCTTTTTTACCTCCTGTTCCTTAATCATGCTCTCTCTCTCCCTTCTCTCTTCTCTCTCTCTCCCTCTCCCCTCTCTTCTCTCTCTCTCTCTTTTTCCTCTCTCTCTCTCTCTCTCTCTCTCTCTCTCTCTCTCTCTCCTCATCTTCGCTTCCTTCCCCACATTTAGCTCCTTATTACCTACCCTTCCTTCCTCTTTCTGTATTACTCTCTCTCTCTCTCTCCTCTCTCTCCTCTCTCTCTCTCTCTCTCTCTCTCTTCTCTCCTTTTCTCTCTCTCTCTCATAGTGACGTCAAGCTTGTCTCAGCACTGAATGAATGAAATTTTTGGAAAGTCATCGTAGTGAGGTGTATGTGTGGTGTGTGTGTGTGTTTTGGGGTGTGTGGTGTGTGTGTGTGTGTGTGTATGTGTGTGTGTGGTGTTCTTATCTTACCTATTTGTACAAAAAAATTAAAAAACGTTTTTACTGTAATATATATATATATATATATATTTTTTTTAGATCACTACTTCCATGTAGCCTTATTACTAGGTCAGGGGGGAAAATATAACAAAAGTTGTGCAAAAACTAATATATTGAAAACAACAAGAAAATCTATATTCCATCTTTTATATGATAAATACGAGAGCGGAAGGGAGTCTACCGCCACCGTCAGCCACCTGTGTCTGGGGGAACAAAATAAAAAATTGTGAGGTATTCGGCGTGGTGATACTTTCTTGATTCGAATAGAATAAAATTATATCAAGTATTTGGCGTCCAGTCTCTGGCCCCTTCGCTTTTGGCTCAGTT
>JACEEZ010025805.1:127409-152409 GCA_016584305.1 Chionoecetes opilio | reverse complement strand
GTACATTCATCCTTAACCCCTTCACGCCCAGATCTTTTCTTGGCTATATAAAAAATTGTCTGTTGTTAGCCATAAAATAACGAAAAATAACTAAATATACCAAATTATTTAGTGGACAAGGATACTAAACAGATCATAGCTATAAAATATTGCTTATATTCACTAAAAATCGTCTAAAAGTACCCACATTACAATGGAAATTACGCTCTGGGTCTCAAGGGGTTAATTTCTTTCTCAGAGTGATCATAAATGAGTCAACATTGAAAATGATGACTGTTCTTTCAGCTCTTTGCTCGGGTGGTAAAATTGGGTTATAATTTCACCTATTTAGATTCTTAAGGCATTATAACAAAGATAAGGTTAAAATCATCATCAGTTCTAGCTGATGATGATGATGAGCTGACTACATGACTTGAGCTGACACAGGCTGCAGAGAAAGTGTTCCTCGTTTTCCTGTCACTACAGAAAGAGGGGAAACTACCCCTTCACGCCCAGATTTTTCCTTGGCTATATGAAATTGTCTGTTGCTAGCCATAAAACTACGAAATAGTAACTTAACATACCAAATAAGCTAGTGGACAAGGATACTAAACAGGTCATATCTATAGAATA
Source organism: Chionoecetes opilio (assembly GCA_016584305.1). Taxonomy (NCBI): domain Eukaryota; kingdom Metazoa; phylum Arthropoda; class Malacostraca; order Decapoda; family Majidae; genus Chionoecetes; species Chionoecetes opilio. Next base: position 151,797 of record JACEEZ010025805.1, on the reverse strand, counting down.
TTGCATACATTTATTAAAATCGTCTAAGGGTACCCAAAATACAATGGTAATTACGTTCTGGGCTTCAAGGGGTTAAGGTTCCAGGGATATTAGAGTACCTAATAGTTAGGATAAAAATAGGACATCGATTAAATGCATTACTGCTCGCTGCGGACAACGTATTCCTGAGAGGATACAATTTTTTTTACTGGAAGCAATATTGACCCCTTGAGGACCAGAACGTAATTTTCACTGTAATATAGCCACTATTCGACGATTTTAATGAACATAAGCAATATTTTATAGATATGACCTGTTTAGTATCCTTGTTGACTACTTATTTTGGTATATTAAGTTACTTTTCGAAATTTTTTGGCTCATAACAGACGATTTCATGTAGCAAAGGAAAGATCTGGCCGTGAAGGGGTTAAGGCTGAAAAGTGAACAATCGCAAGTAACATTTTTGGCATTTCCATATTTGGTTTATGGAACTGTCACTGATCGGAATTCTTGTCCCGACACCAACCGAGAACTCTCGCCGACGTGGACATTTTTGGCGACAGTTCCACTTGTTACAGACGGAAAGGAAGAATAAAAGTATTTCATTACTGCACCCACTTTTTCGCTTTCATTTTTCGCTTGGGTAAAAATGGATGACGACTGTGCGGTCATTTTCTGAGACACTGACTACTTTTTCCTGGCCAAAAATTGGTGCTTTATCAAATGGAGATATTTAGATCTTCCGGAAACCAGTTTAAAAAAAAAACTTATTTACATCACCAAATCCTAGGGTTGTCGTTTCCATTGCTAACAATGTATCTCCATCAGAAAAAGCACTAAAACTTGGCCAGGAAATAATAGTCAGTGTCTCAGAAACCAGGCAAGTGACGGAATTGTATGAAAACAAGTGTGCCCCGCCCCGCCCCGCATTCCCCAGTCGCCGAGTGGTCCGCTCTGCCCCGCCCTGCCAGGAAGATTTCTAACCTAACCTAACCCAACCTTAACCTAACCTCCTAAAGGGTGGGGGGGGCTTCTGGAAGGGGAGGGTGTGTGTGTATGCGCTATTAGACAACTATTCCATTCCTTCAATATGTATATAAGTTTATAAGTCAATATGTTTATAAGTAATATAAGTTTTGAAGGTTACGCGGAAGTGGATTAATATTGCACAATATAGTGAACAAAAATAAATAGTATAGAACACGTACGTAAGTGGTAACGGCGGTAGCGACTGCGCAGTTCTCGTCCATTATAACCCAGTCTATATTATTCCTTTTTATCTATCACAAGTGGAACTCTCGCCGAAATTTCCACGTCGGTGAGTGTTTCACTGTTAGCGAGAGTTTTTGGTTGGTGTTTCGGCGAGTTTCGAGCGACTATATTGTGTCTAATATCAAAATCAGGAAATGGAACTGTCGCCGAGAGTAGGAACACACATAGAGGGAGAAAAGTTGGAACACTCGTCGACGGCGGCGAGAATTCAGATAGGCGAGTTACAGACCTGTACCCAAACACACACACACGCACACACACAGACACACACCCACCCACACACACCCACACCCACACACCCACAGACACATACACACACACACACACATAGACAGACACAGACACATACACACACAGACACACACAAACAAACAAACAAACACACACACACACACACACACGCGCACACACACACACACACACACACACACACACACACACACACACACACACACACACACACACACACACACACACACACACACACACACACACACACACACACACACACACACACACACACACACACACAGACACACACACACACACACACACACAGCTGGAGTGTACACAGAAGCGGCCGGATGAGGAAAGGCTCCTAAACAGTTGGACGTGCTGGGTGAATGCAGGGACCACCAACGCTGCAGAGAAAGCTAAAAGACCTGAAGTACCTATAGGTTAGGGCTATGGAGTTTAAATGTCCCGTCTCCAAACGATTTATCTAAAAAAATAATAAGTAGTGGAAGTGAAATAAAACATAAACTAGGATAAACAAAATGGCGGTTCAGCTGGGGCCAGCTGGGACCCTATTCCACGGCTTAAACAGCAATGAAAAGGACATATTAAGGCTGAAAACGAACCAGAGAAGAGTTGTAATTTTAGAAAATATTGTGCACGAATTAATGGATAAACTTGAGAAGATGGAAAAGAAAGTGTACGTATAGGAAAAAGATAATTCGATTTTGAAAAATAGAGTGGACGAACTAAACGGAAAGCAAAACGATGAAAAGGTTGAGCAAATGCATGCTGAAATGCATTCTGTACACAAGAAATGGAAAATGACACAAGAGGAAATGAAAGATGAAAGAAAAACATGGAAGATAGAGCAGGAAAAAGAACAAGAGAACTTACGACAGATAATAGAAGATCAGGAAAATGAAAAGAAAAATCTGACCAAAGAAGTAGTAAAAGTAATCAAACAAAAGGATAATCTAGTAAGAGATACGGTAGACAAAAAGAAATGTGTCATCATTTTTGGTTTGAAGGAGAAAGTGCTGCCCAAGAAAAACTTGAGAGAAGAAGAAGAAAAGAAAGTGTCAAAAGAAATATTTAAAGTAGTAGAAGAAAATACGGAGGTAGAAGAAGAAATAGAAGAGATACATAGGTTAGGAAAATATGAAGAGGGAGGGGCCCGCCCCTTGAAAGTTAAGTTTAGGTAACAAAATACAGCACTAGATATATTGTCTAAGGCAGAAGTCGGCAACCCATAATTCGAGAAGAGCCAGTTTCTTCAAACTTGGCAGAAAAGCAGTGCACGCTTATGGAGCCGCAGTGTAAATTATGAATGGAAATTACGAAGCAATAAAATGTTCCTTCACCATAATACCATATGGGAGTTGAATATACCCACATACAAGATAATCAAATACATTTTAATAATAATAATGATAATAATAATAATAATAATAATAATAATAATAATAATAATAATGATAATAATAAATACAAGAATTCATCCCAATATTTTCCTAGAGACCTAGGACCTAGGTCACATACACTATTGTACTGCGGCAAACTATGTCAGCATATATATATTTTTTAAAGATAATTTGAACATTTTTAAGTACGTGACAGAAGCCACACAGGTCTCTTGAAAGAGCCGCATGCGGCTCCGGAACCGCAGGTTGCCGACCGCTGGTCTAAGGCATGGAAACTAGCAACGACAGAAGAATATAAGAAAATATGGATAAGAAAAGATATGAATGAGGAAGAAAGAGCCAGTTTGAATGTACTGTTTGAAGAAGCCAAAGAAAAACAAACGAATTGAGAACGGAAGAGGTTAAAACCGAAATTCTATTGGAGAGTTTTAGACCAAAAACTGAAGAAGTGGTATCTAAAAGAGAAAGAGTAAGAGAAGGCAGTCCAAAGGAAAATGAAATAGGATGGCAGGTATCGTATACAAATATAAATGGGCTAGAGTCAACATTAACAGAAGTAAACGATTACCTGAGAGCCAAGAAACCAGGCATATTAGGTCTAGTAGAAACGAAGCTGAGTGATTCTGAGGATGTGCCAGTTGGAGAGGGTCAATATAATGTATGGAGGAGAAACAGAAACCAGAAAAAGGGAGGTGGTGTAATGATGTTAACAAGGAAGGATGTGGTAGTAGGAAATGTGGAGAAAGGAGAAGGAATGGCCCGAGGGTTGAAGGTAGAGTTGGTGATGAAAAAAGGAAGAATAAGAGACTTAGTAATCGTATACGTTCCACCTAAGACAAATTCCTGGGGGAGAGAAGAGTACGGAGACATGATAAGAGACACAAGCAAATGTTTAAAGAATATGATGGAAAATAGTGAGAACATAATTTTGATGGGAGATTTTAACTGCAAAGAAATTTGCTGGGAAGAATGGTATACTGAAGGAGGAGAAAACTCATGGGGTGGTATATTGTTGGATTTGGTAATGAATAACATCATGACTCAGTGGATTAAAGAGAACACAAGATTCAGAGGTAGCGAAGAACCATCAAGACTAGACCTACTATTGACGAAAGAACTGGAAGTAATTAATAAAGTAAATTATCAGTGCCCACTTGGAAAGAGCGACCATGTACTTATTGAATTTGAAATAAATGATAGCAAAAAAGAGGGGAGAAAAGAAGAACATAAGAAAGGAAGATACAATTATGGAAAAGCAGACTTTGGACGGATTAAGAACATTCTTCGGAGAGACAGACTGGAGTAATTTCCATGCAGCAACGAGTACCCAGAAAAAATGGGATGAGTTCATCCGAATTTACACCAAAGGAATAAATAGTTATGTTCCAAGGATAGTTATCAGAGAAAAGAAAAAAAAAGGAATGGTTTAACAGAAAATGTGAATTAGCAAGACTAGAAAGAGAAAAAACATGGAATAGTTGGAGGAAAAAAGGTGGCAGCAACCTTTGGGAGAAGTACAAAACAACTAGAAATGAGTATGTAAGAATCCGAAGAGAAGAAGAAAGTAACTATGATAGGGATATAATAGAAAAATGTAAGAATTAACCGAAACTTTTTTATAGATATATTAATGGAAAAATGAAAAAAAGGAAGGAATAGATAAGCTGAAGGTAGAAGGCATAGTGTATGAAGAAGCATTACAACAGGCCGAGGTGATGAATAAGTGCTTACAGACTGTATTTACAAGAGAAAGTGAATTTAAAACGAAAAATATAATAGCAAAAGAAAATATAATGGAAGACATAAAAATAGACGTAATAGAAGTAAAAAGGCTAATGGAAAGTCAAGATGTGAGAAAAGCCCCGGGTCCAGATGGAGCGTCGAACTGGATAATGAAAGAGTGCAGTAACCAACTAGCAGGAAAAATACATAGTGTAATTGAGAGTTCACTCAAGGAGAGCAGAGTCCCGCTTGATTGGAAAAGAGCAAATATTGTGCCAATTCACAAAGGAGGTGACAAAGAAGAACCACTAAATTACAGGCCAGTATCATTAACAAGTGTAGTGGCAAAAATGTGTGAAAAAATTGTGAAGGACAGATGGTTGGAATATTTGGAAGAGACAAACACACTTGCAGGTGGCCAGTTTGGATTTAGAGGAGGAATGTCATGTACAACGAATGTATTGAGCTTTTACTCGAGAGTGATCGATGTGACACAGGAAAGAGAGGGGTGGGTCGATTGCATTTACTTGGACCTAAAGAAGGCATTTGACAAGGTACCTACCTCATAAGAGACTGCTCTGGAAGCTAGAACATGTAGGAGGATTGAAGGGTGGTTTGCTGAAGTGGATGGAAGACTTTTTGACCAACAGAGAGATTAGAACAGTAATAAAAGATCAAAAGTCAGAATGGTGCAGTGTGATAAGTGGAGTTCCTCAAGGATCAGTATTGGCCCCAGTGATGTTCTTGGTCTATGTAAATGATATGGCAGAAGGAGTAAACAGTTATATGAGTTTATTCGCTGATGATGCTAAATTACTAAGAAAAGTAGAAAGTAAAGAGGACTGTGAGGATTTACAAAAGGATCTAGATAAGATTTTGAGATGGAGTCAAATATGGGAAATGGAGTTTAATGCCAAAAAGTGTAAAGTGATGGAAATGGGCAGTAGCAAAAAGAGACAGAGAGGAAAGTATTCGCTGGGAAACGAATGGATGATCAAAACAAAGGTCGAAAAAGATCTGGGAGTATGGATTAAGGACAATTTGTCACCAGAGAAGCATATAAACAAGATCACAGGAGATACATACCAGTTGCTGAGGAATATAAGAATGGCATTCAAATATCTGGATGAAGAGATGATCAAGAAATTGATAAAATCTCTGATTCGACCAAGGTTGGAATATGCGGCAGTGATTTGGTCACCACATAAAAAGAAGGATATAAGGAAGATTGAGAGAATACAAAGAGCAGCCATAAAAATGGCTCCAAGCCTGAGAGATTTACCATATGAAGAAAGACTTTCAAGACTAAAACTCCCAACACTTGAGAAAAGAAGAGAAAGGGGAGATTTTATAGGAGTGTATAGAGCATCAATGGGTCTGGAAAAAATTGATAGCAATGATCTGTTTGTGTGGGACGACAGAAGTACAAGAGGTCATGAGAAGAAATTGAAAAGGACAACATGCAAGAGGGATATAAAAAAATACAGCTTCCCGTATAGAAGCATAGAAGCCTGGAACAACCTTGATGCAAAAGTGATTAATGCAAGAAGTATTCACGACTTCACAGGCAAACTGGATAATAGTAGATTTGGAGACGGGACAGTACGAGCATAGCTCTTTTCCTGTATGTTACAACTAGGTCAATACAACTAGGTAAATACGCACACACACACACACACACACACACACACACACACACACACACACAGACACACACACACGCACACACCCACACACACAGACACACGGTACTACTCCTTACCGAAACCGACCGAAACCGAACGAAACTGGGTGGTAGGGTTGGGGGTAGGGGGGTGAGGGGGGTTTTGGAGGGGCGGGGGGGGGGGGGGATGCTATATTCCATGTTTCAGATCGATATGTCGGGCCAACGTAAAAATAGGTATCCGTTGATTCGGGCCGCCAGTTGAAACAGGCCGCCTATAGTAACGTTAGGTTAGGTTAGGTTAGGATACGTCAGGTTAGGTTAGATTAGGTTAGGTTAGTGCACAGCACGAGGGGGTCGAGGGGGGTCAGAGCCCCCCCCGTTATGTTATGTTATGTTAGTGCATTTAATATAGGCGGCCTGATTCAACTGGCGGCCCGAATCAACTGTATTCAAATATGGCGGCTATGGACGAAACCGGCTGGCCCCGGGAGAAGCAGATATAAATGGCCGGTTTTACCACTTAACGACCACGTATTGATCTGAAATTTTGCCAAGGGCATGTTGAGATACCCTGCATACCCCCACCACCTTCAGAACCAACATTAACCTTGTTTGAGCCCTGGTTTTAGGGTCGGTTAGGGTCGGTTAGTGTATAATTCGGTCGGTTTCGATAAAAAGGACCACCCACACACACACACACACAGACACGCACAGACACGCACACACCCACACACACAGACACCCACACACACAGACACACACACACACACACGCACACACACACACACACACACACACACACACCATAATAATCGTCAATTACCTTAAAGCCGAGTAGATGTGTGAGGAGTTCCTGTGTTGAGCTAAAATCGGCCCATTTCGGAAATCGTCCCGCGGACGCTTATTTAACCTAAATAGCTCTACAAAACCTAACACAAACCTATCCTAAACATAACTTAAATATAACTTAACCTAAACCTAAAATCTATGTTTGCCGGTCTGAGGGGCGATCTGATAGAAGATTTTTAAAGTGGATAAAGGGATATAATAAAGGCGATGTAGGAAAAGTTCTTACGGCTAGTAACCAGGGTAGAACAAGCAGTAACGTATTCAAGCTGGAAAAGCGTAGATATAAAAAGGAAATAGGGATAAATGGTTCATAAGTAGGGTGGTAAATGACTGGAATGGACTCAGTCGTCAGATGGTCAGTGCGGAGTCAATAGGAAGTTTTAAAAGGAGGCTAGACAATTTAATGGATGGGGATGGAAGGCGGATGTAGGCTATAGTGTTCAGTAACAGGAACTACCACGTGTATAGGTCTCACGGCCTCTTGTAGTTACCTCCGCCAACGAAGTTGGAGGGGTTATGTTATCACCCCGATCTGTCTGTCTGTCTGTCTGTCTGTCTGTATGTATGTCTGTCTGTCTGTCTGTCTGTCTGTATGTCTGTCTGTCTGTCTGTCTGTCTGTCTGTCTGTCTGTGAGACAGACAGACTGTGAGAGAGAGAGAGATATTAAAATACATGTCTAACCTTTTATTAATATCTTTCCAGCTTCTTTATTTATTTTTATCAACAGAGAAACACAGAGCAAAGACAGACAGACAGACAGAGAGGCATCACCTGTTATCAATGAACTCCAGACAGACAGACAGACAGACAGACAGAGAGGCATCACCTGTTATCAATGAACTCCAGACAGACAGACAGACAGACAGACAGGACAGACAGACAGACAGACAGACAGAGAGGCATCACCTGTTATCAATTAACTCCAGACAGACAGACAGAGAGGCATCACCTGTTATCAATGAACTCCAGACAGACAGACAGACAGACAGAGAGGCATCACCTGTTATCAATGAACTCCAGACAGACAGACATAGAGGTATCACCTGTTATCAATGAACTCCAGACAGACAGACAGACAGACAGACAGAGAGGCATCACCTGTTATCAATGAACTCCAGACAGACAGACAGACAGACAGACAGAGAGGCATCACCTGTTATCAATGAACTTCAGACAGACAGACAGAGAGACAGAGAGGCATCACCTGTTATCAATGAAACCAGAAGACAGACAGACAGACAGACAGAGAGGCATCACCTGTTATCAATGAACTCCAGACAGACAGACAGACAGACAGACAGACAGAGAGGCATCAATGTTATCAATGAACTCAAGACAGACAGACAGAAAAGACAGACAGAGAGGCATCACCTGTTATCAATAACTCCGGGACAGACGGGACAGACAGACAGACAGACAGACAGACAGACAGACAGACAGACAGAGAGGCATCCCCTGTTATAAATTTAACTCCAGACAGACAGACAGAGGGGCATCACCTGTTATCAATGAACTCCAGACAGACAGACAGACAGACAGACAGACAGAAGACAGACAGACAGACAGACAGAGAGGCATCACCTGTTATCAATTAACTCCAGACAGACAGACAGAGAGGCATCACCTGTTATCAATAAAACTCCAGACAGACAGACAGACAGACAGAGAGGCATCACCTGTTACAATGAACCCCAGAAGACAGACATAGAGGTATCACCTGTTATCAATGAACTCCAGACAGACAGACAGACAGACAGGACAGAGAGGCATCACCTGTTATCAATGAACTCCAGCAGACGGGACAGACAGACAGACAGAGAGGCATCACCTGTTATCAATGAACTTCAGACAGACAGACAGAGAGACAGAGAGGCATCACCTGTTATCAATGAACTCCAGACAGACAGACAGACAGACAGACAGAGAGGCATCACCTGTTATCAATGAACTCCAGACAGACAGACAGACAGACAGACAGACAGAGAGGCATCACCTGTTATCAATGAACTCAAGACAGACAGACAGACAGACAGACAGAGAGGCAATCACCTTTTTATCAATGAACTCCAGACAGACAGACAGACAGACAGAGAGGCATCACCTGTTATCAATGAACGCCAGACAGACAGACAGACAGACAGACAGAGAGGTATCACCTGTTATCAATGAACTCCAGACAGAAGGACAGACAGACAGACAGACAGACAGAGGCACACCTGTTATCAATGAACTCCAGACAGACAGACAGACAGACAGACAGAGAGGCATCACCTGTTATCAATGAACTCAAGACAGACAGACAGAGAGCATCACCTGTTATCAATGAACCCCAGACAGACAGACAGAGAGGCATCACCTTTTATCAATGAACTCCGGGACAGGACAGACAGACAGACAAACAGACAGACAGAGAGGCATCACCTGTTATCAATAAACTCCAGACAGACAGACGACAGACAGACAGACAGAAAGACAGAGAGGCATCACCTGTTATCAATGAACTCCAGACAGACAGACACGGGACAGAGAGGGATCACTGTTATCAATGAACTCCAGACAGACAGACAGACAGACAGACAAACAGAGGGGCATCACCTGTTATCAATGAACTCCAGATAGATAGACAGACAGACAGACAGACAGACAGACAGAAAAAACAGACAGAAGACAGTCAGACACACTTTATTATTATTATTAGTTTATTGACAAAAGTTTCACAAACATTTTACCTTATTACATGTATAATTTCCTCATTTTTGTCCAAATTTATACTCCTACACATTCACATTAACAAAACCCAAAAACAAAAAAAAAACACATCTACTATGGTGACACACCCCTTTACCTATATAATTTTCAATACATCATATATATAACTGCACAGATAGCCTACTTTATCCCTTGTACCCATCAAATTATCCATACTGGAGAAGTCTAGCATGTCATAGTTGCTTCTACATTGGCTGGAGGACTGGACACTGACCAAACACATGGAACTCATCCTGCCCCTGCATTTTCTACACATGAACACAGTCGTAGTTCTTTCGGTATTCCATTTCTCCTGCCCGTTTCTATTCTAAGATTTTGGGAAAATCGTACGTAGCCTCGTAACCTCGTAGGGTGTGAGTGGCTAAAATATAAAAGGATAAGCAATGCAGTGATATCAAAATTAAGAAAATATGAAGTTTTTTTTATTTCCTGAGAAGTAGAAAAAATTACTTAGGCAGTTTCTTTTTGCGTGTGATGAATTTACATGAGTTCCTGTCTCAGCCTCCACGACAGCCATTTCTCCTGTCATTAGGGCTGCAGCTCCCCTTTTGGGATCCCCTTCAGAGAACATCCCCAACCACAAAAAGAGAGATTAGGAAGAGTCAAGTGTTCAAGTGGCCATCAGGGCAGTACACAGGCGGTGGTAACATAAGAACACATAACAACTAAGGAAGCTACAAAAGGCCGTGAGACCTACACGTGGTAGTTCCTGTTACTTAACACTACCTACATCCACCTCTCTTCCCCATCCATAAATTTATCCAGCCTCCTTTTAAAGCTCTCTAATAACTCCGCACTGACCACCTGTCTACTGAGTCCATTCCAATCATTTACCACCCTATTTGTGAACCAGTTTTTCCTATTTCTTTTTTAAATCTAGGCTTTTCCAGCTTGAATCCGTTATTTCTGGTTCTTGGTACACTGGTCATCAAGATATTGCCTTCATCTGTATGGGCGAGACACAAGATGCTTGATAGCAGGTCATAGGAGAGAATTGTTGCCTTGAGGGTTACACAAATAATTGCAAATGTGCAGGGGGAATACGTGCTGTACTCTGCCCAGGCCTTCCCTAACAATTGTGGCAGCAGTCAATACAGGAGAACAGCATCAAGGACAGACGGACAACAAGCTGATGAAGAAAGAAATGGCTGGATGGCTTTTCACACAGGAAGGCAAAATGTCTTTAACAAGGGAAGGCAAATTAAACGACTTGTTTTGCTCAAACTCATAAGAGAGAAGTAGAAGTTTATGACTGTTTTCGAGAGAAAGGACAGGATGGAAAATAAGGGTGATTTTAGGGAATCATGACGCTAAGGGCGAGTTTACAATAAGGGTGATTTTAGGGAATCATGACGCTAAGGGAGAGTTTACAATAACGGTGATTTTAGGGAATCATGACGCTAAGGGCGAGTTTACAATAAGGGTGATTTTAGGGAATCATGACACTAAGGGCGAGTTTACAATAAGGGTGATTTTAGGGAATCATGACACTAAGGCCAATTTACAATAAGGGTGATTTTAGGGAATCAGGGCATAACTAACTTGTCCAGAATTGTATGAAAGGACGGGACAGCAAGTAGGAACACTTCTCTAATAGTTTAAGGAGGCGGCAACCTTAACGGGAACTGTAAATAGAAGCGACATCTTTTTGTTATGCAGTAGGAAATTGTGAATTGCAGTTCTCATATGTTATAGTAGGATGTATACAGTAGGATGTATTAGGAATGATTTGGATGTGAACTAGACATGATGTCCTATGCATCATGCGTGTACGTAAGTGTTATTTAGAGCTGATGTGTGGTGTAGGCGTTGATGAGATTGGATGTGCTGTGTCGCAAATAAGTATTAGTAAATGTTAGTCTGTTATGGGGCAAGCAAGAAATTAGTCTGTTATAAGGCAAGGTAGAATTAGTCTGTTGTAAGGCAAGTAAGAAAATATGACTTATTTATATGTGAACGAAGAAAAAAAAAAACAAAGAGGAAAATAGTCTCGTCCTAATGCAAAGAAAAAAAAATGACAACTTCTCATAATCAAAATAAAAAAAAAAAAAAAAAAAAAATGTATAGTTTGCATAAAAAAGACAAACAAAATGCTGTCTGCACCTCATAGTTGTTTTGGAAGTGTTGTGAGGCGAGGAAAGCAGCGGGAGGCGCTTGAGTGTGGCGGCGCGCTGGTGTGGCCGTGCACAGAGAACTTGAGTGCAATGCCGTCCAGCGAGCGCCGCACCTCGTGGCTGTTGACGGCCAGGCAGTGGTGGTACAGCAGGTTGGACAACACGTAGCCTACTACTCGCTGCGGATAAAGTTTTCCTCACCCTCTGAAAGATATGATAGGGTTTAAGGTATAAGGATATTAGTAGTAGTATTAAGTAAAGTATAGTATTAGCATTAGTATTATATTATTACTTTAGTAGTATACAACACATATATACTGCTCGCTGCGGATAAAGTTTTCCTAGCCCTCCTGTCAACACGAGAGAGAGAGAGAGAGAGAGAGAGAGGAGAGAGAGGGGAGAGAGAGGAGAGAGAGAGAGAGAGAGAGAGAGAGAGAGAGAGAAAAGAGAGAGAGGAGAGAGAGAGGGGGAGAGAGAGAGAGAGAGGGGAGAGAGGAGAGAGAAAAGAGAGAGAGAGAGAGAGGAGGGGAGAGGAGAGAGAGAGAGAGAGAGAGAAGAGAGGGGAGAGAGACGAGAGAGAGAGACAGGAGAGGAGAGAAGAGAGAGAGAAAAGAGGAGAGAGAGAGAGAGAGGGGTGTGTACAGCGGGTTTGGGGACAACACATACAGCTCGCTGGGGAAATAAATTTTCCTTCCCCTCCTGTGAGAGAAAGAGAGAGAGAAGAGAGAGGAGAGAGAGAGAGAGAGAGAGAGAGAGAGAGATGGAGAGAGAGAGAAGATAAAGAGAGAGAGAAGAGAGAGAGAGGAGAGAGAGAGAGAGAGAGAGGGGATAGTGGTGGTACAGCAGGTTGGACAATACATACTGCTCGCTGCGGATAAAGTTTTCCTCCCCCTCCTGTGAGAGAGAAAAAGAAAGAGAGAGAGAGAGAGAGAGAGGAGAGAGGAGAAAAGAGAGGAGAGAGAAGAGAGAGAGAGAGAGAGAGAGAGAGAGAGAGAGAGAGAGAGAGAGAAAAGAGAGAGAGAGAGAGAGAGAGAGAGAGAGAGAGAAGAGAGAGAGAGAGGAGTGTGTGTGATTTAGGATACAAGGTTTTAGATAGGGATATGTTAGAAATAGGGATTAAGGTTTCCGGGATTTTACCATTATGCAATGCTACTGTAACTGTAAACACTGTAGTTAACTAGTTATGTTTGATTCAATGCATTACTCCCAATGTGCGGTTTGAGAGATTAAAAGATGCAATTAATACATCTTTTAATGGAGGCCTTGCAGTCCCTCCGGGTGTGGTCTGTACATTCATCCTTAACCCCTTCACGCCCAGATCTTTTCTTGGCTATATTAAAAAATTGTCTTTTGTTAGCCATAAAATAACGAAAAATAACTAAATATACCAAAATTATTTAGTGGACAAGGAACTAAACAGATCATAGCTATAAAATATTGCTTATATTCACAAAAATCGTCTAAAAGTACCCACATTACAATGGAAATTACGCTCTGGGTCTCAAGGGGTTAATTTTTTTCTCAGAGTGATCAAAAATGAGTCAACATTGAAAATGATGACTGTTTTTCAGCTCTTTGCTCGGGTGGTAAAATTGGGTTATAATTTCACCTTTTTAGATTCTTAAGGCATTATAACAAAGATAAGGTTAAAATCATATCAGTTCTAGCTGATGATGATGATGAGCTGACTACTGACTTGAGCGACACAGGCTGCAGAGAAAGTGTTCCTCGTTTTCCTGTCACTACAGAAAGAGGGGAAACTACCCCTTCACGCCCAGATTTTTCCTTGGCTATATGAAATTGTCTGTTGCTAGCCATAAACTACGAAATAGTAACTTAACATACCAAATAAGCTAGTGGACAAGGATACTAAACAGGTCATATCTATAGAATATGCATACATTTATTAAATCGTCTAAGGGTACCCAAAATACAATGGTAATTACGTTCTGGGCTTAAAGGGGGTTAAGGTTCCAGGGATATAGAGTACCTAATAGTTAGGATAAAAATAGGACATCGATTAAATGCATTACTGCTCGCTGCGGACAACGTATTCCTGAGAGGATACAATTTTTTTACTGGAAAGCAATATTGACCCCCTTTAGGACCAGAACGTAATTTTTACTGAATATAGCCACTATTCGACGATTTTAATGAACATAAGCAATATTTTATAGAATGACCTGTTTATATCCTTGTTGACTACTTTTTTTGGTATATTAAGTTACTTTTCGAAATTTTTTGGCTCATAAACAGACGATTTCATGTAGCAAAGGAAAAATCTGGCCGTGAAGGGGGTTTAAAGGGTGAAAAGTGAACCCAAACGCAAGTAACATTTTTGGCATTTCCATATTTGGTTTATGGAAAATGTCATGATCGGAATTCTTGTCCCCACACCAACCGAGAACTCTCGCCGACGTGGGACATTTTGGCGACAGTTCCACTTGTTACAACGGAAAGGAAGAATAAAAGTATTTCATTACTGCACCCACTTTTTCGCTTTCATTTTTCGCTTGGTAAAAATGGATGACGACTGTGCGGTCATTTTCTGAGACACTGATACTTTTTCCTGGCCAAAAATTGGTGCTTATCAAAAAGAGATATTTAGATCTTCCGGAAAACCCGTTTAAAAAAAAAATTTTTTACATCACCAAATCCTAAAGGGGTTTTCGTTTCCATTGCTAACAATGTATCTCCATCAGAAAAGCACTAAAACTTGGCCAGGAAATAATAGTCAGTGTCTCAGAAACCAGGCAAGTGACGGAATTGTATGAAAACAAGTGTGCCCCGCCCCGCCCCGCATTCCCCAGTCGCCGAGTGGTCCGCTCTGCCCCGCCCTGCCAGGAAGATTTCTAACCTAACCTAACCCCAAACCCTTAACCTAACCTCCTAAAGGGTGGGGGGGGCTTCTGGAAGGGGAGGGTGTGTGTGTATGCGCTATTAGACAACTATTCCATCCTTCAATATGATATAAGTTTATAAGTCAATATGTTTATAAGTAATATAAGTTTGAAGGTTACGCGGAAGTGGATTAAATTGCACAATATAGTGAACAAAAATAAATAGTATAGAACACGGTACGTAAGTGGGTAACGGCGGTAGCGACTGCGCATTCTCGTCCATTATAACCCAGTCTATATTATTCCTTTTTATCTATCACAAGTGGAACTCTCGCCGAAATTTCCCCGTCGGTGAGTGTTTCACTGTTAGCGAGAGTTTTGGGTTGGTGTTTCGGCGAGTTTCGGGGGCGGACTATATTGTGTCTAATATCAAAATCAGGAAATGGAACTGTCGCGAGAATAGGAACACACATAGAGGAGAAAAGTTGGAACAAATCGTCGACGGCGGCGAGAATTCAGATAGGCGAGTTTCAGACCTGTTTCCCAAACACACACACACGCACACACACAGACACACACCCACCCACACACACCCACACCCACACACCCACAGACACATACACACCCCACAACACATAGACAGACACAGACACATACACACACAGACACACACAAAAAAACAAAAAAACACACACACACACACACACGCGCACACACACACACCACACACACACACAAAACACACACACACACACACCCCCACACACAAAACACACACACACACACACACACACAACACACACACACACACACACACACACACACAACACACACACACACAGACACACACACACACACACACACACAGCTGGAGTTACAAAAGAACGGCCGGATGAGAAAGGCTCCTAAACAGTTGGACGTGCTGGGTGAATGCAGGGACCACCCAAAGCTGCGAAAAGCTAAAAGACCTGAAGTACCTATAGGTTAGGGCGTGGAGTTTAAATGTCCCGTCTCCAAAACCAAAAAAAAAATATTAAAACTAACAAAAAAAAATAATAAGTTAGTGGAAGTGAAAANCCCCGGGGTCTATCCTTTATAAGATAACGATATACGCGGGGTACCCTTTGGGAAACTTCCCCGGGTTAGAGTGAACGAAGAGGCCTTGGCGCCGAGATGGCGCCCAGTAGCGTTTAACATAGGGCCTATGAATGGCGTTACCCTCTTATAGAGAACCCTAGTTCTGCGTGTTTTGGAAAATCCGGACCATAGCCGAGTTTTGGGTGTTGCCGAGTCTTGGGATGCCGAGTTTGGGAACTTCAACCTGTAGTAGGAAATGTGGAGAAAGGAGAAGGAATGGCAGAGGTGTTGAAGGTAGAGTTGGTGATGAAAAAAGGAAGAATAAGAGACTTAGTAATCGTATACGTTCCACCTAAGACAAATTCCTGGGGGAGAGAAGAGTACAGAGACATGATAAGAGACACAAGCAAATGTTTAAAGAATACGATGGAAAATAGTGAGAACATAATTTTGATGGGAGATTTTAACTGCAAAGAAGTTTGCTGGGAAGAATGGTATACTGAAGGAGGAGAAAACTCATGGGGTGGTATATTGTTGGATTTGGTAATGACTAACATCATGACTCAGTGGATTAAAGAGAACACAAGATTCAGAGGTAGTGAAGAACCATCAAGACTAGACCTACTACTGACGAAAGAACTGGAAGTAATTAGTAAAGTGATTTATCAGTGCCCACTTGGAAAGAGCGACCATGTACTTATTGAATTTGAAATAAATGATAGCAAAAAGGAGGGGAGAAAAGAAGAACATAAGAAAGGAAGATACAATTATGGAAAAGCAGACTTTGACGGATTAAGAACATTCTTTGGAGAGACAGACTGGAGTAATTTCCATGCAGCAACGAGTACCCAGAAAAAATGGGATGAGTTCATCCGAATTTACACCGAAGGAATAAATAGTTATGTTCCAAGGATAGTTATCAGAGAAAAGAAAAAAAATGAATGATTTAACAGAAAATGTGAATTAGCAAGACTAGAAAGAGAAAAAACATGGAATAGTTGGAGGAAAAAAGGTGGCAGGAACCTTTGGGAGAAGTACAAAACAACTAGAAATGAATATGTAAGAATCCGAAGAGAAGAAGAAAGTAACTATGAGAGGAATATAATAGAAAAATGTAAGAATGAACCGAAACTTTTCTATAGATATATTAATGGAAAAATGAAAAACAAGGAAGGAATAGATAAGCTGAAGGTAGAAGGCATAGTGTATGAAGATGCATTACAACAGGCCGAGGTGATGAATAAGTGCTTACAGACTGTATTTACAAGAGAAAGGGAATTTAAAACGAAAAATATAATAGCAAAAGAAAATATAATGGAAGACATAAAAGTAGACGTAATAGAAGTAAAAAGGCTAATGGAAAGTCAAGATGTGAGAAAAGCCCCGGGTCCAGATGGAGTGTCGAACTGGATAATGAAAGAGTGCAGTAACCAACTAGCAGGAAAATTACATAGTATAATTGAGAGTTCACTCAAGGAGAGCAGAGTTCCGCTTGATTGGAAAAGAGCAAATATTGTGCCAATTCACAAAGGAGGTGACAAAGAAGAACCACTAAATTACAGGCCAGTATCATTAACAAGTGTAGTGGCAAAAGTGTGTGCAAAAATTGTGAAGGACAGATGGTTGAAATATTTGGAAGAGATAAACACACTTGCAGGTAGCCAGTTTGGATTTAGAGGAGGAATGTCATGTACAACAAATTTATTGAGCTTTTACCGAGTGATCGATGTGACACAGGAAAGAGAAGGGTGGGTCGATTGCATTTACTTGGACCTAAAGAAGGCATTTGACAAGGTACCTCATAAGAGACTGCTCTGGAAGCTAGAACATGTAGGAGGATTGAAGGGTGGTTTGCTGAAGTGGATGGAAGACTTTTTGAGCAACAGAGAGATGAGAACAGTAATAAAAGATCAAAAGTCAGAATGGTGCAGTGTGATAAGTGGAGTTCCTCAAGGATCAGTATTGGCCCCAGTGATGTTCTTGGTCTATGTAAATGATATGACAGAAGGAATAAGCAGTTATATGAGTTTATTCGCTGATGATGCTAAATTACTAAGAAAAGTAGAAAGTAAAGAGGACTGTGAGGATTTACAAAAGGATCTAGATAAGATTTTCAGATGGAGTCAAATATGGGAAATGGAGTTTAATGCCAAAAAGTGTAAAGTGATGGAAATGGGCAGTAGCAAAAAGAGACAGAGAGGAAAGTATTCGATGGGAAATGAATGGATAATCAAAACAAAGGTCGAAAAAGATTGGAAGTATGGATTAAGGACAATTTGTCACCAGAGAAGCATATAAACAAGATCACAGGAGATACATACCAGTTGCTGAGGAATATAAGAATGGCATTCAAATATCTGGATGAAGAGATGATCAAGAAATTGATAACATCTCTGATTCGACCAAGGTTGGAATATGCGGCAGTGATTTGGTCACCACATAAAAAGAAGGATAAAAGGAAGATTGAGAGAATACAAAGAGCAGCCACAAAAATGGCTCCAAGCCAGAGAGATTTACTATATGAAGAAAGACTTTCAAGACTAAAACTCCCAACACTTGAGAAAAGAAGAGAAAGGGGAGATTTTATAGCAGTGTATAGAGCATCAATGGGTCTGGACAAAATTGATAGAGAAGATCTGTTTGTGTGGGACGACAGAAGTACAAGAGGTCATGAGAAGAAATTGAAAAGGACAACATGCAAGAGGGATATAAAAAAATACAGCTTCCCGTATAGAAGCCTAGAAGCCTGGAACAACCTTGATGCAAAAGTGATTAATGCAAGAAGTATTCAGGACTTCAAAGGCAAACTGGATAATAGTAGATTTGGAGACGGGACAGTACGAGCATAGCTCTTTTCCTGTATGTTACAACTAGGTAAATACACACACACACACACAGTCACACACACACACACAGTCACACACACATATCTTTGAAATAATTATATAAATAATAAAATAATAATAATAATTTGGATCATAATAATAATAACAATAATGAAAATGATGATGCCATTATTAACCATAATAGTAGTATAATAATAATAATAATAATAAAAATTTGATCTAGGATAGATTTGTATAGTGACGCCTGTATGATATGTAATGATCTGTTTTCTGTGATGGTCTGCCCTCAGGGGTAGAGGGAGGGAGGGAAGTTTCACAGAGCGGCATTGTCAGCTGAGCTACAATCGGCCAATGATAACACGCGCCTCAGATTCTGAGGCTCTGAGCCAATGAGCGTTACGCTACCATACGCGTCTCGGCAGTCGGAGACTCGGAGTAGTCACTAGTCAGTTCTTGGTCTTGGTTCTAGTCAGGAGTCTGTTTCGAGAAAAAAAAAGAGAGAAAAAAACATAATACCGAAATCCAATACCGACCAAATAATACACCAATACCGGTATACCGACGCAATACTAATACCAAAAAATAACACTACCGCTAATACCGGTGTTAAAATACCGGTATGTCGGTGTACCGGATACTGGTGCACATCCCTAGTCTGGACCCAAAGGACTTGAACAAAGCTTTGAAAAGACAGCATTACCCACTACCCACCATTGAGGAAGTAGCCACTAGACTTGCTACTGCTAAGGTGCTTTCTGTACTTGATGCAACCAAGGGCTTTTGGCAACTACTGGTAGATGAAGAGTCTTCTAAATTATTGACATTTAACACATGCTTTGGCAGATACAGGTATTTGTGTCTTCCTTTTGGAATCAGCCCAGCACCTGAGACCTATCAGAGGCTCAGAGATCAACTCAAAGCATGAGTTGTTTGATGACTTAGAGGGAGTAGAAATAATCATGGATGATATCTTGATTTATGGCCGTACTGGTGAGGAGTATGATGCAAGATTAAACCAAGTTTTAAAAAGAAGTAGAGAAAAAAACCTTAAGTTAAACCCCAAGAAACTAAAGCTAAAGACTGATCATGTAGACTACATTGGTCATACACTAACTAAAGATGGATTAAAGCCAGATCTTAAGAAAGTGGAGGTGATTTCTAAGTTCCTTGCTCCCCAAGACAAAACTGAACTGCTGAGATTCATGGGCATGATAAATTATTTAGCCAAGTTTGTACCTAGAATGTCAGACATAAATGAGCCTCTAAGAAGATTATTGGAGAAAGATGCTGATTTCAATGGGAACACGAGCAGAAGAATGTTTTAACCCTCTCGCATTCCGTAATTATATTTATGAATTCTTGCGCGTGGCAGCCCGTGGGAGAGGCTCAGAAGCGCTTTTCTACACGTAAAAAAGTTTACTTTCCAGTGTAAATTTCCCCT
Organism: Chionoecetes opilio; assembly: GCA_016584305.1. NCBI lineage: Eukaryota > Metazoa > Arthropoda > Malacostraca > Decapoda > Majidae > Chionoecetes > Chionoecetes opilio. The sequence continues at coordinate 131,563 of JACEEZ010025805.1, read as the reverse complement.
ACACCAAATACTCTTATCAGAATAGAAGTTATACTATTATCTTTGTAGATGTTTCTCCCATAAGATTATCACATAAAAATCTGTAAAGCACACAAAACAAATGCCATTATGAGACTGAATAAATATGCAAAAACAGTAAATTGACCAACTCTTCACTAGTCAAATTTTCTGTGAAAGCATTGAATGTGTTGCATACCAAAAGAAGGGGAATTATACCAGTCATCCCTAGCAACAATTAGTTTTCTGATAAATGAATACCCACCATGGTAAAACTAGCGTAAACTAAACATTTATCTTGAAACGATCCACTTTTTTTAATTTTCTCGATTTTGTTCAGCAATGTTTTATGATACAGCTTTGAGTTTTGTTTCACTGTTTAGAGATCCTGAAAACAAAGAAAATGAATGTAAGCTTTTAGTTATATGTCAAAAACTTTTTTTGGGCGAATATTTCTTGAATATTTTATCAAACACCCAACTATCACGGACAGTGTAGTATGTTCCCACATTCTTTTCTCAAAACTTTTCTCACTAAAGTAATTTTTCTATGTATACATTATATATGACTTTTTCATGAGCAGTTCTGGGATGTCTTCAGAATATTCGTATCTGCAATATTTCCTGAGATATATCCGTGTAAATTAGACCAACTACTAGCAGTGAAATATTATTTACAACCTATATATTTAAGTTAGTTTGCTTGGAAAATATACAATAAAGTTGTATAGATGATATACCCAGACTGTAAAGACAAGCCACCAATATCTAGCCTCAATATTTTTCAATCAATCATTGGGGGCATACGCCGGGGGGCGCGTCGCCTCGCCCACCCTACGACGCCACTCTCGGGGCTCACCACGCGCGAGTTCCCATGCAGGCTCCTTTCCCATACCAAGCAGCTCTCGACAAGAAACATCAACTTGCCCCAGCCACGAGCCTTATGGGCGCCCCCTTGGCCTCCTCCACGCCGGATTGTCTCTTACAGATACAACCCGATGGGAAGGATCGGTTTCAGGGTAGCGTGCCACATGCCCATATAGCCGAAGTTGGCGCTGACGGACTATGCAGGTAATAGGCCTCGATTCAGTCTCACGGTGCAATCACTGATTTGACACGTAATCATCCCAGCGATACCCATGATTCTGCGAAGACACTTATTACCAAAGGCATTGATTCGTCTCTTCAAGTCACTATTTAGTGTCCATGTCTCACAACCATAGAGTAAGACAGGGATCACAAGCGACTTGAAGATCCGGATCTTTGTCCTCCTGCACAAGTACCGACAATGCCAAATACTCCCGCTGAGCGAGTCCACAACACCGTGGGCTATGCCAATCTGCCGTAAGACTTCTTGACGTGACCCGCCGTCATTATGGACTGCGCTACCAAGGTATGTAAAACTTTCCAAGATCTCAATGTCCTCCCCAACACGCATAAAAACAGACTGTACTGTTTCATCTAGTAAGTCCCCCAAACACCTGGACCTTGGTCTAAGCCAGGAGGACCTCAAGTCCCAAAGGCTTTGCCTCCTCGTGCAGCGCTTCGGAGCCATCATCAGGCCCTCCAGCGACTCGGCAAGATTACTGCATCATCGGCAAAAACAAGATCAGTGATCTTGGTGTTGCCGACGGATGCTCCACAATCACTTTGATCTACAACCTGCCCAATACCCAGTCCATACAAGCGTTGAAAATGATGGGGCAAGGAGCACCCTTGCCTCACTCCTGTTTTCACAGGAAGAAGCTGGATACACCTGCCCCACACTTCACAGCACTTTCAGTCCCAGAATACAGACCAGTTATCAAACCAATAGCCTTGCAGGAATCCCTCGAAGTCGCAGAAGATCCCAGAGTGACTCACGATGCACTGAGTAAAACGTCTTCTTGAGATCAACATAGGCTGCAAGCATCCCCTGTCGAAAACTCACGTCGGCGTTCCACCAGGACCGAAGCGCTAGGATACGGTCCGTTGTTGACTTACCAGGCGTAAACCCGGGACTGCTGAGGTCTTGATGCTTCACCAGATGACTGCGAATCCGTGTCAGCAATAGATGGGCAAGCACCTTGCCTGGTACACTGAGCAGTGTAATACCGCGGTAATTGTTGCAGTCCTGACGGTCCCTTTCCCTTTCCAGATAGGGACGACCAGCCCCCTTTTCCAGTCAGGAGGAATGGTACCTGATTGCACATGGCAGTCAGGACAGCATGCAACCCGCGGATCATGGCCTCACCCCCAGCTTTGAGGAAGCTCCGCAATGACATTACAAACACCAGCTGCCTTTCCACCCCTCAACTTTGCTACAGCCTCTCGACTTTGTCAAGAGAGGGTGCAATTTTGTCAATGGGAGGATCAGCATCCACTGCCTGAACCCAGTGGTGTGAAGCTGCTCAGTGGAGGGTCCACCGTGAACAACTGCCCAAAGTTTCTCAGCCCAACGAGCCATCTGCCCATCCATGGGCCGACACGAGGCGCCCATCTGCTGTTCGAATAGCACTCACCCCAGAAGGAGACTTGGAATGGAGCTTTTCAGGGCTCGGTAGGCGGGTCGGAAAGGGCATTAGCGTTCAAATGACCCTCGACATCCTCAGCGAGACTCCTGACATACCTCTCCTTGTCTCTCCCCAGGAGGGTTCTAGTCCGGCGTGACAGAGCCCTGTGTGGTTTCCCGGTTCCCAGCCAGCCTGGCAGCGCGACTCTCCTCAATTTTCTCCAGGTCTCCGTCGAGACAAAACCACGCCTTGACCTCGGGCGCTCCCCAATACACTCCTTGGCAGCCTGGAGAGTTTCACGTTTGAAGGTATCCCACATTCTACAGGGTCCCCGAGAATATTTTTTGGGGATGGAGAATTTTTGAAACTAAACCCCATTCTACTCTGCCCTGATATAGTCACCCCCTTCCGTCTCACGTTTCCAATATTTGATGAAATAAAATAGTAAATATACAAAATTTTTTTTTTGTATGCATACCCACAAATCCCACATACGTGCACACATACACCCTAGTTGAGCATCACAACGATCGAAGATGGCTTGTTTCCATTTTTTTTTTTTTTAAACACACTAAATAACCAATGTAACACACAAAACCATATAGTGTACTGTAGGGGCAAAATGAAGTAATAAAAATCTAAATGTGTGCAGGTGTATATATATATATATATATATACAGGGAGGTCCGTTATTAAGAGATTCGATATACGAAGAATCGATGATACGAGATGTTAAAATTAGGGTTATTTTCAATATACGAGATCGGAAAATCCAATGTTAGACATTCAAACTGGGGTTGAGTATAATTACCAAAGTTATTACTAAAGTAAATTACAAGTTATTTACTAAAAAAGTATAAAACATTTACTGACATATGATTTACCTAAGGTTGTACGATAATCAATCTGAAAATAACGTGCAGACTGGCCAACGATGCTGCGAGACTGGTATTAGCAGAGGTAGGAAGTCTCCAGGCTCGCTTATTTTTGTTTGGTATGCTATGGAAATATCATTTCTCTAGGTGAATGTAGACATATGATTGCAAATTTTGGATGGATATCATTCATATATATGAGAAAAAGAGATGAAATACAAGCAAGGGACTCATCCACGTTTGGCAGCGCGGCCCTTTGGCAGCAGCAGCAGCAGCATGGGGCCAGCCCAAAGAAGCCGTGAGGTGGATATCAACACCACTAGACCAAGGGAGATAGATGTCTTTTGGTAATATTTAGTAGGGGGAGCGAGAAAACCCCTTGAGGAATCCTATGATCCTGGTGATATCCTAGGGCTATCACAGGCATGGGAGCTGACTGTCTTCTTCAGGAAGGCACAGGTTTAGGCGGGATGACGGCGGGTTTTTACTCAAAAGTTTTGAGTGGCGGCTGGCCGCTGGAGCCCCCACCTCCTCCGCCACTGTAGGTTTGGGCAGGCTTAAACGTCTTATCCCCTCGTTATTATACAACTTAAGTGATTGGTGAGATGTTATATACACGTATCATTATCTAAATCAATGTAGCACCGTGTGTCACCTTAAATAAGGGTGATTTAAAGATGTTATGATTTAGGTGGACTGCTGGGGCAGTGAGTGACGGAGAAAATTTTTGCCGCGCCCCACCGCCCCATAACACAATATTAAATATTTCAACCCCCATACCACCTAACACT
>JACEEZ010025805.1:108071-126646 GCA_016584305.1 Chionoecetes opilio | reverse complement strand
TCCCCTCACAGAGGGTGCAGCATCACATACTTTCAGTAATGCAAACATATAACAATATAATCCTTTATTAATTTCAATTGGGAAAACAATTGTGAAGATATCGATGGTTTACGTGAGAAACAATTTATCTGACAATTCTTTGCTCTAGGAAATAAAAGGTACATTTTTGAAGGAATGTCTCCCTATGTAATACCAACGCCTTTATCGGTATGCTGATTACACAAATAATAAGACAGTCAGACTCAGTGGCGTACCCAGAAAATTGAAAAGGGGGGGGCCAATATATATATATATATATATATATATATATATTATATATATAATAATATATATCATAGACCACTGTAGATATACGTAGTGGTCTGTGATATATATATATATTTATTTATTATAATAAATATATTTTAGTATTATTTATTTTTTGCATAGGGGGGGGGCCATGGCCGCATCCCCCCCCCCCCCCCCCCCCCCCCCCCCCTCGGTACGCCACTGGTCAGACTATATCGGTATGCTGATTACACAAATAATAAGACAGTCAGACTATATGCACCAACCCTATGCGAGCCTTCTAATAGCCGGGATTAAGATACACGAGGGACGAACCTGGTAGGTCTCGGCACACCGCGGGAGACTCTGGATCGCCGCGGCTGCAAAAATACCACAACAGGAGGACACACAACAACTCGAGGATCATTACCGGGTGCTATTAAACGACGACAACCTCTCGTTTCCTCGGTACTACTCGGCAGGTTGTTTACTAGGGTGTGTGGATGTAGTGGATGTTTTACCGCAGGAGGAGTATCGAGAGAGGTTTCCTGAAGGGGAGAGCGAATGTCCGTATGTTTTTGTGTGTCAGAACCCCCAAGAGATGGTTCTGAAGTTCCCCATCAAAGGCCAACACAAGATTTTTAAGTTGGATTCGAAGGTACATCAGACGGCGAAGAAAGCTTTGAGGCCGCGGGAGGAGTGAGGGAGTGAGTGGAGGAAGAGTGAGTGAGTGGAGGAAGAAGAGTGAGTGAGTGAGTGGAGGGAGAAGAGTGAGTGAGTGGAGGAAGAGTGAGTGAATGGAGGAAGAAGAGTGAGTGAGTGGAGGAAGAGTGAGTGAATGGAGGAAGAAGAGTGAGTGAGTGAGTGGAGGGAGAGTGAATGGAGGAAGAAGAGTGAGTGAGTGGAGGAAGAGTGAGTGAGTGAGTGAGTGGAGGAAGAGTGAGGGAGTGGAGGAAGAGTGAGTGAGTGGAGGAAGAGTGAGAGGGAGTGGAGGAAGAGTGAGAGGGAGTGGAGGAAGAGTGAGAGGGAGTGGAGGAAGAGTGAGAGGGAGTGGAGGAAGAGTGAGAGGGAGTGGAGGAAGAAGTGAGAGGGAGTGAGGAGAGTGAGAGGAGTGAGGAAGAGTGAGTGAGTGAGTGAGTGGAGGAAGAGTGAGGAGTTGAGGAAGAGTGAGTGAGTGGAGGAAGAGTGAGGGAGTGGAGGAAGAGTGAGAGGGAGTGGAGGAAGAGTGAGAGGGAGTGGAGGAAAGTGAGAGGGAGTGGAGGAAGAGTGAGAGGGAGTGGAGGAAGAGTGAGTGAGTGGAGGAAGAGTGAGGGAGTGGAGGAGAGTGAGAGGGAGTGGAGGAAGAGTGAGAGGGAGTGGAGGAAGAGTGAGTGAGTGGAGGAAGAGTGAGGGAGTGGAGGAAGAGTGAGGGAGTGGAGGAAGAGTGAGGGAGTGGAGGAAGAGTGAGGGAGTGGAGGAAGAGTGAGGAGTGGAGGAAGAGTGAGAGGGAGTGGAGGAAGAGTGAGTGAGTGGAGGAAGAGTGAGGAGTGGAGGAAGAGTGAGGGAGTGGAGGAAGAGTGAGAGGGAGTGGAGGAAGAGTGAGTGAGTGGAGGAAGAGTGAGGGAGTGGAGGAAGAGTGAGGGAGTGGAGGAAGAGTGAGAGGGAGTGGAGGAAGAGTGAGAGGGAGTGGAGGAATAGTGAGAGGGAGTGGAGGAAGAGTGAGAGGGAGTGGAGGAAGAGTGAGAGGGAGTGGAGGAAGAGTGAGAGGGAGTGGAGGAAGAGTGAGTGAGTGGAGGAAGAGTGAGGGAGTGGAGGAAGAGTGAGGGAGTGGAGGAAGAGTGAGGGAGTGGAGGAAGAGTGAGAGGGAGTGGAGGAAGAGTGAGAGGGATGGAGGAAGAGTGAGAGGGAGTGGAGGACAAGAGTGAGAGGGAGTGAGGAAGAGTGAGAGGGAGTGGAGGAAGAGTGAGAGGGAGTGGAGGAAGAGTGAGTGAGTGGAGGAAGAGTGAGGGAGTGGAGGAAGAGTGAGGGAGTGGAGGAAGAGGAGGAAGAGGGAGTGGAGTAAAGAATGTATGTGTACACGAGGACAAGTCAGTGTGGCAGAAAGTAGTGAAAAGTTTATCCCTGAATTGATTAATACTTTTGTTGATTGTAATATAGAACATTTGCTAAGAGAAAGGAAGAAGGAAAAAAATATGATGATTTGACCAAAATTATTGAACATAATTACATGCATTCATAAGTTGTTTTTGTCACTTCCTGTTATGTGTGTGTGTGTTAGGGGATCACTGCATGCTTGTTATGTTTGGGTCTTTGCCTGTGATGACCTCCTACCTGTAACCCATGGATTGGTTGTTAGGGCCTGGCCAGACCAGCGGGCAGTGCGCTGGTCTGGCCAGGCCTTCACAGCTAGGACAGTGTTATTACAGGTCAACAGGAACTACCACGTGTAGGCCTCGCGGCCTCTTGTAGCTTCCTTATTTTCTTATGTTCTTATATCGGTATGCTGATTACACAAATAATAAGACAATCAGACTATATCGGTATGCTGATTACACAAATAATAAGACAAATAATAAGACAGTCAGACTATATCGGTATGCTGATTACACAAATAATAAGACAAATAATAAGACAGTCAGACTATATCGGTATGCTGATTACACAAATAATAAGACAGTCAGACTATATCGGTATGCTGATTACACAAATAATAAGACAATCAGACTATATCGGTATGCTGATTACACAAATAATAAGACAGTCAGACTATATCAGTATGCTGATTACACAAATAATAAGACAATCAGACTATATCGGTATGCTGATTACACAAATAATAAGACAGTCAGACTATATCGGTATGCTGTTTACACAAATAATAAGACAGTCAGACTATATCGGTATGCTGATTACACAAATAATAAGACAATCAGACTATATCGGTATGCTGATTACACAAATAATAAGACAATCAGACTATATCGGTATGCTGATTACACAAATAATAAGACAGTCAGACTATATCGGTATGCTGATTACACAAATAATAAGACAGTCAGACTATATCGGTATGGTGATTACACAAATAATAAGACAATCAGACTATATCGGTATGCTGATTACACAAATAATAAGACAGTCAGACTATATCGGTATGGTGATTACACAAATAATAAGACAATCAATATCGGTATGCTGATTACACAAATAATAAGACAGTCCAGACTATATCGGCTATCTGATTACACAAATAATAAGACAGTCAGACTATATCGGTATGCTGATTACACAAATAATAAGACAGTCAGACTATATCGGTATGCTGATTACACAAATAATAAGACAGTCAGACTATATCGGTATGATAATAATTACAACTAGAGCAGATTTATCGCGAGAGGCTAACTAAAGAGAACAAGAGAACATTTAAATTATTTAAAAAGAACAAAGAGAACATTTGACAATCTGGCCCTAATGTCTCTGTAAGGCCCCCATCCACGGTGCGATCTGGTCTTGAGACCATCGGACAGATCTGGTTGGATCCGACCAGATTGGATCGTGAGTGGGGTGATTTTGGTATGTCCAACCGACTGACAGTTGGTCGGATGGCGACCAAGCAGTGTTTGGTTTTTAGGGCCGTACTTTTAAAATCTTTCGCCAGGGCTGGCGAAAGCGTTCGCCAGGCGCTCAGTGATTTCTTACTTTTAAACTCCACGAGCGCTCCGCCAGGCGCTGCTCCGCCAGGGCTGGCGAAGGAGAAGTATTGGAATAGCCTGGCGAACGAGAGTTCTGGTGAGACGTCCCCTCTCACCGGGCGATCAACATTTTTGCATTCAGTTTATACTTTTTACAATACATACTAAGCATTTCATGAGATAGGAAACCTATTGCGACGGTAAATATGTGTTATGGCAAGTTCTTTCATGGAAAAAAAGTAATTTATATTATTTCAAAACACCATCGAGGTTCCAACGCAGCTGACAGCACCAGACACCTCCCCCCCCCCCCGAGGTGAGTGTATTTGCCTTTTCGTCCAATATATATTGGTTTAGGGACCATATTGCACAATATAATGTATACATTGGATGTTTTGGTGATGGCATCTTACATTGAGTTATATCAGAGTCCTCTCACCCTTATAAGAATTTCAGTGAGACGTGACTATGATATCATTGTGCTCCCGCCACTAAAATATTTTATTTCTGTTGTATATCAGATAGAATTGAATGAGTTATTTTGTACAATATCAGTGTTATGTTTTGGTGATGGCGTCTTTACATTGAGCTATGTCAGAGGCCCTCAAACCCCTCATTTTACAGTGGACGTGCTTATAATAGGTGCTCCCCCAAAAGTAATTGTTTTATTTGGTAAATTTTTACACAGGACCAAATTTTTCTACACTTTGGATTATAGTTTTTTGTTTACCTTAAAAGATTTCTGAAAACATTCCCAATGAGTTTCCGGGCGCAAAACATACTTTGGAGATATAAAGTTTTAGTAGGAAGGGAGTGTATGAAGGGGTGCAGCAGTTCGTTCACAAGTTGTTTGTACCCAGTAGATTGTAGACCAAAAAATTTTTTCTAGTCTATATGAAACCCTAGTCGTTTCGTAACTCGCTCAAAAGTTGAACTTACTACTAGAGTTTCGAAACGAATCCGTATGACGCAAACTCAAAATCAGTGTACGAAACAACTAACAAAACCCCCTGTACGAAATCCTTTAACAATAGGGGGATATAAAATTAAATAACCTAACCCCACGTTTCGGGGTTTGTACCCAGGTTTTGTTTTTTTTGTTTCGTACACGATTTTGAGTTTTCGTACATACGTGAGTCGTTTCGAAAATTAGTATAAAAATTCAAATCTGAGCGAGTTACGAAACGACTATGGTTTCTATAGATACAAACAACTTTTTGGTGTAGGCTACGAATCACTGGGTACGAAATGACTTGTGAAAGAATTGCTGCATCCCCCCATACATCACTAACCCAACCCAGTTTAACCCCCCAAATAAAGTCAAAACCCCTTAAAAGTGTCCGGGCAAGGGAAGATAGAGGCGATGCAGTCACAAAGGAAGAAGAGGAGGGCACATAAACATTGTCTCTCTCCTCCCCAAAATAGGATTTTATTATATCTCCAAAAATAATTATTTGCGATGGAACTCATTGAGAGAAAATTTTTAGAAAACAAAAAGGGAAACAAACCATGCATTGGGCCCTACCATAACTACGTCCGGTTTGTTTTTTCATCGGTGATTGTGGGGTAAAGGGGGGGTCGCCGCGGGGGACCACAAGGGAAAACTACGGCGATGGAAAAATTTGAGTTTTTTTGGGGCGAAATTGATATTCCAGGGGTGCTATATTACTGTGGGGGTTTNAAATTTCGCGGTCGTTTACAGAGACACCTGGGGGAAAAAACTATTTTTTTTTTTCGGTTTTTTGGCCTACAATAGGTGCTTGCTCAAATGGAGATAGTTTTATTTTGCTCAAAAAAAAAAACAAAAAAAATAATGAAAAAAAATTAAACTTAACCTAAACCTTATAGGTTTTAATGAACCTAACCTAACTGTAAGGGTTTTAATGAAACCTAACCTAACCAATATGGTTTTAATGAACCTAACCTAAGGCGTATTTTGTAGTGTCCTTCCGGAGTAAATTATACTTATTAAGCTCCGCCCCTGCTTGCCATCACAAAATACGATTGTAGCGCTGCCAAAGCTCTTTCTTGATGTTGCCGAGAGTAAAGTGTCGTACACTTCATTACCTCTTGCAGAGGCTCAAGGAATATCGTTAAGGTTGACATTATTGAAGGCACAGCAAAGAGTAGTAGCGTGATTGTCTGTATTACACATCGATATCTAATTGTTTTGAGCTCTTAGAATGGCCTAGCATTGTTTTCTAACTCTATAGATGGACTTGATATTAAACTGAATGTTTAGGGCGCTATGAAACTGTTATTTGAATATCTATTGCTACACAGCCATTTCACGATGTGCGTCGAGGATGTTTAATGCTTTCATGGACCTGTACGTATGTAGGCTACGTGTACCTACATCTACGTTTCACCAATTATTCTTTGCCTAAACCTAGATGAATGCTGGTTGTGGTTCATCCTCCAGTACATCTCCCCGTTTAACATCCAGGGGCGGGTGTGTGGTGGCGGGTGTGTGATGGACGTGGGGGTGGGTGGGTGTGTGGTGGGCGGATGTATGATGGGCGTGTGGTGGGTGGGTGTGTGTGGGGGCGGATGTGGGATGGGCGTGTGGTGGGTGGGTGTGTGGTGGGCGGTTTGGGTGATGGGCGTGTGGTGGTGGGTGTGTTGGTGGGCGGATGGGTGATGGGCGTGTGGTGGGTGGGTGTGTGGTGGGCGGATGGGTGATGGGCGTGTGGTGGGTGGGTGTGTGATGGGTGTGTGGTGGGCGGGTGGTGGTGGGCGGGTGGGTCCCCTGGGTGGTGGTGGGTGTGTGGTGGCCCGTGGGTAGAGACCTCCTTACCGTGTTGGCGCTGAATCAGACTGATGAAATGTTCGTATTCGTGCCCTGCGATAGGTTTCTCTAAAAGGCTTTCTTTTTGTGTGATATAACATATATACCAAATTATACATTTCTATTGCAAATGTAATATCACTCATGAATATATTTAAGTATTTGACTATACTATAGCAATAATACACCAGTTTTGGTGCTAAGCCAGCAAGCATCAACGAAGATTCGGACACATTGAAAAATTCGAGGGATTGGGAAATTTGTTCCCAGACGTCGCTGGAGAATTTTAATATTTGTGACTTCTTACCTGTTAAGAGTCACCTACTCTACTCCTTACTACTCCTTACCTACTATTAATTAAATACAGTATCCTTTGCATGTCGTGCGCATGTAATGAATGTTGAATTGGATGAGAATTAAAGGAAAAGAGAAACATTTACGGGAGGAGTTTTGATAAGATTTTCTCATGCGCGCGATCTGATTGGCCAGGCTCTTGAAACCACCACCCACACCCACGACTGTATAATTTTACAGGAAAAGAGTAAAATAAGTGTATCTGCTCAGTTTTCTATGCACGCAAAAGAGTAAAAAATAAGTGGGCGGAGCTTAAATAAGTAAAATTTTACTTCCAAGGGCATGGACAAAATACGCCTCTAACCTTAACCACAAAGTATAAATTAAAAAAAAAAAAAATTATGGGTTTGCGCAAAATAAAACTTCAATAGAACAAGCACCTATTGTAGGCCAAGAAAAAATAGTCGGTGTCTCTGAAAACGACTGCGAAACTCGTCCATTATAACCCTATATCTATTAAAAAAAAGCACCTATTGTAGGCCAGGAAAAAATAGTCGGTGTCTTTGAAAACGACCGCGAAGTTCTTGTCCATTATAACCGGTAGTCCTTGACGTATCTCTCGCTATGGAAGGCGGCGCGGCGATCATGTGGTTGGCGATGGCCTGTCAGGCATCTGCCTTGCTCTTCGCCGATCATCTCGGCATGGAAAATTCCCCTCGCAAGACATAGGACATTTTTCCTTGCTTGAAAGAGCTGGCCAAGGATGAAAGTCTTGTTCTGAAAAATATTATCTTTTCTCGTCGATAAAGCGAAGACAATGTCAATGTTTGTGTCTTTTGAACGGAACGTTGCATATCTGGTACAATTATTCTTATAGATGAATTCATTCGTTGTAGTCTTCAGCAATTATCATAGAAATATTAATCTTGTGTTTTTCGATATTTTTATACCTTTCTGATGACTCTTAGTAGTGATATTTCATGAAATCCAAATTGGACTCTTGCTAAATGTAGCGCTCAGCGCTTCGTCCTAAGCCGCCGTCTTAGGACGCGTCTTAGACTTTCCTCGAACCTTAGGACGCAGGGTTAGGACGAATCCTAGGACGAATCCTAAATCTTTATAAGTATGGGCCCTGGCCCATACTTATGGGCCAGGGTTATGGGCCAGGGCCTTATGGGTCGTGTTCGTCACACGACGTTTCGGCCACGAGCATCTTCTACTGGCATCTTCCGGGACCCGCAACCAAAACTAAATAATATAACATTATGGATCGCTGAAATTTAATATCGGCCATGTAGACAAAGTAAGGATCGGCACTCATTAAAATATAAACAGATGTCTTAAAGACAGTAAGTATAATACGTAGAGCCAACATTTGTGTCAGCTTAGCGTGGAGACCTTGTTTTTAAGATTTTCCAGGTTAGTTTTGGTTTCATTAAAACCTAAAAGGTTAGGTTAGGTTTCATTAAAACCTATAAGACCCTGACTAATTTCTCCCGGCCAATTTTAAGGCTTTTTCTGATGGGTACAGTTTTTTTAATAAAAACGGTCCCATAAATTCGGTGTTTTTTTTTTTTTAAACTTTGGGTTTGCGGAAAATAAAACATCCCTTGGGAAAAATCACCTATTGAAGCCAAAAAAAAATAGCGGTGTCTCTGAAAACGCCGCGAAGTCACGTCCTTTATTCCCAAAATTGCTGAGTTAGGTTACTTTTTTTTTGGGTTAGGTTAGTTTATTATTTTAGGGTTTTTTTTAGGTTATTTAAGCTTAGGGTAGATTTGGATTAGGTTTAGTTGAGTTTTTGGGTTTAAAAAAAAAAATTTTGATGGTGCGCGTTTTGTCCGGGGGTTGGCCCCGCCAAACTCCTGGGGAATATTTACCTTTTGGTTTGGTCATCCTCGACCTGACAATTCAATTGTTTCATAGTGTAGATTTCTTCATTCTGAGTCTTTTAAACCCAATTTTTCCCATGGCGCAATTAAATAATAATGCTGATACTTTAAAACTACCAAAGAATCTAGTTCTTTAAAACCCAAAAAAACTTTTAATTGGGTTAGAGGGGGGGTTTGGTATTTTAAACAGATGAAAAAAGAAAAAATAAGAAAATTTCAAGACTACGGCAGGGGGAAAAGAAATAGAGTTATAGGGATTTGTTCCATGGCTTAATAAATCCGACTTATTCAATTTTTATTTTTTTTATTTAAGGGCTACTCAAATCGCTTTTATTCTCAACATGATATCTTCTTCTCAACATTTTTTGGTGGGGATGCACTTCAATCTGTATCACGATACATATATCAAGGCAGGAGGAACTAACTACCCAAAAAGTAATAAAAAACACCTCGTGACTTGACATGCACTGTCGCCGTTTTTGTCAGTGTTGTTTTATATTAATTCCCATATCTTAAATATATAATCCCTTCTGGGTCCAAAGCGGTATCGCTTGATTAGTTTTTCAAAAAAGTTCGCCTTAATCTATCCTTCACAAAAATTTTTTCATCAGGGGGTGAGCACTCCATGTTTAGTTTTAAGACAGTCTTTTAGCCGCCGCCCGGGGCAGGGATCTCAAAAATCCTCGTAGGGAAAACTTACAGGTTTTGGGCTACAAAAACCTTTACGAGGGTGGGTGAGTGGGGCTGGGACCGAACCGTACTCCCGTGGGTTTATCGGGGCCTCGGGTGGGGAATATGGGGGATATTCTAGGGATATGTGTGGGAAATTTGCTAACCAAATCACAGAGCGCGCCTGCATACGCGGCTTTATCTAGCCAACTCATGCTCTCGCTGTCGGGGAGCCCGTAAAAAAATTTAAAAGATTTTAAAATCCCGCTGTTGTGCTAAAATCGGCCTTTTCGGAAATCCCCGCGGACGCTTTTTAACCTAAATAACTCTCAAAACCTTAACAAAAACCTATCATAAACCAACCTAACCTAAACCGACCTAAATAATTTAAACCTAAAACCTAAAACTATGTTTGCCGGGTGTTGAGCAAATATCGGCTGTTTTCCAAATAGGGCCCGATTTTAGCTCACTATCGCCCAGAATGTTACGATAAAACATACCCAATTAGCCTTTCGCGAAATTCTCCCACTGATTACTACAGAGACGTACCCCGGGGAAACCCCTTTATGCGCGATCATAGGTTCGAGTCTCGTGTGCCCGAAATTAGTTTCTATAGACCATGTGGGGCCGCGCCCTACGTATGCCGTATCCGTGGGCCCTGGGGGTCCGTTTTAAATGGGAGAACGCGCGTTCGCTCTTTGGCAACAAGACACACGGGGGGGGTAACACCTCACTGGGCACACGTGACACTTGTGGCAAGGATAGTATAACTTTTTAAAATCCTTTTTGTGTTACTGCGTGTTACAGTACTCACATTTGATACCCCACCACCGGGTCATTATGGGGGCCAAAATTGTATAATGAACTAACTTTTTGATTCAAGAAGTCGACCGATATATATATATTATATATATATATTATATTTTAATATATAGTTGCCGATATGAATTTATTACAATAATAATTGTATTTTAAATATGATAATATGGAGTAAAAGAAGCAATAAAAAACCCTAAAATTTCAAACGGGGAAGCTGAAAATGGCTCTATAAAACACAATAACATAAATATAGGATACAACTTGTAATTTATTGTTTTTTTTCTCTGCCGCTTCAAATTCCCTCCCCTTAGGAAATTAGGGGGCTCCCCACCACCCTTAGCCTCGTGGTCCCGTAGCAAAATGAAAAACGATTTTAGCATCCCCTTAGAGGCGCTACGAGGTAAAAGTCCCTTAGGGGGAAAACTTACGGGCCCCTAAATCTTTCGACATCCTGCCTGGCAAGATCTCGAAAGAGTTACGGGCCCGTAAGTCTCCCCTAAGGACTTTTACCTCGTGCGCCCCTAAGGAACTCAAACCATTTTTCACTTGCACGGGACCGCGGGCTAAGGTTTGGGCGGGGCCCCTTAAATCCCCAAGGAGTGAAATTGAAGCGGCTAACGTAAAAAAAAAATAATTCAAGTTGTATACTTACTTTAGTTTATTGTGTATTTTAGAGCCATTTCATGCTTGCCCGTTTTAAAGTGATGTGTTTATTGCTTCATTGACTCCAATAGATCATATTTAAATACAAACCCCCATAGTACTTGTAATAAATTCATATCGGGGGAAACCTTATATTATATAATTATCGGGCGACTTTTTAATCAAAAAGTATAGTTCCTCTACAAGTTTGGCCCCTATAATGATGCGGTGGTGGTGGTGGTATCAAAAGTCTGACGTACTAGTACCACCCCGTTACACACAAAACAAGGATATCATAAATTTTTACTATCCTTCACCAATGTCACGTGTGTCACAGTGAGGCGTTAGCCCCCCCGTGTGTCTTTTCGATAAAGGCGAACGCGCAGTTTTTCGTCCCTATAAAGAGTACCGCCGGGGCCGATACGGGATACGTACGCGCGGGGGCCCGCAGTGGGCTATGATACTAAATTTTGGGCACGCTAGACTCGAAACCCTTATCGCGATCAAAATTTTACCCTGGGTACGTCTCTGTAGTAATCATGGGAAAAAATTTCCTGAAAGGCTAAGTGGCACTATGATTTCGAACATTTTGGCGATAGTGACTAAAAACGGCCTATTTCGGAAATCAGCCAATCTTACTCAACACCCCAAACATTGTTTTTTTGGTTTAGGTTAAGTTTTTATTTAGGTCTGGGTTTTTGGGTTTGGGAAGGTTTATGAATTTGTGTTAAGTTTTTTAGAGTAATTTAGATTAAAAACTCCGCGGTCGTTTTTCCAAAGAGGCCGATTTAGCATAACAGCGGGATTTTAAATCTTTAAATTTTTTTTATCGGGCTCCCGACAGCTGGAGCATGTGTTGGTGATAAAGCCGCGTCGAAGGGCGCTGCTCTGTGTTGTTAGCAGAATTTTTCCCCCAAATCCCCAGAATATCCCCATATTCCCCCCCCAGAGGGCCCCGATAACCGTCGGATGACGGCTCGGGACGACTTCCCTCGCCCCCCCCTTTAAAGGGATTTTGCCTTACCTCGTGTTGTCCTTTACGAGGATTTTCGAGCATCCCTGCCCTGCTCGCTAGGACACCTCACACCCTGTCCTAGCCAAACCTCGAAATTAGGACGAGTCTTAGCGATTTAGGATGCGCTCGAAATGATTTAGGACGCCGGCCGCCATATTTAAGACTCGAGCGAGTCTAAGACGAATCCTAAATCCTTATAAGTATGGGCCCTGATGTATAACTTAGGGCCGTACTTTTAAAATCTTTCGCCAGGGCTGGCGAAAGCGTTCGCCAGGCGCTCAGTGATTTCTTACTTTTAAACGCCACGAGCGCTCCGCCAGGCGCTGCTCCGCCAGGGCTGGCGAAGGAGAAGTATTGGAATAGCCTGGCGAACGTGAGTTCTGGTGAGACGTCCCTCTCACCGGGCGATCAACATTTTTTGCATTCAGTTTATACTTTTTACAATACTACTAAGAATTTCATGAGATAGGAAACCTATTGCGACGGTAAATATGTGTATGGCAAGTTCTTTCATGGAAAATAAGTAATTTATATTATTTTCAAAACACCATCGAGGTTCCAACGCAGCTGACAGCACCAGACACCTCCACCCCCCCCCCCCCCCGAGGTGAGTGTATTTGCCTTTTCGTCCAATATATATTGGTTTAGGGACCATATTGCACAATATAATGTATACATTGGATGTTTTGGTGATGGCATCTTTACATTGAGTTATATCAGAGTCCTCTCACCCTCATAAGAATTTCAGTGAGACGTGACTATGATATCATTGTATTCCCGCCACTAAAATATTTTATTTCTGTTGTATATCAGATAGAATTGAATGAGTTATTTTGTACAATATCAGGTTATGTTTTGGTGATGGCGTCTTTACATTGAGCTATGTCAGAGGCCTCTGACCCTCATATATTACACGTGAGACGTGCTTATAATAGTGTGCTCCCGACACTGTAAATTAGTTTTATTTGGTAAATTTTTACACTAGGACCAGAATTCTCTACACCTTTGGGAGTATGGTTTCTGTTTACCTTAATAGATTCTGAGAAACATTATCTCAATGAGTTTCCGTCGCAAATCACTACTTTCGGAGATATAAGATGGCTTTTAGTAGGAAGGGGGAGTTATGGGAAAGGGGTGCAGTAGTTCGTTCAAAAGTTTTTCGTAAAACCAGTAGTTTAGTAGACCAAAAGTTTTTCGTAGTCATATAAAACCTAGTCGTTTTCGTACACTCGCTCAGATTGAATTTAACTGGGGTTCGAAACGACATCAGTAGTACGCAAAACTAAAAATCAGTGTACGAAAAAACTAAAAAAACCTTTTGTACGAAATCCCGTAACAATGGGAGTATGAAAATTAACTAACCAAACCCACGTTACGGGGAGTTTCGTCCCCAGGTTTTTTTTGGTTTGTTGTTTTTCTTTAATTTTTTGATTTTTCGAAATTTTACGGAGTTTTTCGAAAAGTTTGTAAAGAATCACTGGGGAAACAAAGAAGGGTTTTTTGTACGAAAAAAAATTTTGGTGTGTTTGGGGTGTACGAAAAGACTTGGGGAACAAATGACATCCCCCCCCCCCAACACTCACAAACCCTAACCCCATGTTTTTTTCCTTTAACTAAAGTAAAATCCTCTTTTAAAAAGGTCCGCGGCAAGGGAAAATAGAGGCGATGCAGGTACAAGGGGAAAAAGAGGGGGTCACATAAAACTTGTTCTCCCCCTCCCGAAAAAAGGGATGTTATATTTTTTTTTTTCCCCAAAAATAATTTTTTTGCGAGGGGAAAGGGCTCATTGAGAGAAATTTTCCTAATACAATAAGGTAAAACCCAAACCCATCCCCCCCCAAATTGTGTGGGGAAATTGGGGTCCTAGTGTAAAATTTTACCTTTTATTTTTTTGGTTAATCAATGAAATTGAATGATTACAATTTTGTTACAATTAGAGGGGAAAAATATGCAGTTTCAATAAATAATCCAAATTGAACAATCCCCTACGATTAATGGGGGCCCTGGGGCCCCCCCGGGAAAACCCCCTTGCTAGTTCACTAACCTAACCTAAATTTTCATTTAGCGCATTACTGTTTTTGAGGACAAACCCTTTGTCATGAATAGTTTTAAAATATGTTTGAATTTATCTGATATTTTTTTTTGGGGGTTTATTTTCTCTGATTTAAAACCCTTTACAGTATTTTTAAAATGAATTTTAGATTTTAATTTTTTCATATTTTATTTCCAATTATACGCACTGCTAGTTTTTTGAAGTATAAAGTGTTTGTCCCCAAAGCAGAATGGTCAGTTTTCCCAAGAAAAACTGGAAAGACAGAAAGAAGCTAATTTGTTTCAGCGAGACTGGTTGGAATTAAAAGTTGGGTAATAAACATACTGAAAACTTTTTCCAATTTTTAAATATCAAAAAACCTAATTATTTTTTTTTCTTTGTACTTTTTAAAAGTTGTGAGATTATTGATTAATTCACTTCCTTTGGAAGTATTATTGATTGGCATGTTAGGTTAAGTGGTGACTAATTTTTTAATGTTTATATCACTGCTGGAAGTTTTTAAGTGGTAGCGGTTGGGTTTAATTGGTGAAACAAATTTTTTAATGTTTTATACACTGCGGGGAAGTATCTATAGTGTGTAGCAGGTTTAGGTTAAGTGGTGAACTTATTTAATGATTATATCACTGGGAAGATCTGATGTGGTAGCGGGTTTGGGTTTTAAGTGGGAATATTTAATGTTTTATATCACGCGGAAGTATCTAAAGGTGTAGCGGTTAGGTTTAAGTGGTAACTATATTTAATGATTTATATCCTGCTAAAGTACTGATAGGTGTAGCGGTTGGGTTTAAGGGGTGAACTATATTTAAGTTTATTCACTGTGGAATACCCGATAGTGTTACGGGTTGGGTTTAAAGTGGTTAAAACTATATTTAAGATTTTATCACTGCTGGGAAGTATCTGATAGTGTTGAGGTTAGGTTAAGTGGTGAACGATATTTAAATTTTTCATATAACTACTGGAAATTCTGTAGTGTGTAGCATTTTAAGTGGGGATGTTATTTTAAATGTGAATGGTTTTGACCTAAATAGACTGAGAAACATTATCTCAATATTTTTCCCGTCGCAAACATACTTTCACAGATTAAGATGCTTTTAGAGGAAGGAGAGGTTTATGGAGCGGGGCAGTCATTCGTAACAAAATTGTTTCGTACACCAGTAGATTAGTACCCCAAAAAGTGTTTCATAGTCTTTTAAAAACCATAGTCGTTTCGTACATCAGCCAGAGTTTAAATAGAGTTCAAAAAGACATCAAAGAAGTCGAAAAAAAAAAGTCAGTGTGAAAAACAACAAAACCCGGGTACGAAAAAAACTTTTTTACGAAAACCCCCACCTATAGGAAGGAAAATATAACTCCCTACCTTTCTCATAACCCAACCCCACCTTTAGACTCCTAAAACTAACCTACTTTTAACCTACAAAATAAAGGCCCAAATCCCCCTTAAAAAATTGTGATTTTTAATTCGATCTGGAAGTATATCATTGCTGCAGTTAGGTTAAGCGGGGTAAATTATTTCAAAAATACATTCTGGAAGTATAGATCGACTGTTGCATTTTAGGTTAAATGGTTTATCTTTAAAAATACACACTGGAAGTATAGATTATAACTATTTTTGCACGTTAGTAAGTAGTGAGCGGTTTTAAATATAAAATCAGAATATCTTTGGTAAAATTTCGGAAATGGGCACACTGATTTTGAGGTGAAACTTATTTTTCCTAATAGTTTTGATGTGTTTTGAATGAATCTGGTACTCGTTTTTTTTCGGAAAAAATTTTGTTTACAGGGGTGGGGTGCCCGCCCCCCCCCGCAAACCTTAATTGCCGCTTCGCACTGCCATAGTATTATAATTTTCTTTTTTTCTTGATATCTGTTTAAAACCCAAACCCCACCCCTAACCTAATCTAATTAACCTAACTTTCAGTTTTGGTGAAAAAAAACGGTAGTTTTTGGGAGTACATTAACACCTTATTATTCAAATTTCACCCCGGGAAATGGGGGGTTTAAAAAATTCATAAAATAATTCTAACCATGATGTTTTTTGTTGTTTTTTTGTTTTGAGGGTAATTTTCCCCAAACCGTATGATCTACCGCGCAGCAATTAGTGTTGGCCCAAGCCACCACCCCCCGGGAGGGGGGTCACAGACCCCGGTAACACCCGGTACCCATTTTTGCTGGGTGGGCAGGGGTGGGGGTTTTAAGAAAGCCACCCATCTATCTTTGCCCGCCCGGGGATCTAACCCGGATTCTTTTTCGGTTGTGAGCCGAGCGTGCTAACCATTACAAAGGGGTACCGTTTTAAATGTAGGAAGAAACCTAGGGCTTTTGGAAGCCCACTACGAACTAAAACCCCTTTTTTGCAAGTCACGGCATAAACTTGGTAGTTTTGTCATTTTGCCTTCAATATACTCCTTGAGAGGTCAAAGACATCCCTTATCCCCAGTGGATTTAAAAGGAGTTCCTTAAGAGAGCCAGCATCGTCACCGTAAGCAGTTTTGGTGTCGATTGTAGATTTAATCAAACTTTGAATTTCCCGCGATTTCAAACGCCATTTCGCAAACGGGGGGGGAAATAGGAGAAGGTTAGCGCTGGCCAACACTCCGCCCCAACCCGGCGTTCGCCCGGGTTTGGGGAAGCCAGTTTTAAAAGTAAGGATTTGAGGGTGGCGTTCGCCTGGCGGAGCATCGGCAGGCGATCGCCAGCCCGGGCGGAAGGTTTAATAGTACGGCCCTTAGTTATATCTGATTCACAGACAGACAGGCATACACACAGACAGACTGACTGATAGTGGGCTGGTAAAAATAACCCACTTTTAAGATAGATTGATAGATAAATAAGGAAATACGGATAGATGACATTAGAAATAGATAATAAATTAAAGAAAAAAAATATATAATTGCAATAAGTAAAACAGTCACTTCTAAAACACATCATTACAACATCAATAAAACTTACGTCACCACAAACCACACACTTATCACTTTATCAAGTCATTTCAGCAATCCGGCAGATTAAAAGAGAGATAGAGAGGGGAGGGAGAGAGAGGGAGAGGCAGGGATGAGGCAATACAATCTCGTCTCATACTTGTACTGAACAAGACCGCCACGTCCACCACCACCACCACCATTTGCTGCCTCTCAAGTCACATCCGGCCCAGTAACACGTGATACACCCTGCTGAACGGAGGAGAACAGTGCCATTATCTAGTTTCCCCCACGCCCCTTGAGGATTACAAACGCCCTACGCTACCTACACCTGCATCAAGCCCTCTTCTAAGTGGTGTGAGTACCTGAACATCGTGGCAGTGCATTCAAGTGGTGTTTTAAGTGTATTTGTGCTGAACGGAGAGAACAGTGGCATCAATTATCTAGTTTTCCCCACGCCACTTTAGGATTCCAAAGACTCCACGCTTCCTACACCTGCATCAAAACCCTATCTAAGTGGTGTGAGTACCTGAACACCGTGGCAGTGCATTCAAGTGGTGTTTTAAGTGTATTTGTGGTTGTGACCTTGCAGGATGTGTGGTGCCGCTGCCAGACGTAGGAATGTTGTCAATAGTGTGGCTGGGCATCCTGCTCGTTGATGTAGGTTATAATGCTTTAAGTGCTTCGGCCCGCTTGTTTTCCTTCTCTTATTTAGTTATGGTAGGTTGTACAGGCTGTAGGAGAGTATTAAGAGAGGCAGGCTTGTTGTTGTGACTTGTGAAGGAAGGCGGTGTCGTGCTAAAAATGTCGCACCTCAAAATAGGGGACGATACCTTATTCACCCTTCCTTTTCCCTTTCTTATAGCATAAATGGAGTTCGACATGGGTCAAAACAGGAACACTAGTCTCTCATGTTGATATTTCAGTGAGTGAACAGTAGTTATCTGAGCCAATAACGTGGAATAATGAGTGAGATGAGATATATCAACATGAGTGACTAGTGTTCTTGTTTTGACCCATGTTTCCTGTTATAGCACTCCTCAAACAGCCTTTATGCTATGGGAAAGAGAGGGTCAAAACAAGAACACTATCATAAAGGCTGTTTGAGGAGTGCTATAACAGGAAACATGGGTCAAAACAAGAACACTAGTCACTCATGTTGATATATCTCATCTCACTCATTTCATTATTCCACGTTATTGGCTCAATAACTACTGTTCACCACTGAAATATCAACATGAGAGACTAGTGTTTTCCCGTTTTTTACCCATGTCGAACTCCATTTATGCTATGAGAAAGAGAAAAGGAAGAGTGAATAAGGTACCGTCCCCTATTTTGAGGTGCGACATTTTAAGCCGAACAAAAAAGAAGCAGGGAGGCAGGAAGGCTGGCGACATGGGTGGGTGGGAGGGAAGGTCGCTTGCCACTTACTCTTTTGCATTGTTTCTCGCTGATTTTCGTTAATATTATATGTAAACATTTTTATCATGTCAATGTATAACGTGTTCTTACTATATGAAGGCCCCGTTAAAGAAATAATAATG
>JACEEZ010025805.1:77500-107790 GCA_016584305.1 Chionoecetes opilio | reverse complement strand
AAAAAAAAAATTAAACAACATATATACATGAATAAGATACTAAGAACTACTAGACTAAGAAATAATAGATGTATAATTAGATACGTATATAAAAATTTAATAATAATGATAAAAACAACTAAATAAAAGAATACAACACTATCCTGCCAGCAGTGTTATCCTGAGGTGCACCGAGTGTGTTCTGTACGCGTACTGGACATGTACGATTCCTATCAGTCACGGGGTATCACATCAGTATTGCATCACACACCACTATCATTGTCGACCTCTCATGTGTGTGTGTGTGTGTGTGTGTCAGGTGGGCACTTCCGCAAACACTTCCGCAAACCGCAACTTCCGAAAATTGCGGAAGTCTGAATTCGTTTGCGGATGTGCGGAAGTGTAAATGTTTGCGGATTTGCGTTTGCGGAAATACTTCCGCAAACGCAAATCTGTCCGCAAATTCCGTATGTTTCCTTATAAAAGCACTTTACTCCGTAACTATTAGGCCTAATGGAAAAACTCATAAAATCAAAGGTGATAAGCTTGATGTGTTCTATCCAATGCCATAAACAGAAGTCAGAAACAGATCTCTTGTAGATTTTGAGATATTTAATAGTATGTCAAAAATACTCCAATACCATTTTCTCACTTATTTAAACTTCAAATTCATTTTGCTATGGCTCATCAGAAAGGCCTGCTCAAGCTTTATCTTTACTCTATCATAGAAATTTCCTGTAAACCTCATAGTTTTCGAGTTATTTAAGAAAATATTATTTTTGACTGAAAATCAAAGGTGTACCCCTTTTATGAGATACCTATTATATCAATAGGTAAACACCTCAAGCTTAACGTTTGTTTGTTGTTACCCTATTAATGTTTCCTCTAGGACTAATAATTTCATATATATATATATATATATATATATATATATATATATATATATATATATATATATATATCATCAGTGATTTAGTAAATAATGTATAAATTTACAACCACAAAGTGCTTTACCTCTATTTTTGCAATATATGCAGAGAAAATATCATAATTGGTTTGCGGATTTGAGGACTTACGGTTGCGGAAGTGTGAACTTTAAGAAATTTGCGGACTTGCGGTTGCGGAACGTAAGAATTGGAGTTTGCGGATTTGCGTTTGCGGAAGTGGATTTGCGTTTGCGGTGCCCACCTCTGGTGTGTGTGTTGTGTGTTCAGGCCGGTTCCCACTAGCCCGCTTCTACGGCCGCCGTTGCCGTACCGCCCAGCAATGACGTCACCATCATCACCGCTTGAATGGTTGTAGTGGTAACCGGGCACAGTTTGCACCTCCGCTCGAGCGGACACCGCCGAGCGGGAGAGATGACTTGATTTTAACTTTGTACGGCAGTCGTACAGCAGTACGGCGGTGCGGTCGACTTTTTTGTGACGTCATTGTGACGTCATTGTTGGGCTGTGTACGGCAACGGCGGCGTAGAAGCGTGGCCACCGAGATGACAAGGCCTGATGCATCGCCCGTGACGTCACACCATGTAGATCCCACCCGCTCCGCTCCCCGTACAAGTTTACCTACCTAATATAATGTTTATCACTATAAAAGATATACTGTTATCTTTGGAAATGTTTGTTCTATAATATTATCCAATAAAAAACCGTAAAACACACAAAAGAAATGCCATTATGAGACTTTCAAGAAATATGCATTAACTTAAACTCTTCGCCATTTAATATTTTGCGAAAAAACTTTTTACATGGAGAACATCAATAGAAGTGGAATCGCATTAGCTTTCCATTGATATATTTCTTTTTCTGATAAATGAATTAGAACCATGCATAAATTAGCGCTAACTAAATATATAACCTCATCAATCTGGAAAAATTACCCGATTTCATGATATTATTTACTTAGTTAACGCTAATTTATGCATGCTGCTAATTCATTTATCAGAAAAGGAAATATATCAATGGAAAGCTAATTAAATTCCGCTTCTATTGACATTCTCCATGTAAAAAGTTTTTTCGCAAAATATTAAATGGCGAAGAGTTTAAGTTCATGCATATTTCTTGAAAGTCTCATGGCATTTCTTTTGTGTTTTACGGTTTTTTATGGGATAATATTATAGAACAAACATTTCCAAAGATAACAGTGTATCTTTTAAACATATATAATATATGTTGATAAACATATATTAGGTAGGAAATTACCCGATTTCATGATTTTTTAATATTTAGTTCACGCTAATTTATGCATGCTGCTAATTCTTTATGACTAAACGAAAATATCAATGGAAACAAATTTAAATTTCCCGTTTTTTTTGATTTTCTCCATGAAAATTTTTTCGAGAAAAATATTAAATGGGAAGAGTTTAAGTTAATGCTATTTCTTAAAAGTCTAAAATGGCATTTCTTTTTGTGTTTTCGTTTTTTTATTTGATATATTATAAACAAACCTTTCCGAAGTAACGTAATCTTTTATATGAAAACATTATTTGGTGGGAAACTTGTAGGGGGAGGGGAGCGGTGGGATCTAAGGTGTGAGTCACGGCGAGGCATCAGCCTTTTGTCATCTCGGGGGGCAGGGTAGAACGGGTAGGGGGAACCCCCTTTTAAGGGGGGGGGTAGGACAAAGTAAATAGGAAATTTAGGGGTAAAAGGGAAAAGGGAAAAATGAAAGTAGGGATAGGGAAGGGGAAAGGGGAAGGAAAATTTAAGTAGCAGTCCCCTGATGAGTGCAACTTTTGCTTGGGGTGTGGGGTGTGTGGCGTCGCTGTGGTTTTTTGGGGGGATGGAGGTGTTGGCGAGAAAATGACTCGGGGCAACCGGCGTCTAGCCGGAAAAGGCTGCTCAGGGGCTTGGGTACCTTAAACGTTACTTTTCAGTTGGCTATGTCCATGTTTGTATTTATGCACGAAAAAAAGTTGCCATGATATTCTGTACATTTTTTTACAAAAAGAGTATCGGTTGAAAATGAGACCGGAAATTCATGTGTTACTGTTTTTTTGGCGAAAAATCTCTCTCTCTCTCTCTTCCCCCCCCCCCCCCAAAAAAAATTTTTTTTTTTTCCCCCCTTCCCCCCCTTTCTTTTTTAGAAAAAAGGGGGGGGGGCCCGCTTTTTAAAAGGGTTTACCCGAAAACCGGGATTGGCGAGGTTTTTCCCTTGAAAAAAGAAAAAAAAAAAAAATTTAAAAAATATAAAAATTTTGGTTTACTATTTTTTTCCTTTTGAAAAACCCCACCCCCCAACCCAAACCAAAAAAGGGGGCCCAAGACAAAACCAAAACAACCCCAAAAACCCTTTTAAAACCTAAAATTTTTCAAGGGGGGAAAAAAACGGCAACTCAAAAAAGGAAAAAAAAAAAGGGGAATTTAAAAAAAACCCCCCAAAAAAAAAGAAAAAAAAATAACAACAAAACCCATCCCCCCAAAAAAAGAAAAACCCCCCAAAACAAACACACAAGGCTACACCCCAACGAATTTTAAAGGGGGGGGGGGTTTTTTTTAAAAAAATTAAAAAATTGAACCCCAAAAAGGGTTTTTTTTCCTTTTCCAAAACCCAACACCCCAACACCACACCCCACCACCCCACCACCCACAAAACAAAAGAACCCCACCACCACACCCCCACCATCCCAAACCCCCAAACCCCACCACCACCCAAAAAACCCCACCACCACCAACCACCACCCCCAAACCCAAAACCACCCCCAAAACCCACAAAAACCCTCCCCACACCACCCCCCAAAACACACCAACCCACACCCACCCCCACCCCCAAACATTCCCCCACCCCCCCACCACCCCCCACCCCAAACACCCCCCCACCACCAACACAAAACCCACCCAAAAACACCCCCCCCCCAAACACCACCCCCAAACCTCCAACCCCCCCCAAACACCACCCCCCAAAAACACCCACACCCCACCAACACCACCCCCACCCCCAAACACCCACCACCATCCCCAAACACTCCACACCATACCAAACAACCCCCAAAAACCCACCCCACCAACCCCCCCCCACCCAACCCCCCCCCCAAAAAAACCCCCACCACACCCCAAACCCCAACCAAAAACCCACTACCACCATTACCACTACCACTACAACTACTACCCCTACCACCACTATCACCGAACCCTGGAGAGCCAATTAGAGGTGAAAAAAGGGACTGAAAAAGGAAAGGAGTAGAAAAAAGCACGTACACAATGAACAAAAGGCCCGGAAGGCCGAAAAAAGAAATAAAGGAAAAAAAAAAAGGAAGGAAAGGGGGGGAATGAGGGGGAAAAGGGAAAAAGAAAAAGTAAAAGCGAAAACCAGACGGAAGAAGAGAGAGAAAAGCAGACAGCGAGGAAGCAGGAGGTACAAGACGAAAAGTGACTAAACCAGGAGTAGGAAGACTAGGAGGATGGAGTGAAGATGCTACATTATGGGGACATGGCGCCCCACATCCAAGAGGAAGGGGGCGGGGCCGCGGCTACAGGGGTTGGCGAGGGCGTGGCACTTGGCAGAGGGCGAGGGTCTGTCCCCAAAGTCACCTGGATTACGTGACAGCCTTAGACAGGTGTGTGTTTACCTATTTAAATGTGGTCCTGTCTCCTTGTCTATATCTTTATTTTTCTTTCAATGGACGTATGTATACTTCTTACCTCTATCGCCTCTTATTTTAGGCCATTAAACAATTAAACAATTTCCACTACCACAATAATGAGCAATGGTAATACCACCACTCCCACTACCTATTGCAACACACACACACACACACACACATACACACATACACACATACACACACACACACACGCATACACACACACACACATACCTATATAAGAGAGAGAGAGAGAGAGAGAGAGAGATAAGAGAGAGAGCGAGAGAGAGAGAGAGAGAGAAGAGAGAGAGAGAGAGAGAGAGAGAGAGCGAGAGCGCGCGCGCCTACTAACTTGTATGTAAATAATGTAACTCTTGTGTGCAGCCCCGTGGCCAGGAGGATATGGATGGTCAGGCCTAGTAGTCCCAGGACCCCCTTCAGCCGTTATCCCGCAGAAGGAAGCAGGATCGCCCCGCGGCGTGTGAGGGGAAGGTGTCAGCAGGGCGCCACCAGGCCACACCAAATGCCACTCGGGGACTTGCACCAAAACTGTACAATGGGCACCCCCGTCAAGGAGGACTACACCACTGCCACCCCCGTCAAGGAAGACTACACCACTGCCACCCCCGTCAAGGAAGTTTACACCACTGCTACCCCCTTCAAGGACGGTGCCACTGCCACCCCCGTCAAGGAAGACTACACCACTGCCACCCCCGTCAAGGAAGACTACACCACTGCCACCCCTTTCAAGGAGGACGGTGCCACTGCCACCCCCGTCAAGGAAGACTACACTACTGCCACCCATTCTAAGAGACGTCCACTTGCCACCCCCCTCAGGAAACTACACCACTGGCCACCCCCCCGTCAAGGAGACTACCACCCTTGCCCCCCTTTCAAGGATGACGTGCCACTGCCACCCCGTCAAGGAGGACGGTGCCACTGCTACCCCCGTCAAGGAAGATTACACCACTGCCACCCCCGTCAAGGAGGACGGTGCCACTGCTACCCCCGTCAAGGAAGACTACACCATTGCCACCCCCGTTAAGGAAAATGGCGCCACTGCCACCCCCGTCAAGGAAAATGGCGCCAATGCCACCCCCGTCAAGGAGGACGGTGCCACTACCACCCCCGTCAAGGAGGACGGTGCCACTACCACCCCCGTCAAGGAGGACGGTGCCACTACCACCCCCGTCAAGGAGGACGGTGCCACTACCACCCCCCTATCAAGGAGACGGTGCCACTACCACCCCCTTCAAGGAGTCAGTGCTACTGCCCCCCTTTTCAGAGGAAGGTCCCCCACTTGCCGCCCCCGTCAAGGTGGATTGTGCTGACGCCACCGCCCGTCAAGGATGTACGGTAACACTGCCACCCCCTCAGGAGGACGGTCCCAGTCTTTTTTTGGGGGGGGGTGGGGGGCCACCCCCATCAAGGAGGATTGTGCTATTGCCACCCTCGTCAAGGAGAACGGTCCCACTGCCACCCCCGTCAAGGAGGATTGTGCTACTGCCAACCCCGTCAAGGAGGGTGGTCCCACTGCCACCCCCGTCAAGGAGGACGGTCCCACTGCCACCCCTGTCAGGAGTAACGGTCCCCTCCACCCGCGTCAAGAGACGCCCACTGCCAGCCGGACCCCGTCAATGAGGACTGCCCACTGTCCCACGCCCCGTCAGGAGTACGGTCCCACTGCCACCTTCGTCCAAGGATGAAGTTGCCACTGAACCCCCGTCCAAGTGAGGACGGTCCCACTCTTACCGCCCGGTCCATGGAGGACGGTTCCATCCCACCAATTGCCACCCCCGTCAATGAGGAAGGTGGTCACTACTGCCACCCCCGTCCAGTGGGTGTTGGCTAAAGCCACCAGTGTCTGACACAGAAAGTGACCCACATAAAGGGCGGCCGGTGCCCCTGCCACCCCCGTCAAGTAGAGGTGTCACTGCCCACCCCCGTCACAAGGGTGGGGGGGGGGGTGGTGGCTTACAAAGCAACCATGCTACAAAGAAGTGGCCCCAATAAAAGGAGACGGTGCGCACTGCCACCCCCGTCAAGGAGGAAGGTGTCACTGCCACCCCCGTCAGTGGGTGGTGGCTACAAAGCCACCAGTGGCTACAAAGAAAGTGGACCCAAATAAAGGAGGACGTCCCCTGCCACAACCCCCGTCAAGAGGAAGGTGTCACTGGCACCACCCCG
This sequence comes from Chionoecetes opilio, assembly GCA_016584305.1. Classification (NCBI taxonomy): domain Eukaryota; kingdom Metazoa; phylum Arthropoda; class Malacostraca; order Decapoda; family Majidae; genus Chionoecetes; species Chionoecetes opilio. The sequence continues at coordinate 101,042 of JACEEZ010025805.1, read as the reverse complement.
GCAGTGGGTTGGTGGCTACAAAAGCAACCATGGCTACAACCGAACGTGGACCGCAAATAAAGGAGACGGTGCCACTGCCACCCCGTCAAGGAGGAAGGTGTCCATGCCACCCCCGTCGAGTGGGTGGTGGCTAAAGCCCCATGGCTACAAGTAAAGTGACCCAAATAAAGATGACGGTGCACTGGCCACCCCCCGTCCAAGGAGACATCCCCTGCCCCTCGCTGTCAAGGGGACTGTCCCCCTGCACACCCTTCAAGGATGCATGTGCCACTGTCACCCCCTTCCATGGGACGGTGCTACCTTCTAACCCCCTCAAGGAGGACGGTGCCACTATACCCCCCCGTCAAGGAGGAATGGTGCCACTATCACCCCCGTCAAGTAGGGGCGGTGCTCACTGGCCCACCCCCTTCAATGATGACGGTACGCCACTGCGCACCCCCGTCAGGAGTAAGGTGTCACTGCCACCACCACCCCTGTCAAGGATGACGGTGCCACTGCCACCCCCGTCAAGGAGGACGGTGCCACTGCTACCCCCGTCAAGGAAGACTACACCACTGCCACCCCCGTCAAGGAGGACGGTGCCACTGCCACCCCCGTCAAGGAGGACGGTCCCACTGCCACCCCCGTCAAGGAGGAAGGTGTCACTGCCACCCCCGTCAAGGAGGACGGTGCCACTGCCACCCCCGTCAAGGAGGATGGTGCCACTGCCACCCCCGTCAAGGAGGACGGTGCCACTACCACCCCCGTCACAGGAGGACGGTGGCGACTGCCACCTTCCCGTCAAGTGGATTGATGCCACTCACTGCCGAACCCCCCCCGTCAAGGAAGTACATTCCCACTGCCTACCCACCCGTCAAGGCGGATTGTGCCACTGCATACCCCCGTCAAGTAGGATTATGCTATGCCACCGTCCGTCAATGGAGGCGGTCCCACTGCCCCCGTCCCGTTAAGGAGGACGTCCCCACTGCCACCCCCGTCAAGAGGAAGGTGTCACTCCACCCCCGTTCATTGGGTGGTGGCTACAAAGCCACATGGCTACAAAGAAAATTGGACCCAAAATAAAAGGAGGGACCGTGCAACTGCCACCTCCCGTCAGGAGGAGACGGTCCCACGGCACCCCCATCAAGATGACGGTCCCACTGCCACCCCCGTCCAAGGAGGACGGTGCCACGCACCCCCCATCAATTATTACTGTGCCAGACTGCCGCCCCCGGTCAAGAAGGACGTGCCACTGCCATCCCATCAAGGTAGGAGTGGTGCCACTGCCCCCCCGTCAAGGAGGAACGGTCCCACTGCCCCACCCGTCATGAAGGCGGTTGCCACCTTGCCATCCCCGTCAGGAGGACGGTGCTACGCTAATCCCCGTCAATGATGGACGTTGTCTCACTTTCCACCCCCTTCAAGGATGAAGGTGCACTGCCTCCCCACGCGAGGAGGAAGGTGCCACTGCCACCCCCCGTCAATGATTGGCTTGCCACTGCCACCCCCGTAATTAGTAGGTGTCCACTGAAAACGCTTCAAGAGGACGTTGCCACTGTCCACCCCGTCAAGAAGGCTGTGCCACTGCCACCCCCGTCAAGGAGGACGGTCCCACTGCCCCCCCAGTTCAAGGAGGACCGGTCCCAATGCCACACCCGTCAAGTATGATTGTGTCCACTGCATCCCCTGTCAAGGAGGACGGTGTCTACTGCTGACCCCTTGCAAGAAGGACGTTGCTCACTGCCAACTCCCGTCAAGGAGGAAGGTGCACTGCCAACCCCCGTCAGAGGCGATTCCACTGCCACCCCCCTGTCAAGGGGACGGTGCCACTCCACCCCGTCAATGAGGAAGGTGTCACTGCACCCTTGTTCAAGAGGACGTGACACCTTGCACCGCCCTGTCAAGGAGGACGGTGGCCACTTTTTGCCACACCGCAGCCCCGTCAAGGAGGACGGTCCCACTGCCACCCCCGTCAAGGAGGACGGTGCCACTGCCACCCCCGTCAAGGAGGACGGTCCCACTGCCCCCGCCCCCCCCTCAAGATGACTGTCCACTGCCACCCCCTTCATGAGTACGTTGCCACTGCCGCCCCCTTCCCGTGCAGCCCCCATGCCGGGCGCCCCGTTTTCCTGCTGGTATGGGAGAGAACCAGAGAGCACCTGATGGGCCTGTGCAGGTCCGCCACCCGGCAATCCGTGATGCAGTCTTGTATTGTAAGTTTGGTGAGGTGTTTCCGCACGGAGAGGACATCTGTGCCTACGTGTCCTATCGTGTGTCACCGAGGCTAAGGTTTAGGTTGGATCATATCGAGACTGAGGATGGCAACACACTGGTCGTCCTCCGCTGCCCAAACAACCAGGAGGCAAGGCGTCTACGAGAGGAGCTTCAGCAAGGTAACGCTGCGTGCCGCACTCAGGTGTGGTGCTTTGATTCCCTGGCGGCGGCGCGGGATAGACGTGTCAGGCCACGGAAGGAGGTGGAACGTTCATACGACCACCACCTACACCAGATAACCAGAAGGGCGGAGGAGGTGCTTGCCAGGCACTACGACAAGATGGCAGAGGTAGAGGAGCAGCTGGAGGTGCTGCAGCAGGGTAGGAGGAACCTGTCGTTGGAGGAGTTCGCCGAGCGCCAAAAATCTCGCCGAGCCTTGGAAGATCGCCACCAGGAGTTTGACCTGCAGAAGAATGAGTTCCTGCAACACATGGAAGACGTCCTCCAACAGCTGCAAGACGCCAAGAACACATTGAACTTTGAGGACGTGACCATAGAGCTGAGGAAGAGTATGGCCACCGAATGCTCCAGGCTGTCCAACGCCTTCCCGATCTATGCGAGGCGGACGGACATCGTTACCACCGTGAAGCAAAACCAAGTGTGTGTCGTCATTGGCGAGACAGGGTCAGGCAAGAGCACTCAGATGGCCCAGTTCTTCTTGCAGGAGGGCGTGGCAGGCGAGGGCATGGTGGCGTGCACTCAGCCGCGGAAGATTGCCGCCACCAGCCTGGCGACGCACGTGGCCCTGGAGATGGGTTCAGAGGTGGGCCGCCTGGTGGGCTACAAGTTTGTGCATCAGGCCAGAAAAACGAACGCAAGCAACCAGGATCCTGTATACTGACCGACCACGTGCTGCTCAACGAGTGCTTGCAGGACAACACGCTGGCACGCTACTCTTGCATCATCATCGACGAGGCGCACGAACGCAGCATATACACAGACCTACTACTGGGGATGCTGCGGAAATGCCTCCAAGCTCGGCCTGAACTCCGCCTCGTTATCACTTCTGCTACCATAAAACCCGACGTGTTTGTTCGCTACTTTGTCAGGTGTCCGGTGGTAAACGTGTCCGGACGCATGTTCCCCGTGGAGGTGGAGTGGCAAGAAGCCCAGGCCGGCGCCGACACCTTTGAAAACTACCAGGAGGCTGCAGTTCGCAAGGCCGTGGATGTGCATCGCAGCGAGGGGGAGGGCGACATATTGGTATTCCTCACCTCGCCGGCCGATACGGAGCGCTGCTGCCAGATGTTCCGCAACCGGCTTGACGGCCATCCAGAGGACTACGTGGTTCAACAGCTGCACGGGCGACTACAAAGCGACGAGCAGCAGCAGGTGTTCCTGGCACCGCCTGAAGGTCGGCGCAAAGTAGTCTTCGCCACCAACAGCGCCGAGACCTCCGTCACCATCCCTGGCGTGAAGTTCGTCATCGATACTGGTCTTGTCAAGGAAATGAAGTATGACCCCGTGCGGCGCATCAACAACCTCGCCCTCACGCTGGTGTCGCAGAGCTCAGCACGCCAGCGGCAAGGTCGCGCAGGCCGTCTCGGTCCCGGTAAGTGTTTCCGCCTTTACACTGAGCAAGAATACGACAACATGGCGCCTGACGCTTTGCCGGAGATTCTCAAGGTGCACGTGGGCCACGCCATGCTCAAGCTGCTGGAGCTGGGTGTTGACCCCATGCAATTTGAGTACATCGAATCGCCGTCATCGGAGTCCCTAGAGGCTGCTATGACCTCACTAGAAGGTATCGGGGCCGTGGCTGAAGGGTTTATCACCGATCTGGGGAGATGGGCCGCCAAAATGCCCTTCGACCCCCGCTACGGCGTGCTGGTGCACGACGCCGTGAGAGCCGGGGCGGGGCTGGAGGCCATCGTTGTGGCGGCTTCTAGTGGATGCGGCTCCGTGTTCTACCGCGGCGGTTCTACAATGGAGAAGGAAGCGGCGGACAAGAAGAAGGTTTCCTATTGTCACGAGGGCGGAGACCAGCTGACTGTACTGAATGTGTTCCGCTCATGGTACCTGGTGGAGGAGAGAAACCAGGGCCGCTGGTGCCTCAAACACGCCATCAACGGCAAGACCATGCGTGCTGTCCGGGAAACCACCCGCGAGGTGGTGCGCACACTAGACAAGGAGCTGCACGCAAACATCCCCTTCAAGTTCGGCGACGCCCACGCCGTGGACGCCACCCTTGCAAGGCTGCTGTTCCGTGCCTTGAAACCCAACCTGAGTCACTACCTGGGCCACCCCAAGGCTGGCTATGCCCCGGTCTTCAAGGAGCAGCGTGTGGACCTACACCCCTCCTGTGCCCTGCTGCCCCTGGGCCGCCAGCCGGAGTGGCTGGTGTTTGAACAAGTGATGCGCACCTCAAGGAGTTTGCCATGCAGATTACGCCCGTGGAGGAGAGCCTGGTGGTGCAGGCGGTGAGGGACGGCTGGCTGCACCTGGACCTGGAGGCTGCCAAGAGGAAGCGGCTGGTTGTAGCGTGTGCCGAGGCGGTGGGGCCACAGCTGTTTCGTGAGGTGGTGGGGCCGCGGTACTCCCTCCTCCGGACGCTGGAGGAGAAGCTGGCCGCCACTCACAAGGGGTGCGTGGTAATTGTGGAAGCCGAGGCGGAGAAAGGCGAACTGCGAGTGCTGTCGTTCCAGCAGCACGTCGTCGCCCTCGCCAACAGTTTCACTGATGTGGTGCCGCCGCTGCGGGCGAAGTTCAAGGCCGAGGAGAGTGAGGAGCCTGTCGGGACGAGATTGGAGCACGGCGGCGTGAGGGCGGTGGTGGGCGCTGGGGGCGTGATAACTGACCTCCTTATGCCAGGGGAATATACGACCGTGATGGTTAGCTGCCGTCGTGACGCCCTGCATGGCCTTTCTGAGGGAGAAGTGGTGATGGCTCTTGGAAGACACGGAGCCATCAAGGAGTGCATCAAGTTCCACACCAACAACAAGTCAACGCTGTGGGGCAAGGTGGTGTTTGAACAGCGCCAGGCAGCGGTCGCCGCGGTGCAGGAGAGCTACGACAAGCAGGCAAGGGAGAAGCATCGCCAGGCACAGCAGAAGGATGAAGGTGGTCTTGACAAGGAGGAGGAGGAGGAGCTCCAGTTCATCGACGACAAGCAAATGCGTGTCCGACCTAACGTGCGTGCAGCGCGGCGCCCTGACGCTGCCTTCACCGCAAAGATCCAGTGGTGCCGACGGCCGTCCAAAGGGTTCGGTTATGTGTCCTTTGTCAACATAGAGGACTACATGCAGGCCCAGATCCAGTTATTCAACAGGGGGATATCCGTGGGCGGTTCCCATGCCAGAGTCAACGCAGCCAAAAAAGACCCCAGAGTCTCCACATTAGTAACTTCGGCCCGCGGGTAACAGAGGATGAGCGCGGGGGCCGCCTTCGGCGAAAAATAACCTCCACCCCGGTGGCGTAAATTTGACCAAAGGGTTAGTGGTGGTGAGGATGCCAAGGAGTCTGGATCCCGAGCACCACCTCACCTGCGAGAGGCGCCTCAGCAGCAGAATCGAGGAGTTCGCATCACGTGGAACCTTCCACCTGGAGGTGCGAGAACCACGCAGTGACCGGGACGTCAATTTTGTGGGATTCTGCAACTTTAACAGCCCCGAGAATGGCCACGCCGCCTGCGTCGCCATCGACAACAACTTTTGCATCACCGAGGGAGCCGTGGTGACCATGAAGCCAAACATCCGCAGCTCCCTCTTCGTACACGCTGACGTGTACGCGCAGTGCGGGTCGCAGGTGGAGGCGTTGGTGCAGGAGTTGGAAAGGGAGCAGGTGCGTCTCGCCATCAAGAAGCTGAAAAATAACAACGTGATCGTGGAGCTGCACAGTAACAGCATGGCGGAACTGGCTCACGTTCGCGCCCGCCTGCAGAAGGTGGTGACTGGTGACGTGGTGGAGTGTGGCAACAGTCCCGCCTCTGTCACTCTTTTCTCGCGCGAGGGCAAGAGAATCCTGATGGAGGTAATGGACCGCACACACACGCTGGTGCTCACAGACACCCGCTTAAGGACGGTGTCCATCCACGGAGCGACGCAGCAGAGAGAGGCAGCGCGCCAACAGATCATGGAGCACCTGCGGCTGCTGTCTGACCACTGCGAGAATATGCAGCTGCGGGACGGCGGACGTCCGCGGGGCCTCATGAAGGCACTCATGGTGAAGTATGGCGCCGACCTGGAAGGGCTGCGGGTCTCGGCAGGACTGGGGGCGGTCACCCTCAACCTGCGATACCAACGCCTGGGACTGTGCGGGCCGCAGCAGGCCGTGGAGGAGGCCAGGCAGGCCGTGGAGGCTATGGCGGCAAACCTGCCTCAAGAGACTGCAGACCAATCCGAGGAGCAGCTGGAGTGCCCGGCGTGCTTGTGTCCCGTGGATGGCGAGGCGCTGTGCCGTCTGGAGTGCTGCGGACACGCCTACTGCCGCGAGTGTCTGGCCCAGCAGGTGAACACAGCCCTCACCAGCAGGGCCTTCCCCGTGGAGTGTGCCCAAGAGGGTTGCAGCGGCCCCCTAGCATGGCGGGATTTCCTCAACCTGTCGCGCAGGGGCCACCTCACCTTAGCACACCTGGTGCAGGCCGCCTTTGGCCCGCAACGTGCGGGCCACCAGCTGACCCTCCACTACGCTACGCAACTTGCCCGCGTGTACCGCACCACCAAGGAGGGCGCCCTCTTCGTGTGCTCGGAGTGCGAGGCAAGGGCGTGCACGGCCTGCCACGTGCAGTACCACGAGGGCCTGACGTGCGCCATGTACCTCAGCGCGGAGAAGGATGTGGGCCTGGGCGCCTGGATGGGGCAGGACACGGGGAGCAGGAAGGCGTGTCCCAGCTGCACCACGCCCATCGAGAAGGTGGAAGGCTGCGACATGGTGCCCTGCCTGGCCTGCAAGAATGTGCTGTGCTGGAAGTGCCTATCAGTCTTCCGCACCGAGGACGAATGTTACACCCATCTGAGAGGGGCGCACAATGGCTACGGCATCTGAGGCTGCGGGGCGGGGCGGGGATAAGGAAGGGGAGCAAGTAATGTTAAGAGTCAATAAAGTTTGAAGCAACATTCTAGTGTTCTAACCTCGGCCTTACCACATCGAGCAGACAGTTAACTACAACGCTGTATTGTACCAGAGAAGAATACAAGACTGATCAACATAATGGTAATGATGAGAAGTGATGCACAGCCTGTCAATAATGTTCTCTGTGCATTGTTCTGGTATCGCCCAATGAAGGAACAAAGAGAGGAAGTGTGAGGCCCGTACCGAGAGTCATGACGGTAGGCGGTAGAACGACGAACGGCAGACCTTCGCTTACCATAGGACGTATAAAAAACCCTGTAATTTTGGAACGAAGAGCAAGGACGCAGTTGGGGGTTTCAAGGTTGAAGACACAGGGTTTCCCGTGTCTTCGCCGCACCTTCGATAATTTTATTAATTCCTAATCTGAGGGATTAAGAGATATGTTTAAAAAATTTTTTGGGGCCAATATGTTTTAAGTATAGTTATTAGGTATTACATATGCGGCAATAAGTGATTTAGTGATAATAATGAAGGAGTTCAGGATAGAGGGGGGTAGTGGTCTGAGCCGTCGCACATGAAGGTCGGCTGCCAGAACCCGCCAGGACGGTTCTCTTACCGCATATGTTCACATGATCGGTAGAGAAATTTACGTATACACGCTATTTTAATTAAAACTTCTTTAAAATATTATTTCATCAACATTCATAGCCGATCCCCAACGTTTCTGTTGGGGGTTTTTGATGATTTATAAGGGCAAATTCGCATTTACCTATTTAGTCGTATTTGTGCTCCGCAGTTTGAAGCAACATTGTTGCCAATACACCGCGCTGAAACCTCAACCAACCCCCCTTTCTGTCCACTCTCGGTAACGAATTTGAAGGTTCTACCGCGACCTTACCTTCGTCGGTACGTCGTCATTCGTCGCTCTACCGCCTCGACTCTCGGTACGGGCCTGTGTGTCGCTCTCCACGACCCCGACAACAACAACCACCAGGCTTCCTCACCCCATTTTCTTTGCCTAACAGATGTAGGAAAGAAAATTCTCTCTCTCTCTCTCTCTCTCTCTCTCTCTCTCTCTCTCTCTCTCTCTCTCTCTCTTCACACAGAGAAAGAGATAAAAAAAATTGAGTTGAGTCTTGAAAATAAGGCGACGGCCTCTGTGTCATCGTCGCCCGAGATCCTTTCAATCGGCGCGGGTGAAAACCTGAACTAGCGCCAGTTTTTAACCCCTTGAGACCCAGAACGTAATCTCCACTGTAATTTGGGTACCATTATACGATTTTTAGTGAATATAAGCAAGGTTTTATAGATATGACCTGTTTAGTATCCTTGTCCACTAACTAATTTGGTATATTAAGTTACTTTTCGTAATTTTATGGCTATCAACTGACAATTTCATATAGCCAAGGAAAGATTTGGGCGTGAAGGGTTTAAATGTTTACTAGTTTGCATTGTGTCGTCATGTAAGTATAGTGGTCAAAATGACCATCAACACCGTTGTCACCATTATGTAGTGCCCACCTTGGGAGTGTACTCTACAGTCCTGGTTACTCCGCTGCCACCACCCACATTAAGTGGGAGAAATATATGAATGAACAAAAATAAAAGATTAAAGAAAATATGTAAGTACTGGTTGGAAACTGAATGACAACGCGTTCATATATTTCTAATTATAATATATTTAACTCTTTACTGTCTCATTATGTAGTTATTATACATTCACAATTTATCTTAATATTAAGTCTTCCTTCTCCTAGGGGATACGCACGCGAAATGCTCAAGTCGTTATCCTAATATAGTTTACTATCTCTGGTAACTTCAGTCGCACTGTTACCACATTAACGATACGCACAGTAATGCTCAAGTCGTTATCCTAATATAATGTATACGAAAGTCTATCCCACTTCCAACGTTTCCCTCTCACTTATTTTTCTATTTCCTTCTTTCTCCTTGCCCTTTCCCCACGGCTGGCTGTGACATGTTGTGGTTGCCCCCTCTGCTAATTTGTGAGCGCTTGGCCCCCTGGTCCGCCAACAGCATCCTACCTTGGGACCCTAAGTAATACACTTTATTAGTCCTGGTCAACAAAAGGAATCACCAGTAAGTCATGTCTACATCTCTAGTTAACAAACATTTCACAACATACCTTTACCAAGGGCGAGAATATCACCTCCCCACAGGCGACTTAACTCAATGAACGTCGAGCTGCTTCTAAAATTATCCTAACCTAGAATCCCCGTTCTCACCTCGTTTCGCTACGTGTCTAATTACTACTGGCTTAAAATATAAGCCTAACCAGTGATTCAGGAATGAGGCGTGGAGGAAAATTCCTCGTTAGCTTATTAATACTTATGTGTTATTTCATCTCTTCCCCTATTAATGTAATTTCTCGCGTTACATAAGCATGGACTGTGATCGATCTCTTCTCCTTCACCTCATGTATTGGCGAGAGAAGAAGAGACATGGGCGTGTGCTATCATGGTTCCATACTTTGATTACCGAAAGGAGAATGGCGGGAATCAGTCTTATAAGTAATCTATTGGTAAGTAGAACAAGTAAGTACAAGAAGTAAGTTACACATAAGTAAGAACAGCTTTGGTTGCATCATTCAACACCCTTTGTCACGATTTTAAGGAATGTCAAATTCTTTAACTACTTTCGTTCTCAATAACTCTTTGACGAACTGTAACAACACTATTTGCACCCTCGGCCAGACAGTTGAGGGATACAATGAAGAATGCCCGTATTCGTAGTCACATACCATCATTGTACGTGGTCATTGTTCACTTTTTGTCTTGTCCTAATTAAATCAATATGTCATGCCAGCTCTGTTGTGATTGCAATAGGAGTACTGTATGATTGCTCTAGTACTTTCCATGGCAGCTACAAGATCAAGTGAATAATTTTGACTGAGTAGAAATGGAACAAAATCATAGCAATTACCACGAGCAATCATGGTATGGGACTACGAATACGAGCAACATCTGATGAACGCTTCTCTGTTGCGATAAGGGTAAGGCCTAAATATAATAACAATGGAATTCATGGCGACCAACAGTTTCCAATAGCAACATGTTACACGCATTGCGTCATAACTTCCACCACTACAATACTAACCTAAACTGCCATTACTATCCTAAAGAGAAGGTAGCCTATTCCTATTCTAGCCTAGCCTAACCTAACCTAACCTAACCTAACCCTAAAGAGAAGGTAGCCTATTCCTATTCTAGCCTAACCTAACCTAACCTAACCCTAAAGAGAAGGTAGCCTATTCCTATTCTAGCCTAACCTAAACTGCCATTACTATCCTAAAGAGAAGAATTTTTAAAGATTTATTCAAAACAAAAAACATAGAAAATCAGGCTGAGAGAGTTCAAATAAACTTACAAGACTATTTTTTCACATGTTTTATAAGTAAGTGCCCCAAACAAAAATGATAATTACAATAATGATCAAAAGATGAAGGAAAAAAAATCACTTTTAGAAGAATTTCACTTTTTTTTCCTAATTACAAAACATAACTAGTAAAATAAACTCTTTGATCAGGGAGAAATAGGAAGGAGTAGGTACAGTACAAGAGAGAGAGAGAGAAAGGGGTGCTACTTCCGAGGCCCATGTCCTGCCAAGCCGTCCCAGAGTGGTTTCTGTTTGCTCGTGCGAGATGGGAAAGCGTGTCGTTAGGTCGAGATCGACTCACAACAACAACATACAAACACATACAGCACCTGGGTCAAGCCCCGGAGACTTTTTCTCTTACTAGCCTCCTTTCTCTCACCCATCTATTCTTCTCCCTGTCCCCACTTCCCCATCTGCTTTCTCTTTTTATATTCTGATTCTGATTCTGGGTGCTACTATAGCGTGCGGTCTACTCGGGGCCTGCAGTCTACGCTCCCCTAACGTGCGGTCTACAAAGATCCCGCCTGACCTGACCTGCAGGGGCCAGATCCAGGAAACACATACGCCGGTGTATGTCAGTGTAAGTCTGAGATACTCCTCTTTCGAAAACTTTCTTGGATCAGGAGCTACATCTGCGCCCAAATCGATGACGTCAAAAACGCCAGACTTTTCCCCTCGGTGCAAGTTTTGCGCTAACCCTCCCTGGCTGGATCCAGCCCAAACGTACTTACTTCCATTTCCGTGACGTCACAGGGCCAATATTATGGCGTAGATTTACAAACCCCCTCGATGAGGAGGTGTAGAGAAGGTGTATCTCATATATATAAATAAAATGTCATTTATTATGCCTAATAGACGTTACCACCGAGGTAAGGGTGAAATATAAGCCTATGGGAGTCGGCGCGGCGTGTGTTACAAATGTTTAGGGATACAAGCCTTGGTGGGAGGCCGCCTCAACCGTGTAGGGACTGCCTTCGGTGTTTTTGTTGTATTAGTTCGTTATTGGGCAGCACCAGTTTTTTAGACCACTAGCAGAGTCCTGTGAGCAGAATTGTTGTGGGACGAGGCGAGCCTGACATCCCGCGGCTAGATTTAAAGTTGTTTTAACTATATCGTAATTTGGACGTTTTTGAGAATGAAAACTTTTGTTCTGATGCCCGCCCCTCAGTGACCTTGCACTATGGTTAGGTCACTCAGGACGCTTGACCCTCATTGCCCCTGAAGATGTTAGGTCACGTTTGCTAGCCTTTAATGTACAGTCCCCGAACGGAAGGAATGCTCGCCACCGTCGGAGAATGTTCCATATTTTTTTACGTCGGCGAGAGTCCTATTAAGCGACAGTTACAAGTTTATTTATTAGCATAACAGTACCCAATCTATATATTTAAACAGCTTTTACCCCTATTTGTGAATTCAGGGACCGAATATCGGGGGTTAGTTTAGTGATTGGGGGAGTCTGGGGTTTTGACATGTTTTCGTAACCAATGTCCATGTATTGATTGAAGTGTAGCCCCCTAGTTTTAAATTAATTTTGGGCACAAGCGGAAAAAATTGTCCAATAACGAAATACCTTTTATTCTTCATTTGCCACCCATTACAAGTGGAACTCGCCGAAACTTTTATGTCGGCAAGACTTCTCGGTTTTGGGGTTTTAGTTATAATGGACGATAACTGCGCGGTCACTACCGCCATTACCACATGCGTTTTCTATATTATTTTTTGTTTAGTATACTGTACAGTATTAATGCCCCTTCCGCGTACCTTTAAAACTTATGGTATTATTCTAGTGTTTGCCCATACTACCCCCTCTCCCCCAAAAAAAGCTTGGGGACCTGGGGGGAATGCAGGATATATGGCTGGGGTTACAAAATATGCGTCGCAACCACATACTTTTTGAGTTATGGAAATTTTAAAAAATCTCTAGATTTAGGGAAAATTCATTGGATTTCTTCTGAGTCCAGAGACGTGTGAACCTGACGATCCTCACAGAATGATGACTGAAGTGTTGAGAACCCCCCCCCCCCCCCCCCCCCCCCCCCCCGCTAGGAGGTTAGGGTTTGGGTTTGATTTGGTTAGGTTAGGTTAGGTTAGGTTATCGGTGGGTCAAGCCCCCCGCTAGGTTAGGTTAATTTTGGTTAGGCAAATTTCTCTAGATATAAGGAAACTACCCTAGATCTAGGGAATTTTCACCCCTAAAAAACTCTTAAATTACGTGTTTCCGACGCATAATTTGTTCCCCACCCGAAAACCCCGCATTCCCACAGGTGCCCAAACTTGTTTTGGGGGAAGTGGGAGAGTATGGGCAAAACTAGAATTTTACCAAACTTATATACATATTGCAGAAATGATATAGTTGTCTTAGACTAATACTCAAAAGACACAACCTCCCCTTCCAGAGGCCCCCCCAAACCCTATAGGAGGTTTGTGTTAGGGTATTATGATTAGGGTAGTTATTTAGGTTTGGTTAGATCTGGTTAGGTTAGGTTAGATTTGGTTGATTTAGGGTTTGGTTAGTTTATCGGTGGGTCAAGCCCCCCGCTAGGTTAGGTTTAAATTTTTGGGTTTGGCAAATTTCTCTAGATATAAGGAATTACTTTAGATCTAGGGAGTTTGTCTTCTCTACACAATTCTTAAATTACGTGTCTCCGACGCATTATTTGCTTCCCCACCCGGAAAACCCCGCATTCCCACAGGTGCCCAAACTTGCTTGGGGGTTAGTGGGAGTATTGGGCAAACACTAGAAATTTACCGGAAAAACTAGTCAGTGTCTCAGAAAATGACCCGCGCAGTCCTCGTCCATTTTTATCAAAAGCACTAATTTTACCCAAGGAAAAACTAGTCAGTTCTCAGAAAATGGGCTGCGCAGTCCCCGTCCATTTTGATCAAAAGCACTAATTTACCCAAGGAAAAACTAGTCAGTGTCTCAGAAAATGACCGTGCAGTCCCCGTCCATTTTTACCAAAAGCACTAATTTTAGGCAAGGAAAAACTAGTCAGTGTTTCAGAAAATGACCCGCGCAGTCCTCGTTCATTTTTAAACCCGGGATCTTTCCCTTAATATCCCACTAACCTAACCATTACCTTCAGCGAGAGTTCCCGGATTGTGTCAGGACGAGAATTCGGTAGACGAGAGTACCAGGTACCGTTCTCATTATCCCTGAATGATACGATTAGGTCACTCAGAATGCTGCCTCTTAACGCCCCTTTAAATTTTATGATTATATGGTCAACCATGATGTCTGCCCATTTTTGTCCCTGAATTATTAGGTTAATCAGGATGGCTGGCCCATTATTGCCCTAGAAAAAATTTTATTTAAAAGTCAATCAGGATGTCTGCCCCCTTAAATTATTGCCTCCAAATTGTTTATTTTCTGGTCAATCTGTACTGTCAATGGTACTCCTTAGTGGGGTACCGTGATTCGGGCCGCCTATAGTAGCATGATACCCCAGCAGACAGGGCAGTTTAACGGTCGTTTCAGAGACACCCCATTTTTTTTTTTTGGCCTACAATAGGGGCTTTTCTAATGGAGATAGTTTTATTTTTGCGCAAACCCCTAAAAAAAAAAAAAAAGGTATACTTTGTGGTTAAGGTTAGGTTAGGTTTTTATTAAAACCTATAAGGTTAGGTTAGGGTTTCATTTAAAAACCCTTTAAGGTTAGGTTAGGTTTCATTAAAACCTATAAGGTTGGTTAGGTTCATTAAAACCTATAAGGTTAGGTTAGGTTTCATTAAAAACCTATAAGGTTAGGTTAGGTTTCATTAAAACCTTTAAGGTTAGGTTAGGTTTCATTAAAAAACCCATAAGGTTAGGTTAAGTTTAATTTTTTTTTCATATTTTTTTTTTTTTTTTTTTTTGCGCAAAATAAAACTATCTCTGTTAGAACAAGCACCTATTGTAGGCCCAAAAAAAAATAGTCGGTGTCTCTGAAACGACCGCGAAAAATCTCGTCCAGTATGCATTTAATATAGGCAGCCTGATTCAACTGGCGGCCCGAATCAACTGTATCCCCTTTGTGTAGGGGAGGCCACTCGGTTCACGATCGAGAAGTCCCGGGTTCGATCCCCGGGTGGAGCGGAAAAAAGTTGGGCCCGTTTCCTTAAAACCCGAGCCCTGTCCACCCAGCAGTGAATGGGTACCGGGTGTTAGCCGGGGGTTTGTAACCCGCCTCCCGGGTGCTGGGGTTCGGCCAATACTAAAAAGCACTAGCAGACAGCTTTTCTGCTCGGGGTAGTCTGCGAGAGAGCTGTCTGGTTACAGCAGAGATCCATCTCACTGCGTCAATAACTGACGAAATTCTTCAATCATCATCATCAAACCTTCCTTATCGCTTTAAACATGAACATCGATTTGTTGTGTTAACCCCGATGCCAGCTGAGTAATCAGCTGATTAATGTTTGTAAAAATTATTTATCACGTGACAGCCCTTTTGATTGGCTGATAGATCTGAATAGATAATATAAACACTGCTGTTTATTCGCTATTAGCGAGGATGACCCTCAATGTATTCGCCAGCCAATCAGCTGTCCCCTGTGGAGATACTCCGAGATACTCCTCCTTGCGCCCGGCGCAAGTCCATCTCGGCGGATTATTCAAACAGCCTCGGCGCAAGAGGGGGGCGAGGGTTGCGCCGGAGTAGCATTTACACCATACTTACACCGCTTGACTTACACTTTTTTGCTGGATCTGGCCCCAGACCTGACTACCCCATAGCTTTAATGTGCATTCTAACAAGTCCACACCTGACCTGAGTACCGGGGGGAGAGGCTGAGAAAGGGGGGGAGGGAGAAGGAATTAAGGTGGGAAAGGAGAAATCTACGCAGGTAATCTACGTAGAGGGAGGGAGAGAGGGACTCCTTATATAGAAACTCGAAGAATATCCCTCCTCCTCCTCCTCCTCCTCTTCTTCTTCCTCCTCTTCTTCTTCTTCTTCTTCTTCTTCTTCTTCTTCTTCTTCTTCTTCTTCTTCTTCTTCTTCTTCTTCTTCTTCTTCCTCTTCCTCCTCCTCCTCCTCCTCCTCCTCCTCCTCCTCCTCCTCCTCCTCCTCCTCTTCTTCCTCCTCCTCCTCTTCCATCTCATTTCAACGTTAGAGTTGTTGATCGATGGAACAAGTTACCAGCAAATGTTGTCGAAGCCAGCACAATAACTACATTTAAAAACAGACTTGACGCACACTGTAAAGTAAATGGGTATTGATAGTGGCCCTGCCCAAAAATTTATATTATAGTCCCCCGGATCGATTAGTGTTAGTGGTAGTTGTAGTTAGTATATTTCATATCCTATCATTCCTCACTACGAAACTTCCATGTTCCTATCTTCTTTAGGGACATGGTATCCTTTTCCAACTCTCCTCTTACATGTAGTTGATAGTTAGTAGTAATGTAGTACAACAGATACCCTCGTTATGGACCAATGGGTCTCCTGGTGTCTGTTACTCCTATGTATTCCTATGTATTCTTCCTCCTCTTCTTCATCTTCCTCCTCCTAGGACCTAGATGCATGAAGGGACGAAAGAAAGTATGCAGACGTGATGGTTTAGTAAAGTAGTAGTAGTAGTAGTAGTAGTGGTTGCAATAATAGTTGTAGAAGTAGTAGTAGCAGTGGTATAATTATAGTAGGGTTTTTTTTTTTCTCTCTCTCTCTCTCTCTCTCTCTCTCTCTCTCTCTCTCTCTCTCTGGTATCAAGGACACACGCACTAACATGACCCAGAAAATCGAGGTCTCCAAACATGCTTAAATTAAAAGTGACCCTCCTGATGATGACAATGATGATGATAATTACAGGTAGTTTTTTGAGGGGGAGAGGTACCTCCTATCCCTTGAAAGTACTCACATCATAAAGGGCGGTTTTTTAATTTTTAAAAAAAATTAAAAAACCGTACGGGGTTAAAACCCCGGGGGGCCCCGGTTATGAGGGAAAAAACTTACGTATACACGCTTTTTAATTAATTTCTTTAAAATATTTTTTATCAACTTCATAGCCGATGCAACGTTTCTGTTGGTGTTTTTGATGAGTATAAGGGAAAATTTCGCATTATACCTATTTAGTCGTACGTGGCTCCGCATTTTTGAAGAACATTGTTCCCAAAATACACCCCCGCGTGAAACCAAAAACCAAACCCCCCCCTTTTGTCCACTCTCGGTAACGATTTGAGGTTTCCGCGACCTTATTTTTCGTCGGTACGCGTCATTCGCGCTCTACAACACTCTCGGTACGGGCCTGTGTGTCTCTCCAGGGACCCCACAACAACAACCACAGGCTTCCTCACCCATTTCTTGCCTAACAGATGTAGGAAAGAAAATTCTCTCTCTCTCTTTCTCTCTTCTCCTCTCCTCTCTCTTTCTCTCTCCTCTCTTCACCAGAGAAAGAGATAAAAAAAATGGTTAAAGTCTTGAAATAAGGCGACGGCCTCTGTGTCATCGTCGCCCGAGATCCTTTCAATCGGCGCGGGTGAAAACGAACTAGCCCCAGTTTTTAACCCCTTGAGACCCCGCGTAATCTCCACTGTAATTTGGGTCCCATTTACGATTTTTAAAGTGAATATAAGCAAGGTTTTATAGTTTATGACCTGTTTAGTATCCTTGTCCACAAACAAATTGGTAATTAAGTTACTTTCGAAATTTTTATGGTATCAATGCAATTCATATACCCCAAGGAAAGATTTGGGCGTGAAGGGTTTAAATGTTATATTTGCATGTGTCGTCATGTGTATAGGGTCAAAATGACCATCAACCCTTTGTCACCATTATGTAGTGCCCACCTTGGGAGTGTACTCTACAGTCTGGTTACTCCGCTGCCACCACCACATTAAGTGGGAAGAAAAATATGAATGAAACAAAAATAAAAGATTAAGAAAATATGTAAGTACTGGTTGGAACTGGGAAAGACAAAAGCGTTCATATATTTCTAATTATAATATATTTAACTCTTTACTGTCTCCCTTTTGTAATTATTATACATTCACAAGTTTCTTAATATTAAGTCTTCCTTCCCTCCTAGCGATACGCACGCGAAATGCTCAAGTCGTTATCCTAATATAGTTTACTATCTCTGGTAACTTCCCGTCGCACTGTTACCACATTAACGATACGCCCCCCCTGTAATGCTCAAGTCGTTATCCTAATATAATGTATACGTAGTCTATCCCACTTCCAACGTTTCCCTCTCACTTATTTTCTATTTCCTTCTTTTCTCCTTGTCCTCACAAGGCTGGCTGTGAAATGTTGTGGGTTTCCCCCTCTGCTAATTTGTGAGCGCTTGGCCCCTGGTCCGCCAACAGCATCCTACCTTGGGACCCTAAGTAATACACTTATTAGTCCGGTCAACAAAAGGATCACCAGTAAGTCATGTCTACATCTCTAGTTAACAAACATTTTACAACATACCTTTACCAAGGGCGAGAATATCAAACCCCCCCACAGGCGACTAACTCAATGAACGTCGAGCTGCTTCTAAAATTATCCTAACCCAGAATCCCCGTTCTCACCTCGTTTCGCTACGTGTCTAATTACTACTGGCTTAAAATATAAGCCTAACCAGTGATTCAGGAATGAGGCGTGGAGGAAAATTCCTCGTTAGCTTTTTAATACTTATGTGTTATTTCATTCTTCCCTATTAAAGTAATTTCTCGCGTTTCATAAGCATGGACTGTGATCGATCTCTTCTCCTTACCTCTGTATTGGGGAGAGAAGAAGAGGGCAAGGGTTTTTAAATTAAAGTGACCCTCCTGATGATGACAATGATGATGATAATTACAGGTAGTTTTAGAGGTGAGCAGGTCATCCTCCTATACCTGCTTGAAAGTACTCATCATCATCATCATTATTATTATCATTATTATTATTAGTCATTTTTTCTA
The DNA here is from genome assembly GCA_016584305.1 of Chionoecetes opilio. NCBI lineage: Eukaryota > Metazoa > Arthropoda > Malacostraca > Decapoda > Majidae > Chionoecetes > Chionoecetes opilio. The sequence continues at coordinate 82,526 of JACEEZ010025805.1, read as the reverse complement.
CTGTTGATTTACTGTCACTTAACAATTAATGCGCAATAGAGAGAGAGAGAGAGAGAGAGAAGAGAGAGAGAGAGAGACTACACAACTGCGATCTGGCAACTTCTCCTCTCTCTCATTCCTGCCCTTCCCCTATCACTCCTCCTGTCCCATCCCCTATCACCCCTCCCCTCCCATCCCCCTATCACCCCTCCCCTCCCATCCCCCTATCACCCCTCCACACCCCTCCCCCTCCCCAAACACCCACCCCCCCCCCACCCCCACCCGCCCGCTCACCCCATATTGCTACGGACCTTTAAATTCAAACGTAGCAGCAGAGAGCAAGCTTGGGGAAGGGAAGGGCGGAGGAGAGAGAGAGAGAGAGGGGGGGGAAGCAAACAGATTTATGGTATGGTGAAAGTCACTATATGCGTAGGTTGTGTGTATATTCTCTCTCTCTCTCTCTCTCTCTCTCTCATCGTCTCTCTCTCCGCGTCATCTCTCTCTCTCTCTCCTCTTTTGTGTAATATTCTCTCTCTCTCTCTCTCTCTCCCCTCTCTCTCTCTCTCTCTCTCTCTCTCTCTCTTTTTTTTGTTTTGTATATCATTCTCTCTCTCTCTATCTCTCTCTCTCTCTCTCATCTCTCTCTCTCTCTCTCTCGTCTCTCTCTCTCCTCTCTCTCTCCTCTCTGAATTATAAGATGTTTGTGTTGTAGTTTGAGGTAACTAGTGGTTATAGTAGTAGTAGTAGTAGTCTAGTATAGCATATTATAGGGTTGGTAGTAGTTTTAGTAGCGTAGTTGTTTTATAGTAAGTACTAGTAGTTTTATTATTATCGTCAGTGGGTGGTCAGTAGTTTTTAGTATAGTAATAGTGGTGGTAAGTAGTAGTCGTAGTAGTCAGTATCGTGTAGTCGAAGTAGTGGTGTCGTCGTTTTAGTATTTTAGTAGTGTGGTAGTAGTTTTTAGTAGTAGTAAAGTGGGGAAGTAGTAGTAGTATTAGTGGTAGTGTTTAGTAAAGTAGTAAGTATGGGTTGGTAGTAGTTTTAGTAGTAGTAATAGTGATGGAAGTAGTAGTAGTAGTGGTAGTAGTTTTAGTAGTAGTAGTAGTGGTGGTAGTAGTTTTAGTAGTAGTAATAGTGGTGGAAGTAGTAGTAGTAGTAGTTTTAGTTGTAGTAGTAGTAGTAGTTTTAGTAGTAGTTGTTGTTGTTTGATGGTGGTGGTGATGGCAGAGGAGAAGTAAGAACTATAAGGCACAAGAGAAGCAAAAGGATATACAAGATGAGATGACGAGCAAGGAAGAAAATAACGGCCATATTGGAGGTAGGAGGAGGAGGAGGAAGAGGAGGAGGAGGAAGGAGGACAACGGACTCCTGCCTTTCCCTTCCCTCCCTCCACCCCTCCTCCATCCCCTTCCCCAACCCTTACCCTGATGATGATGATGATGGGCAAGAAAGGAAAGGAAAAATAGTAACTGGCACAACAACAATAGCAAAAATGTAGGAACAATAACATGAAAGAAAGGAAATATTTACCTCCTCCTCCTCCTCCTCTTCTTCCTCCTCCTCTTCTTCTTCCTCCTCCTCCTCCTTCTCTTCCTCCTCCTCCTCCTCCTCCTCCTCCTCCTCCTCCTCCTCCTCTTCCTCCTCCTCCTCTTCTTCTTCCTCTTCCTTCTCCTCTTCTTACTCTTGCATGTAGCACCAAAAATCAAGAACACAGCGAAATCATGAGAGAGAGAGAGAGAGAGAGAGAGAGAGAGAGAGAGAGAGAGAGAGAGAGAGAGAATAATACATAACGATCAAATTATATGAAGAAGAAGAGGAGGAGGAGGAGGAAAGGTGTTTATATGAAGAGGAAGAGGAGGAGGAAGAGGAAAAGAAAGGTGTTTTTAGGTTAGAGATAAAGGCAGAAGGAAGGGAAGAGTAAGGAGGAGGAGGAGGAGGAGGAGAAGGGAAGGGGGGAACTTTTAATGGAGGGGGCTAGGCAGGGGGGGGGACGCTATCCCTTTTGAACCCAGAAAAGGTTGGAGGGAGGGGAAGAAGAGGAGGGGGAGGAGTGAAAGGGTTTTGATCAATAAGCTTCACTAGGACGAGGAGGAAGAAGAGGAAGAGGAGGAAGAAAAAACAATCTTTCAAAACTGGCCTTGATTATTATTATTATTATTATTATTATTATTATTATTATTATTGTTTTTATAATGCCCTTAGCTTTCCTGTCCTAATAAACATACACACACACACACACACTTACACACATACAACACACCACACACCACACACCACCACACGTTCCACACCACACAGTCCAACACACACACACACACACACACCACACACACACACAACAACACACACACACAGTCACACACACACACCACACACATACACACACACACACACACCACCACACACACACCCAAACACACACACACACACACAGACAGTCACCCACACCCACACACACAGACAGTCCACACACACACACAACACACACACACAACAACACACACACACACAGACCGTCCACACACACACACACACACACACACATCACACACCGGTTCCTGATGTAGTGGTGGTTGTGGTGGTGGCAGGACAGATTTTCTCCCCTTCGCTATTACCATCCCTATCACTAACTCGACCCCTGCAAGACCTTTGCTAACTTGGACCTGCCCCCCTACCCCCTCCCCTATCATCCCCCACCCCTTTCCCAACCCTCACATACCCTCCTCATCTCCCTCTCGTTACTTTCTTTCTCTATCCCTGTTTTGTGTTTCTCCTCCTCACTCCTCCTCCTCCTCCTCCTCCTCTTTCCACTTCGTTCCCCCCTCTATCATATACCCTTCCCCTCATCACCCTCTCTAAACTTTCTCTCTCTCTACTGTGTTTTTCCTCCTCCTCCTCCTCTCCTCCTCCTCCTCCTCTTCTTCTCAATTCATAGTCACTTGGCACCCTTGCTTTCTTCCTCCCCCCCTCTTCAAAGGTCCTGCCGAAGGACCCACACCACACCCACACACACACCATACCGACACACACACATACAACACCCACACACACACACATACCCACACACACACACACAACACACACCAGACACAGACACAGCCACAGACACCATACACATAACACACACCACCACACACACACACACACACACACACACACACCCACACCCACACACACACACATATATACACACACATCACACACACACACCACACACACAGCAGACACACACACACGACACACACCCCACACACACATATAATCACACCCACACACCACACACACACACACAACACGACACACACACACGACACACCACACACACACACACATACACATACACACACCACCACACCACACACTCACACACACGACACACACACAGACACACACACACACACACACACACACACACACACATATATACACACCACACACACACACACACACCACAGACCCCCACCCCCCACACCCAACACACACACACATCACACACAGACACAACCATACACCACACCACACACACACACCACCAGACACACGAACGACACGCACACACCACAGACCACACACACACACCGCATTAGGTCTTATATCATATCCCACACAGAATCCACACAAGAGCACACACAGTACACACACACACACTACACTCACACACATACACACACACACACACCATAGACACAACACACACTCTACACACAACACCTACACACACCACACACATACACACACACCACACATACATCCCACACACACAGACACACACACATACAGCACGACAACACACATACCACACACATACAGCTACCCCACACACACATGACACACACCACACACGAATTATCCACACACCCAGACACCCACACACACACACACAACACACACTACACACACACCACTACACACACACACACACACACACAACATGACACACACACACACATACCCACACACACATACACACCACACACACACAACATACACACAACCCATCACACACACACACACACCACATATCACACACACATACACACACAACACACACACATACACACACACACATACACACACACACACATACACGCGACACGATCTACATACACACCACACAGACACGACAACAATATACACACACACACACAGACACACACACACTACACACACACCCACACACACTACTACACACACACACACATACACACACACACATCGATACACCACTCACATACACACACACACACACACACATACCACACCACACACCACACATACACACTCACACACACCCCACACTACCACATACACACCCAGCACACACCACCACACACCCACACACATCACCACACACACACACACACATCACATACACACACACACACACATACCACACACACACACACACATCCACACACACACACACACAATGACACTACACACACTCACACCACATCACACACACATACACACACACACACATCATAAATACTACATACATACACACACACACACCACAAACCAGTGACCACATACCACAAATCCACACATACACACACACACACAGCACACACACTATACACCACACACACACACACACACTACATACACACCACACACACCACAAACACACATACACACACACAACACACACACACACACACACACCACACACACCCACAACATACACACACACCCACACCCCACACATACATGACCTACACACACACACACACCACACAACAAAATACACACAACACACACACCACACACACACACACACACACACACAGCACTCACACATACCACACACACACACAACCACACACACCACACACACACTACACACCACACAAGAACACACACACAACATACACACACACCACATACACACACACCACATCAGACAAACAACACACATACACACACTACACCATACACACCACACACATACACACACACACACACACACACACATAACACACACACACATACACACTACACACACTACACACACACACATACACACAAACACACACCACACACA
>JACEEZ010025805.1:62500-70000 GCA_016584305.1 Chionoecetes opilio | reverse complement strand
ACCATCACCACCATCAACACCACCACTAAACCCACCATCCACCACCTAACCACCAGCCACCCCACCACCGACCATCCACCACCACTCCACCACCACTCCACCACTAGCCACCCCACCAAAACCACTACAACCACCACTATATCTACCACCACTACCCAACCACCACCACCGACCACCATCACCCACCCCCACCCCACCACCCCACCACCCACCCCCGGAAACAAGTCCCATACAGTATGGGTAGCAAAAAATGTATGGTGCTGGTGGTGGGGTGGGTGTGGTTGTGGTGGTGGTGGTGTTGGAGGTGGTGGTGGTGGTGGTGGTAGTGTTGGTGGCGGTGTGGTGGTGGTAGGAAAAGGAAAGGCACCGACCTTTCCTCACCTTCCCTCCAACTTCTTTAACCGCACCACCTTCCTTCTTTCCTCTCTAGTTGACTGTAGGTGTAAGAGAATGGGACTCCTCTCTCTCTCTCTCTCTCTCATCTCTCCTCTCTCTCTCTCTCTCTCTCTCTCTTCTCTCTCTCTCTCTCTCTCTCTCCTCTCGTCTCTCTCTCGCTCTCTGCCTCTCTCTCTCACCTCTCCTCTCTCTCCTCCCTCATCTCCCCTCTCTCTCCCTCCTTCTCTCCTGTCTCTCTCTCCTCGTCTCTCGTCGTCATCTCCCTCTCTCTCTCTCGTCTCCTCCTCCTCTCTCTCTCCCTCTCTCCTCTCTCCTCCCATCTCTCTGTCCCTCTCCCCCCCCCTTCCCCCCCTCTCTCCTCTCTTCTCTCTCGCTCTCCGTCCTCTCTCCCTCTCTCATCTCCTCTCGTCTCCTAACCTCTCCCTCTCTCTCTTCTTCTCATCTCTCTCTCTCTCTCTCGCCGCTCTCTCCCCTCTCTCTCTCTCTCATCTCTCTCTCTCTCTCGTCTCTCTCTCTCTCTCTCTTCTCTCTCTCCTCTCTCTCTCTCTCTCTCTCTCTCTCTCTCTCAGTCTCCTCTCTCGATCTCATCTCTCTCTCTCTCTCTCTCTCTCTCCTCTCTCTCATCTCGCTCCTCTCTCTCTCTCGCTCGTCTCTCTCTCTCGTCTCTCTCTCGTCCTCTCTTCTCTCTCTCTTCGATCTCTCTCTCCTCTCCCTCTCTCTCTCTTCATCTCTCTTCTCTCTCTCCATCTCTCATCTCTCTCTCTCTCTTCGTCTCTCAGTCTCTCTCTCTTACAGGAAGAAAGAAATCTGCTACCTAATTTCACACACACCTACACACACCAACACACACACACACAACTACACAAACACAACACACACCTACACACATCACCACTCATAACACACAACCCACACCTACACCTACACACATCACGCCTCATACACACCCACACACACACACACCTACACCTACACACACACACACTCACACCACGCACACACACACTACACACAAACGAAACAATTCAAACGCAATATTCCTATACTTTCATCAAACATATCATTCATACATTCATAGTTCACCACACACACCAACACACACACAACACAGCACACACACACACACACACACACATGTATACAAATTATATGAATAGCAATGACACTAAGTTTGATCATTACAATAAAGAACACAATTTTGATGATAATGACGATAGTAATGATAATAATAATGATAATGACAAAAATGATAATGTTCATAAAATTAATAATGGTACTACTAACTATAGATAAAGAAGTACTGACAGGTGTGTATGTGTGTGTGTGTGTGTGTGTTTAAAGAGACCGTGTGTGTGTGTGTGTGTTACTAATAGAGAGAAAGTCCACGAAGCTGCTGTGGTCACTGTCCTTCTCTCTCATCCTCTCTCTCTCTCTCTCTCTCTCTCTCTCTCTCTCTCTCTCTCTCTCTCTCTCTGACCTCCTACATAAATCTTCATATATGTTTTGCTAACTCGTTTATTTGTGTTTGTTTTCCTACAGGCAGTGTGAAGGAGGGAGGAGGAGGGGTGGGGAGGGGCCTTCTTCCTTTTGTATCCTGCCACCGTACGAGAGAGAGAGAGAGAGAGAGAGAGAGAGAGAGAGAGAGAGAGAGGGCATCTTTAGCTTTCTGAACACTCACTGCCTTAACTTATCCACCTTTTAAGCCCTGTGTCATTAATAACTGTTTAAATAAAAAAAAACTAGAGAGAGAGAGAGAGAGAGAGAGAGAATGTATGTGTACATGTGTGTGTGTGTCTGTCGTGTGTGTGTGGTGTGTGTGACTGTGTGTGTGTGTGTGTGTGTGTGTGTGTGTTTGTGTGTGTGTTGTTGTGTGGTGTGTGTGTTGTGTGACTGTGTGTGTGTGTGAGACTGTGTGTGTGTGTGAGACTGTGTGTGTGGTGTGTTGTGTGTGTGTGTGTGTTGTGTGTGTATGTGTGTGTGGTGTGTGTGTGTGACTGTTGTGTGTGTGTGTGTGTGTGTGATTGTGTGTGTGATTGTTGTGTGTGATGTGTTGTGTGGTGGTGTGTGGTTGTTGTGTTGTTGTGTGTGTGTTTGCGATAAAAAGCTTAACCAAATCCCTTAGTCTCATACCTCATATAAGAGAGAGAGAGAGAAGAAGAGGAGAGAAGAAGAGAGAGAGAGAGAAGAGAGAGAGAGAGAGGAGTATAGAGAGAGAGAGAGAAGAGAGAGAGAAGAGAGAGAGAGAGAAATAAGGCGTAATGAAAGGATTTAGATTGCAAAATAGTCATGTCACTATAAGCTTTTCTGGTGACCACTAAAGCTTGGACGCGTGTATTATAAGACTAGTGTAATAACGATAATAAATGACTGATAGTGTTGATCAATCAATCATTGGGGGCATACGCCGGGGGGCGCGTCGCCTCGCACCCCTGACGACGCCTACGCCTGGGTCACCCTCACGAGTTCCCATCAAGGCTCCTTTCCATACCAAGCAGCTCTCGACAAGAAACATCAATTTGCCCCAGCCACGAGCCTTGTGGGCGCCCCCTTGGCCTCCTCCACGCCGGATTGTCTCTTACAGATACAACCCGGTGGGAAGGATCGGTTTCAGGGTAGCGTGCCACATGCCCATACAGCCGAAGTTGGCGCTGACGGACTATGCAGGTAATAGGCCTCGATTCAGTCTCACGGTGCAATCGCTGATTTGACACGTAATCATCCCAGCGATACCCCATGATTCTGCAAGACACTTATTACCAAAGGCATTGATTCGTCTCTTCAAGTCACTATTTAGTGTCCATGTCTCACAACCATAGAGTAAGACAGGGATCACAAGCGACTTGAAGATCCGGACCTTTGTCCTCCTGCACAGGTATACCGACAACGCCAAATACTCCCGCTGAGCGAGTCCATAACACCGTGGGCTATGCCAATCCGCCGTAAGACTTCTTGACGTGACCCGCCGTCATTATGGACTGCGCTACCAAGGTATGTAAAACTTTCCAAGATCTCAATGTCCTCGCCACACGCATGAACAGACTGCACTGCTTCATCTAGTAGTGTTGATCGAAATAATAATAATAATAATAATCATTGTATTTTCACCCGAAAGCATACAAGAAAAAAGAAAAAGAAAAAATATATATATAAAAAAATAGAAAAAAGAAGAAAACAAAGGAAGTAAAAAAAATAGAAAGAAAAAATAGAAAAAATAGAAAAAAAAGAAAAAGAAAAAAAGTGGTAAAAAATAGAAAAAAAAAAAAAATTTAAGAAATAGAAAAAAGAAAAAAAATATAAGATAGAAAAAAGAAGAAAAAAAGAAAAAAGTGGTAAAAAAAAATAGAAAGAAAAAAGAAAAAAAATAGAAAAAAGAAGAAAAAAAGAAAAAAGTGGTCCAAAAAAATTAGAAAGAAAAAAGGAAAAAATTGAAGAAAAAAAGTAAAAAAAAAAAAGTTAGAATGATAACGAAATAAAGACGAGTGAAATTTGTGAATATGATAAGAATAAATTATGAAAGGAAACTAAACATTGGAGGTGAGAATCCTATTATAAAATGCATAGAGAACTTAAAACATCAATAGAAAGATAAGGAAAGTAAAGATGAGGAATAAGGAGAGGAAGGGAGGAGGAGGAGATGAGGGGGAGGAGGAGGAGGAGGAGGAGATGAGGAGGAGGAGGAGGAGGAGGAGGAGGAGATGAGGATTAACCCCTTGAGGCCCAGAACGTAATTTCCATTGTAATTTGGGTACCACTAGACGATTTTAATTAATATAAGCAATGTTTTTAAGCAATGTTTTATAGCTATGACCTGTTTAGTATCCTTGTCGACTAACTAATTTGGTATATTTAGTTACTTTTCGTTATTTTATGGCTCGACAACAGACATTTTTTTTAGTAAAGGAAAGATCTGGGCGTGAAGGGGTTAAGGCGAATGAGGGAAGGAGAAGAGAAAAGAAGAAGAATAAGAAGAAGAGAGGAAGAGGAGATTAGGGTTAAAGTAAATGAGGGAAAGAAGAGAAATGAAGAAGAAGAAGAAGAAGAAGAAGAGAGGAAGAGGAGATTAGGGTTAAAGTAAATGAGGGAAAGAAGAAGAGAAAGAAGAGAAGAAGAGAAGAGAGAGGAAGGGAGATTAGGGTTAAAGGTAAATGAGGGAAAGAAGAGAAAATAGAAGAAAGAAGAGAGAGGAAGAGGAGATTAGGGTTAAAGTAATGAGGGAAAAGAGAAGAAATGAAGAAGAAGAAAAAGAAGAAGAGAGGAAGAGGAGATTAGGGTTAAGGCGAATGAGGGAAGGAGAAGAGAAATGAAGAAGAAGAAGAAGAAGAAGAGAGGAAGAGGAGATTAGGGTTAAAGTAAATGAGGGAAAGAAGAGAAATGAAGAAGAAGAAGAAGAAGAAGAGGAGATTAGGGTTAAAGTAAATGAGGGAAAGAAGAAGGGAATGAAGGAAGAGGCGATTAGGGTTAAGGCGAATGAGGGAAGGAGAAAGAGAAATAAAGGACAAAAATGAGAAGAGAGGAAGAATGTTAAGTTATATTATTAGAGAGAGAGAGAGAGAGAGAAGAGAGAGGAGAAGAGAGAGAGAGAAGAGGAGAGAGAGAGAGAGAGAGAGTAATGACGTCCTAATTTATTAACGTCATGAGTGAGATAGCCATGTCCTTGTCTGGTTACTGAGAGAGAGAGAGAGAGAGAGAGAAGAGAGAGAGAGAGAGAGAGAGAGCATTAAGGGTTATTAAGGAATACGGCTGAGTGGCATGATTTTTATTTCTCTGGGTATTTTCCATCGCTTTTCCGGATAGAGAGAGAGAGAGAGAGAGAGAGAGGAGAAGCGAAAGAGAGAGAAACCCTTCTAGAATTTTTGGCTGATGAATGTATATATATTCTCTCTCTCTCTCTCTCTCTCTCTCTCTCTCTCTCTCTCTCTCTCTCTCTCTCTCTCTCTCTCTCTCTCTCTATCTATCTCTCTGTGTAAGGAATGCATCTGTACAGCATTAAGAGAGAGAGAGAGAGAGAGAAAGAGAAAGAGAGAGAGCCTGCGCTTCTAGATTATTCCACCGTCCGACACACACACACACACACATACACACACACACACACGCAAGTTTAGACCTGTAACCACCACTACCACCACCACCACTACTACTACCACCACCAACCCCACTACTACCACCACCACCACCAGTCTTCAGCCAACGTGCACCAGGGAAAGGTATGCTACTACACTACTACTATTAGAAGCCTAGCTATAGTAGTAATAGTAGCAATACATAGCTTATAGTGTGGCAAGAAGTGCTATATAGTTCCTACTAGTTCTATAGTGGTGGTGGTGGTTGCAAATTTAAAGGTAAGGTTACTAGAAATTTGTTTTTTGGTTGTATTGCAAGCCACGTGGGTGTTGCATCATGAGTAACAGGTGAGTAAATTATGAGTAACAGGTGAAAATGATGAGTGTATAAAGAGTAAAAGGTGAATATGATTAGTATATGATGAATAAAAGGTGAATATGATGAGTAAAAGGTGAAAATTATGAGTATTTGATGAGTAAAAGGTGAAAATTATGAGTAAATGATGAATAACAGGTGAAAATGATGAGTAAATGGTGAATAACAGGTGAAAATGATGAGTAAATGGTGAATAACAGGTGAAAATTATGAGTAACAGGTGAAAATGATGAGTAAATGGTTAATAACAGGTGAAAATGATGAGTAAATGGTGAATACCCAGGTCGTCATGCCTGAGTCCAGGTGAAAATGATGAGTATTTGACTGAGTACAAAGGGAAAACAGTCTTAGTAATGGTGACAATGCTTAGTACACGTTGAATCAACAGGTGACTGATGAGTAAATGGTGAATAACAGGTGAAAATGATGAGTAAATGGTGAATAACAGGTGAAAATGATGAGTAAATGGTGAATAACAGGTGAACATGATGAGTAAATGGTGAATAACAGGTGAAAATGATGAGTAAATGGTGAATAACAGGTCAAAAAGATGAGTAAAAGGTGAAAATTATGAGTATATGATGAGTAAAAGGTGAAAAATATGAGTATATGATGAGTAACAGGTAAAAATGATGAGTAAGTGGTGAATAACAGGTGAAAATGATGAGTAACACGAGTAACAGGTGAAAAAGATGAGTAAATGGTGAGTAACAACTACTAACAAGTGAAAATTATGAGTAATAGGTGAAAATGATGAATAACAGGTGAAAATGATGAGTAACAGGTGAGTAGCAGGTGAAAATTATGAGTAAATGATGAGCAACAGGTGAAAATGATGAGTACCAGGAGAGTAACAGGTGAAAATGGAGTAAATGATGAGTAACGGGTGAAAATGATGAGTAAGGCGGGGTTCACACTACACGTTTTTGCTGTCCGTGTCTACGTGGGAGTGGCGATCAGTGACGTCACAGTGACGTCGCCCCGCCACTCCCGCAGCCACGTAAAAAGAATTGGGAGCTCCGCATAATGTGAGCTGGGACGTGCGTCTCAGGGTCAGTGACGGCATCACTGCTCCGCAATGTGTGTGTCGCGGGGAGCCTGTGTTCACACTACACAGGCAGGAAGTGACGTCACTGTGACGTACTGTGAGTCACTGATGACAAGATGCACGTAGAGTATGTCCAGCAAAAACGTGAAGTGTGAACCGGGCCTTAATGTTGAGTAAAAGGTGAAAATGATGAGTAACTGATAGAAAAGACGAATTGTTGAAAAATATTCCCAAACAGTTATATATATTTATGTGAAAGGTTATGCGTGAGTAGATGAGTAAGATATGAGTAACAAATGAGTAAAGGTATGAATAAATGGTGATGAATGAGTGAAAGAAAACCTCCAAATAATAATATAGATTGTATGTGAGAAATAAATGAGTAAGATATGAGTAACAAATGAGTAAAGGTGTGAGTTAATTGTAGAAAATGAGTAAACGACATATGGGTACGTTATTGAGTGAAATAATGAGTGAATGGGTAAAAGTGGGTATTAGAGTGGGTGAATCAAGATCATGAGTAAGACGATGAGTAAACTAATGACATGAGTAAGTATAGGGAAGCACATAGGTAAAAAAAAGTTATGTAAGTAGGTAAAGATGAGTTTTCTGATTGAGTA
>JACEEZ010025805.1:25000-57500 GCA_016584305.1 Chionoecetes opilio | reverse complement strand
CCCCAAACGGCCCAGCCTGCTGCCCCCCGCTAAAAAGCCTAGAACATCAAAGGGGCACCATCACCCCGTCTCCTGCCGCCAAAGTGCTACTCCTCACTCCTGTTTCCCTCACGCGCGTCCTGCTGCCTTCCGCTCCCTCCGCAAGGCCCTCAACGCACGGGAAAACCGCATCCCGCCGCCCCCCGCCCTTGCCCCCGGGCCCCCCAGTGCACCTCGTCCTCCGCTGACTCCTCTCCTGCGCTGTTTTTCTGCTGCCTCAGCTGCTCCTCAGCCTTCCGCTCCCCTCCACGGGGCCCTGAACGCACGGGCACTGCATGGCAACCAACTATCTTTGGGGCCGATTGCCCCTTTGGGCACTTCGCTTTCCCCGAAGACACCCCTGCATCGCAACCTCCCTCCAGATCTTGTGACAGCAAACCAGCAGCACATCCTCGGGGACCCCCCTATCTAATTTGCAGCTACCGCTTTTCAACGTGAAGACCTGGACAGCCCCCTACCTCATTCCCTTCCCCTCGGCAAAACCTCTATCTAATCTTGCAGCTACCGCTCCAAGTAAACTGGAAAAGTTGCCCTACCTACATTACCCGGCCCTTGGGGGAAAAAACCTTTTGTTTTTTTTTTTTTTTTAAGTTTTATATGTTCATATTTTTTTTTTTTTTTTTTGAGGAAGAGATTAAAATGTTGTGAGTCACCCACACCTGGCTAACCCCAGTAGTCTCGACCCGAACCCCCCTTCTTAAAAAAATCGAAAATCAGCCGACTGCCCATTGAGGGGGGGTTGGCGTCAGGTATCGGGGGGTGAGTATCGTGGGTCCTTTAAAAACCCCCCCTTTTTGTGAACAATTTTTGTTAGACCAACCCCTGTACCCCACACAAATTGCCACACTCCAATAAAACCCAAAATCAACCCTGGGTGTCTGTTTTTTCAACCAGTAGCTGACAAGGCCTACAATACAAAAAAATCAACGAATTCCCATAAGTATGTCACGTAATAAACCTGCTATCTTTTCCTCCCCTCACTATCTCTCCCCCCCTCCCCCTTTCCCCCCCCCACTATCTCCCCCCCCCCTATTCCCCCCCCCCCCCCCTCCTCCCCACCCCGCTATCTCCCTCCTCCCTCCCCCATATCTCCCCCCCCTCCCTCCCCCCCCCTACCCCATCTCCCCCCCCCCCCCTGCCCCCCCTCCCCTCACTATCTCCCTCCCTCCCTCCCTCCCCTATTCCACCTGCTAAGTCACGTGACATCCATAATAAAATGTGTGTGTGTGTGTGCCCTTTTTTTGGGTTTGTGTGGGGGTTTCGTTTTTGGTTTTGTGTGTGTGTGGGCGGCGCCCTGTGTGTATGTCCTGTGTGTTGTGTGCCCCCTGTGTGTGTGTGTGTGTTGACAGGTTTCAGTGGCAAAATCTTGATTCTGCCCCTCTAAAACCACACACACACACACCACACCACACACACACGTAACTCACTTCCCGTATACCCAAACTAGGTAAACACACAAAAAACAACACACACCCCACCACACAACACCCACACACGAACCCCCTTTCCCCGTATACCCAAAACTGGGTAAACAAAACCCAAAAACACCACACACACACACCCCATGCTTTTGTTCTTTTTTTTTGCTTCTTTTAATTGTATTTTTTTCATTTTTAGTTTTTTATTCGCATTTTTAAATTATTTATGATAAATCCTACATTACGTTTTACCATTATCATCACATTATATCTCTCTCCTCTTCTCTCTCTCTCTTCCTCTCCTCTCTTCTCTCCTCTCTCTATTTTGGGTTTCAGGGTGGTCAGTGTTATCTTTGTCACATCGCTTGGGCTTCACCTGCATCATTGGTCAGGGTGGTGGTGATGTGGTGGTGTGGTGGAGTAGTGGTGGTGGTGGTGGTGGTGGGGGTTTCAAGGTTTGGGGAGAGAGTTTGTCAGTCTTTTGAATGATCTCTCTCTCTCTTTTCTCTCTTCTCTCCTCTCTCTCTCTCCTCCTCCTTCTCTCTCTCTCTTTTCTCTCTCTCCTCTCTATTTTTTTTTTTAAAGTTTTAATCCACATGTTTTAAAAAGGGTAGATAATTTTAGGCAGTAAATTTTCGAATCAGCAAAGTGTCCGATTCAAAATTTCTCTCTCTCTCTCTCTCTCTCTCTCTCTCTCTCTCTCCTCTCTCTCTCTCCTCTCTCTCTCTCTCTCTCTCTCTCCTCTCTCTCTCTCTCTCTCTTCTTTTCTTTTTTTGTCATTTTATCTTCGTAAGTTCCTCTACACCTCCCCCCTCCTTCTTCCTTCCTTTTTCCCTTCCCTTCCTTTCCCCTCCTTATTTCCGTCTTATTCAGTCTCATTTTCCGTTCATCTCTTCCTCCCCCTCCTTTCCTCCTCCCCCTTTCCTCCCTCCCCCCTCCTTTTTCCTCCTCCTCCTCTTCCTCCTCCTCCTGTTTCTTCCTCCCCTACCTACATCCTCTCTTCCTTTTTATCTCTATTCTAAGACTTCATTATTTTTTACATCTCCATCATCACCATCACCTAACACAACCTTCTCATCACCAGTCACCACCAAAACAAAACAATAATAATAATAATAATAATATTGTTTACGCCACAAGGCCAGTCAGTATTATTACCGACCAAGTCACTTTTATTTATTGTGGGTTTAGTTTAAGCTTTGTCCTACTATAAGGGAAGGTTACAGGATACATTAAACACGTCCTTAAATAATAAAGGGACAGGTAATAAACAGTCACTTCAAAAGAGAGCTACAAGTATCGAGTTAGCCGTTTAGTTTACCGTTGTATAAGATCAGCTTTAAAACGGAGAGCTCCCAAACAAAGCAACAGAGAGAGGGTACTAAAAATCACTGTTAGGTCATGCCAACTAACTCCATCTATGTAATTTTGTATTCTAAGCATTTTAGTCTCAGTGGGTTATGGTGAATAGGTGCGTTGTAAGGGTGTAATAGTGTTGTTTTGTGGGCACTACATGCGTGGAGGAGTGGTGGTGGTGGTGCGCGCGGCGGCTCAGCTGGGGCGAACAGCGGCCCGAGCAAAGTTGCCAGATTGGGCGAAAAGTAGCGGCTTGGGCTACTTATAAAGGCTACACGCTACTTAAATTATTAATCAGCTACTTGCGATTTTTTGGGCTACTTCGTGTATATACTCAAGAGAAGAATTTAGTTAAAAAGGAACAAACATTTAAATTAAAACTATAAGGAAGTAGATTGTTTTACACTCAAAAAAGAAAACAATAAGCGAGCCAAGGATATACCATTGAATATACCATTAAAATTCATAATATATTGTGCCTGGCGACAATAGTGCAGTGACAAGTGGCTGGCGACTATAGTGTTATCTACGGTACCTTGTGTTGAAATCCGCTACTTTTGAAGTGTGTTTACGCTACTTTTCGTCACGTCAATCTGGCAACTCTGCAGCGGCCCGAGAAGCCTCAGTGTAAACAAAACCCTCGAGTGGGACGGACGTACGCTCCTCATCCCTCCGTCACCCCCTCATTATTAAGTGTACAAATACCTATCTGTGATAACTCTACGAGGAAGGAGGAGGTGCAAGACAAGACCCCCTCCCTATATTTAACCCTCTAAGTGACATGAGAGGGCCGCTACGGGGGAACCAGTGACTAGACACAAGAAGAGGAAGAGGAGGCGACGGAGAGAGAGAGATAGATCGAGGGCTTGAGAAAAAGAACGCAAAAACAAAACACAAATTATTAATACCCTAATTTATTGCTTTGTATCAGGCTTAGTCCTATCGATTGCCTCTATGCCGTCGTTACATTCTACCCCCGTGTCCGCCACCACCGCCCCCCTTTCCCCCCTCCCCCCCTGTGTTAGCTAAGCGAGGCAATACAAAACGACACGATGCAGTAACCACGACGGCTGAGGAGGCAGGTGAGAGAGAGAGAGGAAAAAAGAAGAGTGGGGGAAAGAGGAAAAAAGAAGATAGAGCGGGGAGAGAGAGATAGGAGAGAAAGAGAGACGCAGGAGAGAGAAAGAGAGAGAGACAGACAGGAGAGAGAAAGAGAGAGAAAGGAATTGATTTGTGAACGGGGGGAGGGAGTTTTTAGACAAATTATTAACGATTACCAAGAACTAACTGAGTGTGTGTGTGTGTGTGTGTGTGATCATGGCTTCTATAATACTTTAGGTTATTAAGGGAAGCATAAATGGAATAGTAGAAGGAAAAGGTCAGGAATAAACTGAACTGTCGATGGTAACTGTGCGTGTGTGTGTGTCCTTGTTTATCCGTCCGTCCATTTTATGTGTACGTATCTTACACCCAACACTTGTTCTGTACTATTACTACTATTACTATTTGTACTATCCTATTAGACTATTCATTTTGTGTTTAATATCGACTAGCTACTTATCTATCCCTGCTTTACTGAACTATCTATTGGCAGCCTACGTCGATATATTCTCTTTCTCTGTCTCTCTCTCCTCTGTCTCTCTCTCTCCCGTCTCCCTCTGTGTCTCTCTCTCCTTTCCTCGTCTCCTTTTCCCTTCTCTTTCTCTCTCTCTCTCTTCTCTCTCTCTCTCTCTCTCTCTCTCTCTCTCTCTCTCTCTCTCTCTCTCTCTCTCTCTCTCTCTCTCACTAACAAAACCTGGGTACGAAACATCTTGTGTACGAAACTCCCTGTAACCGACACACCCTCACTGTACTCTTATCACTCACGCACACTCTCTCTCTCTCTCTCTCTCTCTCTCTCTCTCTCTCTCTCTCTCTCTCTCTCTCTCTCTCTCTCTCTCTCTCTCTTTTAGCCACTATTTCTCATCCTGTCTTAACTCTTAACTGTAGTGTCTATGAGTTACTATCACAGTTATATCCTGTCTTACGTTATGTCAATACTGTTCTCTGAATCTCAACCACCACTCGCCAATTAATCGTTAAGTCTTCACCCATGCCAAAGTTGTTATCTGGTTTACATTCCTCTACTACGTCAATGCTTATATTTCTTGCTATATCTTATTTCCTAACTTTACACTCATATTTATCTAGTATTCATATTTCTCTAATTCCTATTAACTATGCCTTATTGACACTGTTATATTTCTACCTTCAATAACACTATAGTTGCCACCGCACTAATGTCGCCAGGCGTTTTTTTTGCATCACTATATAATTGTAAGTGCCACTAAAGAGGCATGCACAGTAGTTTATATTATGTACCTGTCTTCAGTGGCACATACAAGTCTAGTGATGCTAAAATTCGTAATATATGGTACCTGGCGACATTAGTGCAGTGGCGACTATAGTGTTGTTGACGGTAGGGTTGTAAGGGTAACTACTACCATTACATATTATTGCTTTCTGTCTAACACTATATTTTTACTAACGCTATATATGTAACACTATTTTTTTTGTATGTCCTCTTGTGTATCGACCTTCTCTTATTTTCCTCACTTTAACACTATATTTTTGTGTATTCTAGGTGGTGGTGGTGCAGCAGTGGTGGTGGTGGTGCCCTACGTGGGGGAAGGCGAAGGGGGAGGTAGTGACGAGGAGCAACACCATGGCTAGCAATGTGTGGCCCTGTGGTGGTGGTGGCGGTGTTGTGGAGAGGGGGGGCGGGGGGCAGGACCTTCTCACCCCCCTGCTAGAAGCCCTGGTGCTGGAGCCTAAATACCAACCCTCCCTGGCACTCCCGATGGTGGCAAAGGTCAGTGTTGCTAACTTTGTGTTGTGTTGAATTTGTGTGTTGCTATCGATGTGTTGTGTTGTGGTGTGGGTGTTGCGGGTTAACCCCTTCAGATCTTTCCTTTGCTATATAGCTTTAACAATCAGAGAAACAATATGATTAATATATTTTATTTTTTATTCTACTATTTCTCTTATCGTTATCATATTATTTAATTATCTTCAAGTCTATAATTTTTCTTTATGTCAACCCGCATATAACTCAGCCATAAAATTACGAGAAGTAACTAAATATACCAAATTAGTTAGTGGACAAGGATACTAAACAAGTTATAGCTATAAAATATTGCTTATAGTCACTAGAAATTGTCTATTGGTAGCCAAATTACAATGGAAATTACGTTCTGGGCCTCAAGGGGTTAAGGAAGTGTTGTTGACTGTGTTGTATGTGGGTGTTGAGTGTTGCTACCGAAGTGTTGTCTTGATGGGGGAAAGAAGGTTGTGAGTGTTGCTAACTTGTTACCGAAGTGTCGTGTTGTTTTAACTGGGGTGTGTTGCGGGATAATTTAGGTTGAGCGTGCGTGTTTACATTTTCGAACCTCTCTCTCTCTCTCTCTCTCTCTCTCGTGTATGTATATAACTTGCTACCAAAGTGTTGTGATGGGTGGGGAAAAAATAATCTCGAATTGCAAAAAACACTACAGATGTTTGCACAGAAGAAAAACTATCTCCATTTAGGAAAGCATCGAATTTTGAGTGTTGAGTTGAACTTGATTATTTGGGGTGTTGGGTGCGGGAAAAGAAGTGTGTGTCAGTGCGTGTTTACATTTGGATCTCTCTCTCTCTCTCTCTCTCTCTCTCTCTCTCTCTCTCTCTTCTGACTGTGAATGTCTTAACCCCGTAAAACGCGCACACACAACTATATTAGATTTTTAGGGCAATGATGTGCGTGTTAAGTTAGTTCCTCTCTCTTACCCCCCCTCTCTCTCGTTCTCTCTCTCTCTCTCTCTCTCTCTCTCTCTCTTGCTCTCGCGGGGGGAGGGTTTTGACAGCTGGGTATCGATCGAACAGCCACTCTTTTATCATTACCGTAAAGAAAACCAGTAGAGAGAGAGAGAGAGTGGGGGGTAAACACAGACATATAGATAGACAGACAAAGCTAGATAGACAAACATACAGACAAGTAGATAGATAGAGAGAGAGAGAGAGAGAGAGAGAGAGAGATTGATTGATTGATTGATTGATTGATTGTTTGTTCTGTCCTACACGTGAGTTATATAAAGTTGTGAAATCCGTGGAGCCTAACTTTTTATGTGACGTTAGCATGTGTGTGTGTGTGTGTAACATTAGCGTGTGTGTGTGTGTGTGTGTGTGACGTTAGCGTGTGTGTGTGTGTGTGTGTTATCAAGGCACAGGAAAAGCAGGAGAAGCTATCTAATCGAAACAAGGGAAATGTATAAGTGTTGTGTGTGCGTGTGTGTTTCGACGCTGACGCAATCGAGCAAAATAATATGAAAAAAAAAACCTTCTCATGATCATGTGTGTGTGTGTGTGTGTGTGTGTGTGTGTGTGTGTTGAAGACCTCGATAAAGTGAACTTACAGAAACTTCACAAACAAGCTCTTATGTCTATATGTGTGTGTAGACTTGTTTCCCTCTACAAGCATCTGTCAGGCGTGGCTTGTGCCCTGTAGTCACAAGAGGAGAAAAAAGAGTATCCTTGTGAAGCTTCTATATTCAAATTTAAAGGGCAGGCGAGCGGGAGGGAGGGAAGGCAGGCGGAAAGGACGGACGGACGCTTCTCTCTCTCTCTCTCTCTCTCTCTCTTCGTTTCTCTATCCCATTCTCTCTCTCTCTCTTCCCTTCTCTATCCCAACCTCTCTTTCTCCTTCCCTTCGCTTCTCTCTCTCTCTCTCTCTCTATCCCAACCTCTCTTTCTCCTTCCCTTCGCTTCTCTCTCTCTCTTTCTTCCTTTCCCTTCGCTTCTCTCTTTCTCTCCTTCGCTTCTCTCTCTCTCTCTCTCTGTCCCGCCCACTAAGCCAGCAGAGACAGACATGAAGCCACACCCCCTCCCACCATCACCACCACCACCACCCTTTGTTTAGTGATGATAGTGGTGGTGAGCGTCTCTCTCTCTCTCTCTCTCTCTCTCTCTCTCTCTCTCTCTCTCTCACATTTATTTCTGTGTCTCTTGTCTATCTTGCTTTTCTGTCTACTTTTTTTTCTCTTCTCTCTCTTCTCTCTCTCTCTCTCTCTCTCTCTCTCTCTCTCTCTCTCTCTCTCTCTCTTTTCTCTCTCTCTCTCATCACTTCTATATCTCTTCTTCCTTTAATATAATATAGTTTTTATTTTGACCTGTTTATATTTTGGTAGTTTATTTTTCTTCGATATTAGTGAAGTACTATTTTTTATGGCTTCAAATAGGCCTACTATAATTAAGGCCTATATTAATTAA
Source organism: Chionoecetes opilio (assembly GCA_016584305.1). Taxonomy (NCBI): domain Eukaryota; kingdom Metazoa; phylum Arthropoda; class Malacostraca; order Decapoda; family Majidae; genus Chionoecetes; species Chionoecetes opilio. The sequence continues at coordinate 49,404 of JACEEZ010025805.1, read as the reverse complement.
TCATCGTGCTGTTCTCGCTTTTTTTATTTTATTTTCTCGCTTCTTGCAACTTCCCTGTGTGTGTGTGTGTGCGCGTGTGTGTAAAAAGTTGTAAAATTGAGGGTAAACAAGTAAGTAATAGACCATAACTACTCTAAATAATCTCTCTCTCTCTCTCTCTCTCTCTCTCTCTCTCTCTCTCTCTCTCTCTCTCTCTCTCTCTCTCTCTCTCTCGTTACCTCCTCTAGTGGGCCTCTCTATCCTTCTGTCAGTGCTGCCAACTTAACATTCCCAGCCTCCCTAACCCCATCCTCTCTCTCTCTCTCTCTCTCTCTCTCTCTCTCTCTCTCTCTCTCTCTCTCTCTCTCTCTCTCCTCTCATCTCATCCCATCCCATCCCATCTCTCCTCTCCCTTCTACACCTCTCTAACCGCATCTTCTACCCCTCTCCCTTCTACATTCCCTCTCGTCCCCCCCCTCCTCTCTCTCTCTCTCTCTCTCTCCTCTCTCTCTCTCTCTCTCTCTCCTACACTCTCATCATGACATTAAGTAATATTTTTAGCCTCACGTACTGTCAAATACCCCGGCAGAGTTAAGAAAGAAAAAAACTAAACCTCTGACTGTTTCTCTGTAGGAGGGAAAATATTTGAAACTTGTAGACAGAGACCAGTGAGAGGAAGGGAGGGAGGGAAGAGTGGTGGGAAGGGAAGGGGGGGAGGGAGAGGAAGGGAGGAGGGAAGGAAGGAGAGGAGAGTGGTAGGAAGGGAGGGGGGAGGGAAGGAAGGGGAGGGGAAGGTCATTGGGTACTGGGTAGGGTAGGGAAGGGTAGGTGGGGTGTTTGGGGGAGAGGGGGGGAGGGAGTAATAATGCTGCTGCTACTGTATTAGGGCCCTACTGCTTCTACTACTACTACCATTGCTACTACTACTGCTACCATTGCTACTACTACTACCATTGCTACTACTGTTGCTGCTACTTTTACTACTACTTTTATTACTGTACTGTGTTAGGTTCGGCTTCTACTACTACTATTACTATTGCTGCTATTACTACTACTATTGCTGCTACTACAACTACTATTACTACTTTCCTACAACTACTGTTACTACTTTACTGCAACTACTATTACTACTTTCCTACAACTACTATTACTACTTTACTATTTCTACTATTTCTACTACTGCTTCTACTGCTTCTACTACTACTACTACTACTACTACTACTACTACTACTACTACTACTACTACTACTACTACTACTACTACTACTACTTCTACTACTGCTTCTACTACTACTACTAAGACATACCATTACCATAACTATGAATACGAGAAAGAGAGAGAGTGAGTGAGTGAGCTAAGATAAAAATACGTGTTCAGGTGTACAAGGTAATAATCCCAGCAAAAAAAAAACGAAAAAAACCTGCACACCCAGTTGTTCAAGGTCACTGATATAGTCATGGGTAACAAGCTGCCTAGAGAGACTGGGTGGGAGGTTATGCTAGAATAGGAAGGAGGCTGGGGAGGTTATACTAGAGTCTATTTTTTTTATTATGGTCAAAATGCAGTAAGGAAGCCACGCCCCCTGCCTCCCCATCTATTCTACGGGGCAGCTGATTGGTGCATTCCTCGTATCATCACCACCAATCACAATATCTTCACTACTTAACAGCGCGTGACCATTGGACACAGCAATCTTCACTACAGGGATTTTTTATTTTGTCACCCTCTGTAGTGAAGATTGCTCTGTCCAGTGGTCACGCGCTGTTAAGTAGTGAAGATATTGTGATTGGTAGTGATGATACGAGGAATGCACCAATCAGCTGCCACGTGGAGGCAGGGGGCGTGAATGAAGGGGAGGCAGGGGGCGTGGCTTCCTTACTGCATTTTAACATAATAAAAAAAAATAGACTTTACCTAGGTTATATTATCTCCGTCTATTACTGAGTTTTGGTGTACTAAATATCGCTCCTCAGGATTGGCCTCGATAAGACATTCTCGTATCATTGCTTTAGTTTTGCAATACTGTGTGTAGTGTTGGTGTTTCTGTGTGATGGTGTGTGTGTATGTGTGTTGCTGAGTGTGTGTGTGTGTGTGTGTAGTGTGTGTGTGGGTAGAGTGTGTATGTGTGTTGCTGAGTGTGTGTGTTGCTGCTGCTGGGTGTGTGGGTAGTGTGTGTTGCTGCTGCTGGGTGTGTGTGTGTTGCTGAGTGTGTGTGTGTGTGTTGCTGAGTGTGTGTGTGTGTGTGTAGTGTTGCTGAGTGTGTGTGTGTGTTGCTGAGTGTGTGTGTGTGTGTTGCTGAGTGTGTGTGTGTTGTGTGTTGCTGAGTGTGTGTGTGTGTGTGTGTTGCTGAGTGTGTGTGTGTGTAGTGTGTGTTGCTGAGTGTGTGTAGTGTGTAGTGTGTGTAGTGTATGTTGCTGAGTGTGTGTGTGTGTGTGACTAGTAACTGAGAATGCTTAGTATATCAATTATTGTATGTCATTTAGCATAGTAAGACTGGTATGCCATGGAAATTGCTGTAGTGTTTTGGATGGTGTGTATATGTGTGTGTGTGTGTTGCTGTTAGTTCGGGAATTGATGTTTGGATAAGACGTGGGATTGTATTGAGATTGATTTATTATTGAATTGAGTATTACGATTATATTGATTTAGTATTGACTAGTATTATATCTATTGCTATTGCTAGTATAATAGTATTTGAATTGATTTAGGAACACCTGATGGAATGGCATGAAAGTTTATTAGGAGTGAAGTGTTAGGAATGTCAAGACTAGGAGGTATTTGGGTGTGTAATAGGTGTTTTAGTCTGAATAAGGATAGAAATAAGTTAGTTAGATTGATTTATTAGCGAGAGAGAGACCCGTGCATGACCAACGTGCATGGCAAACGGTGCTTAGCAAGAACGCGCCACTAACAGCTAACAACAAGAAACGCAACTAACAGGTGTATACAGAAAATAATAAACCATAAAATAGTAATGAACGCCAAGGTTGAAACGAAAATCATGCTCTAAATACACTTCACCCACATCACTACTGAGTAAATGAGCACGTGTAGGGAGTATAACTGTTGGAACTTAGGAAAAAAATAATAAACTTAACTGACAAGGCAACATTTTCACTGAGAGATAAAAAAAAGTAACTGTCATGGCAACATTTCCTCATAGTTGTTTCCAAGGTACGATCCGTAAAAACTTGATACTGTGTACTGTGGTCAGGTGTTGTTGCTAGGAAGGGAGAGATAGTGAGGGGAGGGGAAGAGAGGAGAGGGAGTGTGTAGGGGAGGTGAGGGAGTGTGTATGGTAGGGGAAGGGGGCAATATTGATAAAGGAAGGGGCGTGTGTGAGTCAGTGTGTAGGGGATTGAGAGAGGGAGGGAGGGAGAGGGAGATTTGGAAGGGTTAATGTGGGAGAGACATGTACTACGTGAGGGAAGGGAGGTAGCCATGTCAAGAGAGAGAGAGTTGACTTTGACTGACTTTTTATTTGCCTTTGTAACATAATATCATAGTTCTTATACAATATTGTATTTGAAGAGAGAGAGAGAGAGAGAGGTAGGTAGCTATGTCAGAGAGAGAGAGAGGTAGCTATGTCAGAAAGAGAGAGAGAGAGAGAGAGAGAGAGGTAGCTATGTCAGAAAGAGAGAGAGAGAGGTAGCTATGCCAAGAGAGAGAGAGGTAGCTATGTCAGAGAGAGAGAGAGAGAGAGGTAGCTGGCTATGTCAGAAAGAGAGAGAGAGAGAGGTAGCTATGTCAGAAAGAGAGGTATGTAGCCATGTCAGACAGAGGGAGAGAGACAGGTTTATTAATAGTGTTGGATAAATGTAGAAAGCTTAGCAGTCAGGTTGTGAATAGGAATATGATTGAAAGCTTTTACAAGAGGTTAGATCAATTAATGCCTGAGGATGAGAAGTGGTAGTGGAAGATGTGGATTGTAGGAGCCGAGTGCAGTGCTAAGAGTAAGGCGATTGAGGGGGTTTGGGCACGTGAAGAAGAGAGAAGGTGGTGAGGCATTGGGGAGAGCTGTTGGAGTGGAAGTGCCAGGTGAGAGTAAGGCGATTGAGGTGGTTTGGGCACGTGAAGAGAGAAGGTGGTGAGGCATTGGGGAGAGCTGTTGGAGTGGAAGTGCCAGGTGAGAGTAAGGCGATTGAGGTGGTTTGGGCACGTGAAGAGGAGAGAAGGTGGTGAGGCATTGGGGAGAGCTGTTAGAGTGGAAGTGCCAGGTGAGAGTAAGGAGATTGAGGTGGTTTGGGCACGTGAAGAGGAGAGAAGGTGGTGAGGCATTGGGGAGAGTTGTAGAGTGGAAGTGCCAGGTGAGAGTAAGGAGATTGAGGTGGTTTGGGCACGTAAAGAGGAGAGAAGGTGGTGAGGCATTGGGGAGAGCTGTTGGAGTGGAAGTGCCAGGTGAGAGTAAGGAGATTGAGGTGGTTTGGGCACGTAAAGAGGAGAGAAGGTGGTGAGGCATTGGGGAGAGCTGTTGGAGTGGAAGTGCCAGGTGAGAGTAAGGAGATTGAGGTGGTTTGGGCACGTGAAGAGGAGAGAAGGTGGTGAGGCATTGGGGAGAACTGTTGGAGTGGAAGTGCCAGGTGAGAGTAAGGCGATTGAGGTGGTTTGGGCACGTGAAGAGGAGAGAAGGTGGTGAGGCATTGGGGAGAGCTGTTAGAGTGGAAGTGCCAGGTGAGAGTAAGGAGATTGAGGTGGTTTGGGCACGTGAAGAGGAGAGAAGGTGGTGAGGCATTGGGGAGAGCTGTTAGAGTGGAAGTGCCAGGTGAGAGTAAGGAGATTGAGGTGGTTTAGGGCACGTGAAGAGGAGAGAAGGTGGTGAGGCATTGGGGAGAACATAAACCACTAGCTAAGCTCCCACATTTCCTAGCACACATAACAGTTTGCAAGACTCCCATTTTTCATGTTGTGCATTAACCCTTGAGGCCCAGAACGTAATTTCCATTGTAATTTGGGTGCCATTAGACGATTTTTAGTGAATATAAGCAATGTTTTATACATATGTCCTGTTTAGTATCCTTGGCCACTAACTAATGTGGTATATTCAGTGACTTTTCGTTATTTTATGGCTCGACAACAGATGATTTTATATAGCAAAGGAAAGATCTGGGCGTGAAGGGGTTAAACAGATAGATGATGATGGGAGATAGGTAGTAGTGGTAGTGGTAGGTAGTGATGGTAGTGGGTAAGGAGTTGCATAGCCTATTCTACCAGGTGACAAAATTTCATGTGACCTAAATATTTGTGTATTTGATGCTAATACCTAAATATTTGTGTATCAAAGCTAAATCAAGGCTGTATGCTTGGTGACCTTGAAATAGTGATAAACAAAACAGGTTCTTCAATACACACACACATACACACATACACAAAGTAAAAGTAAAAGTTGAGAGTATTCATTTCAAATACAAGTCAAGATTAACCACATTGGACATATAAGAGACTAGCCTACCAGTATGACTCCTTTCTCGTAACACCACAACGAGGTAAATACAACTTGCTGAATGTACAACACACACACAAAACACAACACACACACACACACACACACACACACACACACACACACACACACACACACACACACACACACACAGTGAAGTGTTTATAACTAACTGTAACTGAGGATTTGTGGAAAAGTTACATGAATATCAATGAAATACATATAAAAATAAATCAAGACAACCGTGATGTGTATCCAATGTCAGTAAAAAAATTGAGCGAGCGAGCATTCGAATCGTCTAACCACATAATGGCAGGCCAACGCTCTATCCACTTGACCATCGTGGCTGTTTTGAGTGTGTGTGTGTGTGTGTGTGTGTTTGTGTTTGTGTGTGTGTGTGTGTGTGTGTGTGTGTGTGTGTGTGTGTGTGTGTAAAGGAGTCAATTGAATATAAAATAAATGAAATGCTTTAGTTTGCCTAGAATTACACTCATCTACTATTCTGCATCTAGTCATGAAATATTATATCTTAAACTACTTCAAATGTCTGGTATACAGGTAGTTCTTAATAAGTTCATTAAATATAACATTATCATCATAAGTAGTATCATTGTTAGTATGATGGCTTGAGTATGAGGTCAAAGTGTGAGGTTAGGTTAGATTAGGTCATCCTTCCTTCTACAGACCCTCACAACCACCCCATCTTAATTCACCCATACTCACCCCATCACCCCGGCCCTTCCTCACCCCTTCGCTACACTCTTAACGTTTGCCCTTCCCATACCCACCCCATCACCCCTTCGCTACACCCTCTTAACGTGTGCCCTTCCCATACCCACCCCATCACCCCTTCGCTACACCCTCTTAACGTGTGCCCTGCCCCATCACCCATATCCACCCCATCACCCCTTCGCTACACCCTCTTAACATGTGCCCTTCCCATACCCACCCCATCACCCCTTCGCTACACCCTCTTAACATGTGCCCTTCCCATACCCACCCCATCACCCCTTCGCTACACCCTCTTAACGTGTGCCCTTCCCATACCCACCCCATCACCCCTTCGCTACACCCTCTTAACGTGTGCCCTTCTCCACAGCAGGATGGTGGGGAGATCAGTATGAGGATGCGCAACGGCTCGGCCCACGTGCTGCGCTGCCTCAAGGTGTGGTACGACCTGCCCCCGGACACCTTCTTCAATGCCGTCAACATCATGGACAGGTTCCTCACACGTATGAAGGTGGGTGTTGGGGTGTATGTTAAACATTTACGTACGTCCTATTCAAGGCACGGGCACGTACAGGTGATATAAAATGGTAAATATGACTTAACTTGTAATTTCTAGTCCTGACGTCTAACCTTTTCTCTCCCCCTCGCATCAGGCCCAGCCCAAGCACCTGTCCTGCATTGCCGTGAGCGCCTTCCACCTGTCCTGCCAGTACACCCCGGGGTACGCACACCTGCGGGAGGTGGCCCAGGTGGTGCCCGACACCCGGGACCTCACCACCATCTCCCAGTGCAAGTGTTCCTCGGGGGACGTCACACGCATGGAACGCATCATCATGGATAAACTGGACACAGATCTGCGCTGCCAGGCCCCCGTCACCCCCCTCACCCTGCTGCGCCTCCTCCACGCCGCCCATGGCCACCTCGCAGCCCCCCTCATGCCCCAACACAGCCCCTCGGCCCTCCCCGCCTCCCCGGCCACCCTCACCACACTCGTCCACAAGCTGGAGATCGTGGGGTGCGACGCGGCGGCCGCCACCTTCCGGCCCGCCGAGCTGGCCCTGGCACTGCTGGCCCTGGAGTTTGGGCAGGACGCGGCCCACCACAACATCCACCAGGCCTGCATCAGCCACCTGCAGGCCATCTGTAAGGTGGGTTCAGGCGGCTACAGGGCTTTTATAACCATCATTACCTGGCCTTGCACGGTGGGGTATGGATTTATTAATATTCATGTGGTTCGATATTTGACATTATTCAAGCATACAATTATTACCTTATGTTGAATATCGAACCATACGAATATTAATACCATGCATACCCCACAGTGCTACCCATGTTACTACGCAAGAATTTTCCTTATGCTTCATCTCTCTTGTCCTGCACCTACATGCCCCTCTTACACATACACAACATCAACATACCATAAGGTGTATTAAGGGTCCCTGGGTTCTCGTTACTGTCATTACCTGGCCTTGTACTAACGTCAACAACACTATAGTCGCCACAAACAACATCAACATACCATAACGTGTTTTAAGGGTCCCTGGGGTTCATTACCTGGCCTTGTACTAACGTCAACAACACTAGTCGCCACTGCACTAATGTTACCAGGCGCCACATATGACAAATTTATAACATCACTACAGATTTGCATGTGCCACTGAAGATTCATGTACAGTAGTTTATATGATGTGTACCTGTCTTAAGTGGCACATACAAATCAGTAGTGATGCTAAAGATCGCAATAAAGTTCGCCTGGGGACTCTATAGTGTTGTTGACGGTACTGATGTTACTACGTCAAGAATGTTCCTGATGATTATAGTCTCTTGTCTTGACCCTACACCCCCATCTTGCACACACAAATCAACATCAACAACATCAGCATACTTACATACACCTTTCCCTCACTCATCCCTGGCTTGCCCCCCCCCCCCCCCCCCCAGACACCTCACATGGCAGACTAAACACACGTCACAACTCGTCACAACATTCAACACAGCAGAGAGAGATATGTCTGTGTGGATAGCCTTGTTAAGCATCCCACAACACACACATGTACTTAACCTACAAAACACCCCATCTCTCTCCCTTCTTTATCACCCTCACAGCCTCCTACACACCCACACCCACACACACACACACACACACACACCCACACACACATCAACACAACTATCAGGACACCCCATCTCTCACTGTATCACACACCCTCACTAACCATCATCATTCTGTTTAACGCGTCAGATTTTCCCGTAATGTCTAATGAGGTTAGACACAACATCACATCCCTCACTAACAAATCCTTCCTCACACTTTTATAATGCCTCCTTACTCCTCATTCACTAACAACTCCCTCCTCACACTATTAACACCTTGTAGACCCCCTTTTTGTAACTGTTCCTCATAACCTACAGCAATACACACACACACACACACACACACACACACACACACACACACCCACACACACACACACACACACACACACTTTCCTGCGTACCCTTCCCTCACATCTCCCTCCTCACACTATTAATGCCTATTGTCTGGCATATTTTCCCCCCTTTCTTTTGGCATTACAATTAATAAACGCCTTTTTAACCCCATATAACACCTCCTTTCCCCTCCCTCACACTATTACCACCTTTTCAACCCCTATTTACAACGCTTCTTCATTCCTCAGGTGGGCTACGACAGCTTTGAGCAGTGTCGCAAGGTGGTGGGCGAGCTGATGGACCAGTACGAGAACCAGCGCCACTCCCCGCACCGCCAGCGCCTCGTGTGGAAGCTCTCCAACCGCACCCTCCGCCAGCTGCGCCCCACCGACAAGTTCACCACCCGCCTGCCCACCATTGCCGAGCGTCAGGGGCCAGCCAGACCTCCCATCATAAGGCGAAGGTGAGTTTAGGGTGTGTGGGGCAAGGGTGTGTGTGTATAGGGGGTGTAGGTCAAGGGGAAGGTGGGTTTAGAGGTGTGAGGGTAAGGGGAATGTGGGTTTAGGGCAGTGTTTCTTAACCTGGGGCGCTAGCACCCCCTGGGGGTGCTGAAATCAATTTTAGGGGGTGCTGGGAAATGCTGCATATATGGCAGTACAATGTTACTCGCAATGGATACAAAAGTATTGAAGGGATATTTTTTGACAGAGTATTATGTTTATTTGAAAAATGTTACCTCATTGTAGTGACTTCCAGTGAGTGTACTTTCATGATCACATACTTGTGATCACTCTGGGACATGCAATGTGCATATTTTGTCCTGCTCGCTGGGCCATTAGGTAAGAGCTTGCCGCCCCATTCTGTGGTTCATGGTTCATATCCACGCTCACTCCCGGGGATTTTTCACTGACATATGCGGGTGGGCGGTTACTGTCCCCCTTAAGCAAGGGAATGTGGTGTGTGAGGTCCCAGCATTACCCAAAGATAGGTAATAATGAGCTTAAAACACACCGGGAGTGTGAAATTGGCGATCATGAGCCCGTTGCTCGTGATGAAGAGACCATGGGTGAATGACACTTGTGGCAGCATCTGTGTGGTAACTCCATCAAGACAGTGGCGAGGCTGCCTGGGTACAGGACTAGTGGAGTACACAGTCAGGGTGGTGGTGGTGGTGAGGGAGTGGTGGGAGTGGCGGTGGTGGTGGTGGTGGTGGTGGTGTTGAGGTAGTGGTGGTGGTGAGGTAGTGGTGGTGTGGTGAGGGAGTGGTGATGATGTAAACACACAAGATTATAATTATACTGTGTGTGTGTTTTAGCAGGGAATTAAACTTAGGAGATAATCTTGCCGAGTGAGTTTGGTACAACACACACACATTAAGACCTAAGGCACTACTATAATATGTGTGTGTGTGTGTGTGTGTGTATTTACCAACTAGATAAATACACACATACACAGTGGTGCCTTAGGTCTTGAAATGTTTGTTTGTAGTTTGATACGTATCTGCTTATTTGTATCCCAGCTTTTTGTAATACCTATATTCTTCATTAACCCCTTGAGGCCCAGAACGGCATTTCAATTGTAATTTGACCACCATTAGATTAATTTTAATGAATATAAGCAATGGTTTTTATAGCTATGACCTGTTTAGTATCCTTGTTGACTAATGAATTTGGTATATTGAGTCACTTAATCGTAATTTTATGGCTAACAACAGATGATTTTATATAGTAAAGGAAAGATCTGGGCGTGAAGGGGTTAATTCCCTTGTGCCTTTCCCAGGATGGACAGTGAGTGATATGTATTTGCTTATATTCTATCACCATCTTTATTAATTCCCTCATCTTTTTTTCCCAGGATGGACAGCGAGTGCTCGGAGATGTACGTGTCGTCCTCCTGCTCGTCATCGGAGGAGGAGATGGAATACGACTACGACGAGGAGTTCCCCCCGCTCCCCACCCCGGCCGCCTCCCTCAAGTCCCCCCGACGCTCCCCCAGCCAGCAGTCCCCCCACAGCAAGAAGTCCCCAGCCTTCCTGCCCTACCCACAGCTGAACCGTAAACACAACCGTCTGGCTTAAATCCCTATCCCAGTTCTGACACCATTGTTTCTCTCTGTTCTTTCCACTGATCCTCCACTCCTTACTCCCCTGTTGGATTAAGATAGGGAGTGGAAGTGGTGGTTTTAATGCATGCCTCCACTCCCCTGTTCAAGGTAGGGAGTGGAGGTGTTTAGGTGGTGGTAGTTGTGGTGTTAATGCCTCCTCCACCTCTTTTCTTCCACTCCTTACTCCCCTGTTGGATAAAGATAGGGAGTGGAAGTGTTTAGGTGGTGGTGCCTACTCCTCCTCTAACCTTGACTACACTAACCCTGGAGTAAAGGAAAAAGAGGAGGTTTTGAAGAATTATGTCTTGTGGAAAGTTATAATGGTAAATATGTGATCTTTTGAGTGTGTATACGAGTGTGTTATGATGATGATACAACTCATCTGAAGGTACTCCTAACACTGATGACCTAGACTTGTATACCTATGGCTCCACATCCTTGCCAGAAGTTCAGAGCCACAGTAATGAGATTGTTAGTGAAGACCCAACCTTATACACACTCAAAGGAGAACACCACCACCAGAAAAGAGGAGAGTTATTGAAGGTTCTCCTAATACTGATGATCCAAGACTTGTATATCTATGGCTCCACATCCTTGCCAGTCACAGTCATGAGATTGTTAGGTAACCACCTTTATACACACTCAAAGGACACCACACCACCACCCCCAGGAAGGAGCAAGAGCATAAACTGGTAGCATAACCATTGATCCCACATGGAGGCTATTTGGCTCACCTCTCGAAGGCTGAGCAAACTTTGTATTATTTTCTGGTTTCTTGACCCAGGTGGCAGGGGCTGTGTGCTGGTCCCCCCTGCCTTGATTGTACCGGCGGTGTGTTGGCAGGGAGGCATGGAGAGGAGGGATAGATGGAGGATGGTTCATTCACTTCTCCTTCGTCATCTCCTCTCCCTCCCTCTCATTCCTGTATCTTGATGTTTCTTGCTTGTACTTTCCTTGGCCTTCCCTGCTTCCCCTCACCCTAACAACCCTTACAGTAATCCCTCCCCACACAGACGATACAGTGGTCCCGTGTATACCCTCCAACACTCCCTTGCTCCAGTTGTGCACAAAAGTGATAAGGATATAATATATGAAGAAATTTTTATATTTATTTTTAATTGCACACCATAAATGTCCTCTTTCCCCCCACACGCACCCCTCCTCCCCTCTCCCTCCCTCCCTCTATGGACGGCCTCAAGGGTCTCGCAGCCCGGGCCTGTCTGCCTTGTTTTAGTTATCACACGACTGGTTTTCTTCCTCAGTCCCTGGTGACTTAGTGACCATCTAAGTGATATTGTGAAGGAGTAATTTTGGCTGAGATGATTTAAGTTTTATTGCGTGTGTCCCTGGGGCGTGTGTACCGCCGCCTGCACGGGGCCCTCAAGGGGGGCCTCTGGCACCTTACTGGAGGATACTGAGAAAAACAACAAAAAAAGTTACTTTATTGGATGTATGTAATAGTGTATTGTAGCTTTATTCAGCATCTCCTTCAAGAAAAGTACAAAAAAATCATAAAATTTACAAAACCATAACAAGTAAGGTTATACTGTAATGACCTTTTTTTCCATTACTGTACTAATAATCTCTTTGGGTCCTGCCCGGCCATAGAGCAACCGTGGGCTGGGGCAATGCCCCGTGGGTGCGCCCCGCCCCGCTAGTCCCTAGTCAGTATTGTTCTGTGCTGGAGCAGAGGCGCCCACACAACATAGCGTTAGACAACACTGGTGTGTCTCGGACACAAGGCTGTGATAACCTCGGACAGTATCTGTTGTGGGGCCGAGTGTTGGTCGCCCCGCCGCCCCTCACCCGCCGGAGGGAGCACCCTGCCACGGGGTGCTGGGGGCGCGGGGGGCCGGTGCCCCGGGAGTGTGCCCGGGCAGGGCGTGGTGGCAGGGGATAGTTGCGGGGCCGCCGAGCGACGGACACCCTTCGGGGCGACGAGTCGCGGCGCCCCGCCCCGCCCTGCCCCTTATGTTCACCACTGCTCCTGATTGTAGCAAAATAACTATTTTGGGTTAATACTTATTGTTTGTGGCGACTCCCGCCGGGGGCGCCGATGGCCGCCAGCCCCGGCCACGCCGCGGCCCACGGTGACTCCCACCGCTGTGTGGACACTATTTATTGTGGCAGCCGCGCTCTGCCCGCCCTGTGGACGACCGCGGCAGTGCGCCCCCCGGCTGGCGCTGGCCAGGCGCCCCCCATACAATTATATTTTTTATGTAGATAAGTGTACTGTGTACAGGTGTAAGTTATTGTGAAGGATTTATCCAAGCCTCGGGCATTTGACAACAACCCAAAGAGCCAAAAACTAAAAAAAATCTATATAATGTAGTTGATTCTTGTGTCATACACACAGTTGTCTGCCTCTACACTACAAAAATGAAATAAAAGATGCATATTTTTCTACTTTGTGGTTTTGCTTTCCTGGCCTGACATACAAGAATGATGGTGTCAGCAGCCAGCGGGTGCCTCAAGCCTGGCCCTGCTGACACATGACTGATAGCCCGTTGCTGGGCCCTGCTGACACAGGACTGATAGCCCCCTGCTGGTGCTGACCTAGTGTCTGCACACCCACCTGCAGCCCCACCACGCCACACTGCTGGGTAGGCAAGACTCGCCCCATCCCCACACCTGTATCAACACTTGACAACACTACCACCACCACTTGCCTCTCCCTACCACCGCCACACATACACAGTTTCACATTCCCCGCATCAGTCTTCAGTCCACCCAGGGGCGTGGCGTGTCTACAGAGAACAGCGGCCACTGGAGCACCAGAGCATTTTTTAAGCCAATCTTACTGGGCGACATTCCTTGGATATCCAGAAGGGTGGTAGTAGGTATACCTGTTACAATACAGCTTTTTGGTATTATCTTCCCCATTTGGTATATTGTGTGACCCCTCCCCTCCCTTTCCATGCTGTGCTTATGAATCTTCCAGTGGCTCCAACAACATTTCACTACGCAAACAATCGACGGGGTATATATGGCGGCAAAATATTATATAGACATTAAAAGAAGAAATATATATCAATAATGATCCTATGCAGTAATAAGAAGCACTTCTGAATCTTACACACACAGACATGATGAGTCATTGCATCCCAGAAGGATTTTATGAATAAATTTCTTGTCCAGTAGCTTAAAAATGTCCTTACTGGGCGACAGTTTTCCATCACTGGGAGACATTTTGGTCGCCCAGTTAGCATGTAAAAAAATGCACTGTGGAGCACTGAGCCACTTGCACATTCCAAGGGCATGACAAGGTTTTTAGCGTAATTTGCAGGGGCGTATTTAGGATCTTGAAACATTGGGGGCTTAGCCCAGCCAAGAGATCTTAAAATTTTTACAGGATAATTTTAAATTTATTTATGAGTATAATGATTATAAGATGTGAGACACTGCTCTACCAAAAGGCTCCGGTAATTTGCTTAGGATAACTTTCGAAACATGAAATTAAATTAAAATTAAGACGATCTGAGTTGGGGTTCAACTTCGTTATTATTTATATTTTCATCAGTAGGAGTAAAACCCTAAGAAAAAGAGCTTTGGCGTGATGAAGCAGTCATATACGTAGATTGTATATTCCCAAGGCTTTGTTCAATACTGAAATCTGAACAACCTCGGTCTTATAACTACTATTTTTTTTTTACATAACAAAGGAATGGCCAAGGACACACAAAAATGCACTTCGAAAAAAATGCACTTCGAGAAAAATGCACTTTGAAAAAATACACTTCGAAAAAAATACACTTCGAAAAAATGCACTTCGAAAAATATGCAGGTAAATTTTTACACTAGGACCGAAATTCCCTACACAATTGGGAGTATGGTTTCTGTTCACCTTATTGGATTCTAAGAAACATTCTCTGAGCTTCCGTCGCAAATCACTACTTTCGGAGATATAAGATATTTTTAATAGGAAGGCGTGTACATATGAGATATGAAAATTAAACTAACCTAACCCCACCTTTAGACTCACTAATCTAATCTAATCTAACCTAACCTAACCTAACCCACGTTTTAACCTCCTAACTAAAGCCAAATCGTCATTAAACGAGGTGATTTGTACCTATAATATTTTATTTTTATTTTCTGGTGTCATTTTGGGTAATTTGAAGGCAATAAAACAACTATATTTTGTGACCGGGAGCACTATTGGTGTTATTTAATGTGACCACTTACGGTTTAAAAAGTGTCCACGGCAAGAGAAGAATCGAGGCGATGCAGGTCACAAGAGGAAGAAGAGTGAGGCGGAAGGTAAACACTTGTCTCTCGCCTCCTTATGAACAACATCGAACACTTCGAAAAAAAATGCACTTTGAAACAAATGCACTTCGAAAAAAGTGCGCTTCGAAAAAATGCACTTCGTTACCAAGAGTCCAAGACTGTCAAGACAAGGAAACAATGTTAATGAAAACAAATAAAAAAAAGGGAAGAAAACTGACAACACAACTGAAGAAATGGCGAGAAGAAATGAAGGAAAACAAAAAACAGAAAAACATAACTTACTTACATCCTATTTCTGCCACTTCCAGATAGTCTTGCAGTGCCTCCGTCCTACACACACTTCCTGGTATCTTGTAGGAGGCGCTGATGCAGTAACACGTGCAGGTAATACGGTATAAGGCAGTCAATCACTAAAAATAACCCCGCGGAGACACTGTTTGTTGACGCGCGCCGTGAAGGACACTGGTCACGTGACTCAGGGCGGGAACAAAAAGCCGCGTGATGCGTTCTAGCGGGAGGCATATTCCCGTTCTCTATAGGAGTATGTGGTTTCTGAGTGAAGACGCTTGGCTGTAGATCCGAAACTAACCATAGGAACTTCTCGAAAATACCCTCATTGTGATTCCCTCGCAAAGTTACCATCCTACGATCATGGAATCCTTACTTACTCCATCCGTAACCTAACGTAACCTAACCTGACGTGTTCAAGAGTAAGGCGGGGTTCACACTATACGTTTTTGCTGTGCGTGTCTACGTGGGCGTGGCGATCAGTGACGTCACAGTGACGTCGCCCCGCCACCCCGCAGCTACGTAGAAAGAATTGGGAGCTCCGAATAATGTGAGCTGGGACGTGCGTCTCAAGGTCAGTGACGTCATCACTGCTCCAGCAATGTGGTGGTCGCGGGGAGCCTGTGAGGAGCCTGTGTAGGAGCCTGCCTACACCGGCAGGAAGTGACGTCACTGTGACGTACTGTGAGTCACTGATGACAAGATGCACGTAGACTACGTCCAGCAAAAACGTGAAGTGTGAACCGGGCCTAAACGCCACATACTCTTCCAGAAAACGGGACTATGCTACCTAGCGGGAGTGCATTTATCAATAATCACCAATGTCATTATTATGGTATTTTAAGCGTTTTTTAGTTATACAAATATACCGTTAAGAAGGCTATGTTATTATTGTTTTATTATGTCCTTGTATTGTCTTTTCCTACCCATACTTATTCACTACTTAACACTTTAGGACACGGGCCACTTTTCCGCGACGCCAAAGGAGAGTGGCGACTCGGCGAGGCACGCGGCCCACTTTCAATGGCAACCACAGGCAGTTCCATCATTGCTTTTTCAAGAGAGGAATGGAAAAACAAAAGATATGTTGGGTGTTCTTGTTATTATCCATAGGCTTCTCAGAGATCAATGTTACTCTGTATGGAGACTGAACAGTGTGCCCAGACCATTTTTTTCTTTCACATTTTTGTCACTATTTTTTCAACTGAATTTCGTAATACCATACCCAGGTACCCAATGATCAAACATCCCCGAAAGGAAGGATGAACAGCTGAGTGGGCTGCACGCCGACTGCCCTGGCCCGGATTTGAACCAGGGCCCGCAGATTCGTAGCCAGGCGCGCTAACCACTGTAGCACGGAGGAGACTACTTTGATAAAAATAGTCTTGATTATACTTTACTTTAGACTGAAATATATAAAAACATCTTATTATGTTGTACATGTAGGGAGAGCGGGGCAGGTTGCATCGAGGGTAGGTTGCATCATTGCCTCTAACTCGTATGTTATCACACGTACATCGTCTTAATACTACTACTACTACTACTACTACTACTACTACTACTACTACTATAAACTACTACTACTACTACTATAAACTACTACTACTACAACTACAACAATAATAATAATAAAAAAAGTTAATGCGAGTTAGAGGTAATGATGCAACCTACCCTCGATGCAACCTGCCCCGCTCTCCCATTAACAGCCTGGCATTTGATTTACACAAGGGAACGAAGAAGAAAAATCATGTCTACCTATTCATAAAAATACATCTCAATGACTCAAACACATCAGATGTATTTCAATGTTTTATTTTTTAGCGAACACGAAAAATAGACGCCACCAAATCAAAACATTATCACGCATCAAACCTTATATTTGTTGCCATGCAGATCAGAACACAACACAAGCCTATGGAAAGTCACGACTGAATAATTATAACACTAGGTAATACAAATGGAGATATACATATTGCCACACAGAAAACTTGCATGCATGTGTGTCTGTGTATAATAATGGCAGTGTATAGGTGTTCAAAGGGTTTATGGAACTGTCGCCGATGGGAATTCTCGCCGAAACACCAACTTAGAACTCTCGCCGACGTGGAAATTCTAACTCAACCTGGACATTGGCACCTAACTTAACCTAACTGATCAAGCTATTGCTAGTATTTCATCCCTGAATGCAGAAACGCGGGTAAAACTTGATTAAATGTATATATTGGGTCCTGTAATATCAAGAATTGGAACACTCGACGGCGGCGAGTGTTCCTATCGGCGACATTCCAGGTACCGTTCAAAGTACCGTCAATAACACAATAGTCGCCACTGCACTTAGGTCGCCAGGTGCCATATATTACCAATTTTAGCATCACTACAAAGTTGTATGTGCTACTGAAGAGGCATGAATAGTAGCTTATATGATGTACCTGTCTTTAGTGGCACATACAAGTCTGAAGTGAGGCTAAAATTCGTAATATTCGTCTACAAAATTCACCTGGCGACATTAGTATAGTGGCGACTATAGTGTTCAAAGTAGCATGCTAAAAGAAAGAAAACTAAAAAGAAAGAAAGAAGAGAGAAAGAAAACTAAAAAGAAAGAAAGAAAGAAGAGAGAAAGAAAACTAAAGCAAAAAAAAAAAAAAAAAAAAAATGCAACGGTAAAAAAAAAAAAAAAAAAATAAAAAGAAAGAAAGAAAGAAAACTAAAAAGAAAGAAAGAAGAAAGAAAAAAAAAAGAAAAAAAAGAAAGAAAACTAAAAAGAAAAAAAGAAAACTAAACAGAAATAAAAGAAAGAAAAAGAAATTAGAAAAAAATTAACCGAGGATAAAAAAGAAAAAAATGACGTTACTCTCCTTTTCCTTTTTTTTCTGCAGTTTTTTCCTTCTATTTAATTCCCTTACCTATCTTACTGACTTAATTCTTTCATATGTATTTTGTTTCTTTGTTCATTCCTTCTATATATTATACATTATTTCTTACATTTTTCTTCAACATCATTAACCCCTTGAGACCCAGAGCGTAATTTCCATTGTAATTTGGGTACCATTAGACGATTTTTAGTGAATATAAGCAATATTTTATACATATGACCTGTTTAGTTAGTATCCTTGTCCACTAACTAATTTGGTATATTCAGTTACTTTTCGTAATTTTATGTCTAACAACAGACGATTTTATATAGCAAAGGAAAGATCTTGGTGTGAAGGGGTTAATTATCCCCTTGAGGCCCAGAACGTAATTTCCATTGTAATATTATCTGGGTACCATTAGCCGATTTTAATGAACATAAGCAATATTATATAGATTTAACTTGTTAAAAAAATATCCTTGTCCAGAACGTAATTTCCATTGTATTTTGGGTACCATTAGAAGATTTTTAGTGACTATAAGCAATATTTTATAGATATGACCTATTTAGTATCCTTGTCCACTAACTAATTTGGTATATTCAGTTACTTTTCGTAATTTTATGGATAACAACAGGCCATTTTTTATAGCAAAGGAAAGATCTGGGTCTCAAGGGGTTAATATCCTTGTCCATTAGCTAATTTGGTTTATTTAGTTACTTGTTCGTAGTTTTATGGCTAACAACAGCATATAGCAAAAGAAAGATCTGGGCGTGAAGGGGTTGCACATTTTTTCCAACCCTACTAATTTCCTTCCATATATTTTTTTCCATTCATTTTTTTCCCTTCCACACCTTCCCATTAAAAGGCCTATAGGAGGATTTTTTTTTCTTTAGTTTTCTTTCTCTCTTCTTTTTTTAAAATTATTATTATTATTATTTTTTTTTTTTCTTTTTCTTTTTTTTTCTTTCTCACTTCTTTCTTTCTTCTTTCCCTTCCTATATATTTATCCTCCTATATTTCTTCCCTTTCATATTTATTTCCTCCCATATATTTTCCTTCCCAATATCTTTAAAGAGGAAATATAGATTAGTCTTGTTGAGTGTGTGTGTGTGTGTGTGTGTGTGTGTGTGTGTGTGTGTGTGTGTGTGTGTGTGTGTGTGTGTGTGTGTGTGTGTGTGTGCAGTATATCAATATGTATATGTATATATGTACAAGTAAGCTCTAATGATATATGTAAGCCTGTTTGATAGCAATAATAATAATAATAATAATAATAATAATAATAATAATAATAATAATAATAATAATAATAATAATAATAATAATAATAATAATAATAATAATAATAATAATAATAATAGTAATAGTAAATAACAATAATAGTAATGATAATAATGATACAATAACATATCAAAAGTAATGACAATAATAAAGAAAATAAAGATCACAAAACATCAGTAATAATAATAATAATAATAATAATAATAATAATAATAATAATAATAATAATAATAATAATAATAATAATAATAATAATAATAATAACAGCAAAAACACATATCATCCAGACTCTCGTATTTCTAAACCTACAATCATATATATATATATATAATCACACACACACACACATATATATATAATTAACTAATCAACTAATTCATCATCCATCCAAATGACTTCTATAAACAACACAAATCAAACAACGAAAAAAAAACAAAAAATCTAAACTATCATCAAATTCATTCATATTAATTTACTCATCTTTTTCTTCTCGTCTAGTTATCTGGTTTTGTTATCTCTATTCTTATCTTTGTTACTTATCTTGCTGGTGTTGCGTTCAGAGCGTCGTTAGGGTGTGGGAGGGGGAGAGGGGGGGTGACACGCCGGGGGAACCTGAGGGGGGGGAAGAGGTGATAGATAGATAGGGTTAATGTATAGTAATAGATGGATAGATATATTTATACATGGATGGATGGATGGATAGTTAGATATATGGATAGGTGAGAAGAAATTGGTAGAAATAGATGGATAGATAGATAGATTGATAGATAGACGAAGAAGAAATAGGTAGATAAATAGATAGATAGATACATTGGTAGATAGATAGACGAAGAAGAAATAGGTAGAGATAGATAGATAGATACATTGATAGCTAGATAGACGAAGAAGAAATTGGTAGAGATAGATAGATAGTATAGGAGAATGTAAGATAGATAGATAAGAAGAAATAGTAGAGATAGATAGATGATACATTGATAGTAGATAGATAGACGAAGAAGAAATGTAGAGATAGATAGATAGAAAACATTGAGTAGATAGACGAAGAAGAAATGTAGAGTAGATAAAATAGATACATTGATAGATAGATAGACGAAGAAGAAATTGATAGAGATAGATAGATAGATAGATACATTGATAGCTAGATAGATGAAGAAGAAATAGGTAGAGATAGATAGATAGATACATTGATAGATAGATAGATAGACGAAGAAGAAATTGATAGAGATAGATAGATAGATATATACATTGATAGATAGATAGACGAAGAAGAAATTGATAGAGATAGATAGATAGATAGATAGATAGATACATTGATAGCTAGATAGATAGACGAAGAAGAAATTGATAGAGGTAGATAGATAGATATATACATTGATAGATAGATAGACGAAGAAGAAATAGATAGAGGTAGATAGATAGATAGATAGATAGATAGATATATGCATTGATAGATAGATAGGTGAAAAAGTAATCTATAGAGGTAAATTTCCAGATGAACACCGAATTCACTTTGGTGGACGAAATAATTTTTTTCTGGTGAGTTTTGATGTGTTTTAGAATAACCGTTTCCGTCGCAAATAAATTTTTTTTTTTGCTAAAATGACAAAAAAAAAAAAAAAAAAAAAAATTGAACCTAACCGAACCTATACCTAACCCAACATTTACCTAACCTAACATTTACCTAATCTAACCTATACCTAACCGAACCTATTCCTAACCTAACCTAACATTTACCTAAACTAACCTATACCTAACCGAACCTATACCTAACCTAACCTATACTTAACCTATACCTAACCTATACCTAACCTAACCTAACCTAACCTATCTAGTATCTATACCTAACTAAAAAAAAAAAAAAAAAAAAAAAAAAAAAAAAAAACTTACCTTTTTCAAACAATTATTTTTTTTTGCGACAGAAACAGTTAGCAGATTTATTCAAAACACATAAAACTACCAGAAAAACAAATTTTCGTCCACCAAAGGAAGTTCGGTGTTCATCTGAAATAATACCGTAATAGATAGCTAGAAATATATATATAATAATAATAATAATAATAATAATAATAATAATAATAGCAATGACAATAATAATAACAACAATAACACATCTAATACTGACTCTCGTAACTCTAAAGCAGTAGTGTACCTGTACCTGTGTGGCGCGGGCGTGCGAGGGCGTGCAGGGTTGTGGTGGGGGCGCCATTCCTCTCCTTGTTGTGGTTGTGGTGGGGGGCGTGGAAGGGGGAGGTGGCGGGGGGCGTGGCGGGGGAGGTGGGGAGGCTGCCGTGAAGGAAGGGGCCCAGATTGATCACTCCGGCTTCACTCTGTAAGTACAAAGGCCTCTTAGTAAACATTACCATGCAAATATAGATACAATACACTAACATACTTAACTCCTTGAGCCCAGGACGTATATTTCTATTGTAATTTGGGTACTATTAGATCATTTTTAGTGACTATAAGCAATATTTTATAGCTATGACCTTTTTAGTATCCTTGTCCACTAACTAATTTGGTATATTTAGTTACTTTTCGTACTTTTATGGCTCAACAACAGACAATTTTATATAGCAAAGGAAAGATCTGGGCGTGAAGGGGTTAACATACAAATATAGATACATAAACTAACATACTTAACCCCTTGAAGCCCAGAACGTATATTTCTATTGTAATTTAGCGACCATTATAGACGATTTTAATGAATATAGGCTATTCTCTATATATCCCCTGTATTGTATCCTTGTCACTAGCTAATTTGGTATATATTATGATACTTTTCGTAATTTTATGGCTAACATCAGACGATTTTATATAGCAAAGGAAAGATCTGGGCTTGAAGGGGTTAAAACAGAAGAGAAAAAAAATTACTGGAAAGCCAAGATATAGACAAACTGAAAGAAGGCCATGTCCCCCACCCCCCCACCCCGAAATTTCCCTCCTTGTAAGAAATCAGAATCACTACGTAGTTATGGAAAATGATTACAGGTTCTATCGGTACCTGGAACTGTCGCCGATCGGAACTCTCGCCGCCGTCGTCGAGTGTTCCAATTCTTGATATTACAGGACCCAATATTTACATTTAATCAAGTGTTACCCGTGTTTCTGCATTCAGGGATGAAATACTATCGTTAGCTTGATCAGTTAGGTTAGATTAGGTGCCATTGTCCAGGTTAGGTTAAAATTTTCACGTCGACGAGAGTTCTAGTTTGTTGTTTCGGCGAGAATTCCCATCGGCGACAGTTCCATAAACCGTTCTATCGATGTGGCCGCGTTACCTGCCCGTGTACACTTATACCTTGCTTTGTTGGCACTTATGCTTCACGTAATGCCTTGGACAAGCATCTAACACTACCAAAACTATTGTTTCAGTAGCAGCAGAAATAAGAAATAAGGCCTGAAAAGGGAATCTGCTGATGGCTGAAAAATTTACCATGCAGCGGCTAGCGAGAATGGTGGGTTTACTATATTGGCTGGAGAAAAAAAAAAATCTGCCCCAACCCCGAAAAAGATTCTTGGGTGCGCCCCTGAGCTGAGGCCCTGTAAAATACAACTAGATGAACACAGTTACACACACACACACACACACAACCCCCCTTATTTAGTCTCTTGTACACGAATGGGTCTTACACAAACGTACATAGCTACTACATACACAACTTGTCAAGAAAACACACATACACAACTTGTCAAGATAACACATATACACAACTTGTCACGATAACACATATACACAACTTGTCACGATAACACACACACACACGCACACACATACAACCCCCATGGTGTTACCGGTGTGGTGGGGAGGGAGGGGGGCGGGACGGAGGTGGCGCGGCCCTCTCTGCCCCCCCTCTTCCGGGCCTCCCGCGCCTCGCCCCTCCTGACGGCGGTGGAATCCAGGAAGCGTAACTTTGGCAGCCGGTGCAGCACGTACAGCCTGCAGGAGGAGCAGCAGGAGCAGGAATACAAAGGAATACAAAGGAAACACAAACAGCAATAGACGATTAGGTCCTTACATGGCTGTTTGATTTAACTACACTACACTAACTAGATAATAAGAGAGAAAGGATAGGAAAGTAGAAGGCTCTTCGGAGGAGGAAGAGGAGGAAGGAGGAGCAGGAGGAGGAGGAGGAGGAAGGAGGAAGAGGAGGAGGAGGAGGAGGAGGAGGAGGAGGAGGAGGAGGAGAAAAGGAAAAAAGAAAAGAAGAAGAAGAAGAAGAAGAAGAAGAAGAAGAAGAAGAAAGTTAAGTGAGTTTGTCTTGAAAGCTGCTATATACTACTACTACTACTACTACTACTGCTACTACTACTACTACTACTACTACTACTACTACTACTACTACTACTACTACTACTATTTACTACTACCATTACTTGCTATTACTACTATTTCTACTACTATTACTAATACTACAACTACCAACCATCACACTTTCAACCTCTTCTATGTATAGGATATCAATATTTGCCTATACTACATACATACACACACACACTCACAACATCCTTCCTTCCTTCCTCTCCTTCTCTCCCTTCCTTCCTTCCCTTTCCCTTCTTAAACACCCCTTTACCTTCCCTTCCTTCCCTTTCCTCCCACCCTTCCTTCCTTCCTTCCTTCCTACCCTTTTTCCTTCCTTCCCTCTTGTAGGTAATCTATCTGTCTCCTTCCTCCTCCCACCCTTCCTTCCTCCTTCCCACACCCTTACACCCTCCCTTTCCACACCTCCCACACCTGTCCACACACCTACACCTCCCTCCCACACCTGTCCACACACCTACACCTCCCTCCCACACCTGTCCACACACCTACACCTCCCTCCCACACCTGTCAACACACCTACACCTCCCTCCCACACCTACACCTCCCTCCCAGACCTGTCCACACACCTACACCTCCCTCCCACACCTCCCAACACACCTACACCTCCCTCCCACACCTGTCCACACACACTACACCTCCCTCCCACACCTGTCCACACACCTACACCTCCCTCCCACACCTGTCCACACACCTACACCTCCCTCCCACACCTGTCAACACACCTACACCTCCCAACACACCTACACCTCC